>LR738709.1:609410879-609481509 GCA_902687465.1 Secale cereale | reverse complement strand
GGGGAGGGAGAAGTGAGAGAGTAGAGACCGCGCAGGGGAGTTAAGTGTTCGCCGACCTTTACCAAGTGTCCGTCGGTGCGGCTCTCGGTAAAGTTATGAGAGCTAGATCTAGGGTTCACACATTTTCCAAGAGTCGCGTTCGGTAAAGGATATAACCTAAGATCTAGTTCACGTTATCCCGAGAGCTGCACTCGAAAATGCCGCATGTATCGAGAGCTGCACTCGGAAATGACACTCCTCCCTCGTATGTGCAATCCCTAGGCATGCCACATGGACATCACAAATGATTTCCCATGCCGCTAATGGGCATGATTTCATGTGCCGCCTTATTGATCTGCAATTCCAGGCGATGAAACCCTAGCAGAGCAATAAATTTCTTGAATATTGCACGCGTCCCGACGAGGCCGTGGCACGTGCCATGCGGTTTCCCCCTCTTATAGCACGAGAACTTTCGAGGCCAAAGGAGAAACAGGACCATCACTTCCTGCACAAACCGGACACATTCCCTCTCGATACCTAGATACTATCTCCGAGACAGTGCGGTTTACAAGCGGCCTCAGGGGAGGCTTACTCGAAATTCATTTAAACTTTTATCACACCCTACAGAGGCCCCGTGATGACAACGTGCCAGATACGAGCAATCCTACCATCGTACGATTTTCTGAGGATTTCAACGGTGGAATCAGGAATGACACGAAGGTACTTTCATTAACCCGGTGGTAGGACATGCCCTCCCTCGTATGTGCAAGCCCTAGGCATTCCACAAGGACATCACAAATGATTTCCCATGCCACTAACGGGCATCATTTCATGCGCCGCCTTGCAGATCCGCAATTCCAGGTGATGAAACCCTAGCAGAGCAATATATTTCTCGAGTATTGCGCACGTCCCCAAAAAATGCAAGGCCGTGGCATGTGCCATGCGGTTGCCCCTCTTATAGCACGAGAAGTTTCGAGGCCAATGGAGAAACAGGACCAGCACTTCCTGCGCAAACCGGACACGTTCCCTCTCGATACCCAAATACTAGCTCGGAGACAGTGCGGTTTACAAGCGGCCTCGGGGGAGGCTTACTCGAAATTTGTTTAAACTTTTATCACACCCTACAGAGGCCCCGTGATGACACCATGCCAGATACAAGCAATCCTACCATCATACGATTTTTTGAGGATTTCAACGGTTGAATCAGGAATGACACGAAGGTACTTTCGGTAACCCGGTGGTAGGACATGCCCCTCCCTCGTATGTGCAAGCCCTAGGCATTCCACAAGGACATCACAAATGATTTCCCATGCCGCTAACGGGCATCATTTCATGCGCCGCCTTGCAGATCCGCAATTCCAGGTGATGAAACCCTAGCAGAGCAATATATTTCTCGAATATTGCGCACGTCGCCAAAAAATGCGAGGCCGTGGCACGTGCCATGCGGTTGCCCCCTCTTATAGCACGAGAAGTTTCGAGGCCAATGGAGAAACAGGACCAGCACTTCCTGCGCAAACCGGACACGTTCCCTCTCGATACCCAAATACTAGCTCGGTGACAATGCGGGTTACAAGCGACCTCGGGGGAGGCTTACTCGAAACTCGTTCAAACTTTTACCACACCCTACAGAGGCCCTGTGATGACACTGTGCCAGATCCCGAGCAATCCTACCATCATACGATTTTCCAAGGATTTCAACGGTTGCATCAGGAATGACACGGAGGTACTTTCGGTAACCCGATGGCAGGGCATGCCCCTCCCTCGTATGTGCAAGCCCTAGGCATGCCACAAGGACACCAAGAATGATTTCCCATGCCGCTAATGGGCATGATTTCATGTGACGCCTTTCTGATATGCAATTCCAGACAATGAAACTGTAGCAGAGCAAAACAAACCGGACACGTCCCCTCTCGATACCCAGATACTAGCTCGGAGACAGTGCGGTTTACAAGCGGCCTCAGGGGAGGCTTACTCGAAATGTGTTCAAACTTATACCACACCCTACAGAGGCCTTGTGATGACACCATGCCAGATCCCGAGCAATCCTACCATTGTACAATTTTCCGAGGATATCAACTGTTACATCAGGAATAACACGGAGGTACTTTCAATAACCCGGTGGCAGGGCATGCGCCTCCCTCGTATGTGCTAGCATTAGGCATGCCACAAGGACATCGCAAATAATTTCCCATGCCGCTAACTGGCATGATTTCATGTGCCGCCTTAATACAAAAATATTGGCATCCATGCAAGCCCAAGGCATGCCACAAGGACATCACAAATGATTTCTCATGCCGCTAATGGGCATGATTTCATGTGCCGCCTTAATAATAAAATGCCGACATCCACCATTAAGAAGATGGCCTATCACTTTGAATGTTCTCTCCTCGAGAGAGGTGAACAGTCAAAGTGATAGTCCATCTCCTTAACAAGAGTGTAATGAACACCAAAGATTACTGCATCTGGACTATCCCACTATTTAAACATGTTTTGTTGCTTGTCTCTAGGCGAGATGGGACTAAACTTAGATGGTATCCTTATCATTACTAAGAAGAGCCCTCGGCAAAGAGAATTTAACAAGAGCTACTCTCGGTAAAGGTGTGGTTTACAAGAATAAAACGCCGGTATCTACCATTAATTAAGAAGATGTCCTATCACGTTGATTGTTCATGTGAACATTCAAAGTGATAGTCCATCTCCTTAACAAGAGTGTAATGAATACCGAAGCTTACTGCATCTGGACTATCCCACTATTTAAACAGGTTTTGTTGCTTCTCTCTAGGCGAGGTGGGACTAAACTTTGATACATGGAAGCCTTATCATTACCGAGAGGTACTCTCGGAAGCAGTACACTGATAGAGGCAAAGGTGTCCCGTCTTTCGATGAGATAGTGGCTATCGTTTGGATGAAGTCGACTTTGACGATCCGACTACGAACGTGCGTGGACGTCGCGCCTTAGCAATCGCTAAACCAACTCCGAGAGGTTATCGACCACGCCGGAGCACGATCGACCTGACCACGAAGGTCTGTTTCCTGCAGGCAAACGAAGAACAAGCAAGAAACTAAGATTGCAATCTGGATATTGCGAATATAAGAGGAAAACTTTATTGATCAAGGTGGGGTTCTGTGACGCCTTGGTCTGGTCGTTGAACACAAACGAAGTACGCGAAGTTGCAGCTATGGTGAACTTTTAATCTAAACAAAACCCAAAGTCTAAACGACGCCCTAAGGGCTGTATATATGAGGGAAAGAGGGGGGAATTTCGTGGCCCTTGGTGGAGGGGTCCGAAACCAACCCTAACTCTTGTTTCCCCACACATACGGACTCTAAAAACAGCCTATACTCAAGTATTTCGAAATTACATGGGCCTGGCCCAATAATAAGGTGACGCAGCACCTATAATAGCCTCTGGACGAAATTTATGAAGTGGCATCTTGTATATTTCGTCCAAGGCTTCCCGCACTCATTATGGTGGCTTCAAAGTCCTGAAATCATCAATTGAAACTCCATTCTTGTTCCCCTTGCGCACGCCATCATCTCCATGCTTGATCTTGCTCCAATGTTCATCCTTCTTGTCCAAGCTAGGCCCTTCATTTGTAAGCAAGACAAATGTATCCAATTTAGGCAGCATCATATTCTCATGAACATTAGATTCATTACCAAGAAACGAAAGTACCTGGTAATTTAATTGGCGTGCGCGAGCTCTAGTAATTGGTCCTGTATATGTGTCAGTTGGAGCTGTGGGTGTAACCTTGTTAGTGATGTCCTCATCAATATATGGTGGTAGGATATGGCAGCGGTGGTAGGTTATGGCAGCGGTGGTGGTATATGGATTCGGATTGGTGGTGGTATATGGATACGGATCGGTGGTGGTATGTGTCAGTAGTGATGAAGATGTTGCGGCGGCGGCGTGACAACTGTGAACAGAACTCGAAACTCTAAAGAACTAGACGCTAAGACCAGCAACTTGACACGACGATGCAACCGTAAATTCAACAAAGCAAATACAGAAAAGATTATGCAAAGGCTCAGATTGGTTCGGATGGGATGAACTAACCCTAATTTTTTTTTGGCTTTTTCGTGGACTGTAGGTATGAAGAACAGACTCGATCTAATCTACGAAAAACTGTAAAATCTCACCGAGCAACCTGGAAATCTGATACCACTTGATAGAGGCAAAGGTGTCCCGTCTTTCGATAAGATAGTGGCTATCGTTTGGATGAAGTCGACTTTGACGATCCGACTACGAACGTGCGTGGACGTCGCGCCTTAGCAATCGCTAAACCAACTCCGAGAGGTTATCGACCACGCCGGAGCACGATCAACCTGACCACGAAGGTCTGTTTCCTGCAGGCAAACGAAGAACAAGCAAGAAACTAAGATTGCAATCTGGATATTGCGAATATAAGAGGAAAGCTTTATTGATCAAGGTGGGGTTCTGTGACGCCTTTGTCTGGTCGTTGAACACAAACGAAGTACGCGAAGTTGCAGCTATGGCGAACTTTTAATCTAAACAAAACCCAAAGTCTAAACGACGCCCTAAGGGCTGGATATATGAGGGAAAGAGGGGGGAATTTCGTGGCCCTTGGTGGAGGGGTCCGAAACCAACCCTAACTCTTGTTTCCCCACACATACGGACTCTAAAAACAGCCTATACTCAAGTATTTCGAAATTACATGGGCCTGGCCCAATAATAAGGTGACGCAGCACCTATAATAGCCTCTGGACGAAATTTATGAAGTGGCATCTTGTATATTTCGTCCAAGGCTTCCCGCACCCATTATGGTGGCTTCAAAGTCCTGAAATCATCAATTGAAACTCCATTCTTGTTCCCCTTGCGCACGCCATCATCTCCATGCTTGATCTTGCTCCAATGTTCATCCTTCTTGTCCAAGCTAGGCCCTTCATTTGTAAGCAAGACAAATGTATCCAATTTAGGCAGCATCATATTCTCATGAACATTAGATTCATTACCAAGAAACGAAAGTACCTGGTAATTTAATTGGCGTGCGCGAGCTCTAGTAATTGGTCCTGTATATGTGTCAGTTGGAGCTGTGGGTGTAACCTTGTTAGTGATGTCCTCATCATCCTCCCCTTCTTGAATTGAAGTCGTCCTCGACGGAAGCTCATCTTCCTCACCCAAGTAAGGCTTCAAATCTGCAATGTTAAATGTGGGACTAACCCCAAAATCTGCAGGCAGCTCAAGTTTATATGCATTATCATTTATTTTCTCTAACACCTTGAAAGGACCGTCAGCACGTGGCATTAGTTTTGACTTGCGCAAATTAGGAAACCTATCCTTACACAAATGTAACCAAACAAGATCTCCAGGTGCCAAGACAACACGTTTTCTACCCTTATCTCCAACAAGTTTATATTTAGCATTCATGCGCTCAATATTTTCCTTAGTTAACTCATGCATTTTTAAGATCAATTCAGCACGTTGTTTAGCATCAAAATTAACCTTCTCCGAAGATGGAAGAGGCAACAAATCAATAGGTGCACGAGGTAGGAAACCATAGACAATTTCAAAAGGGCACATCTTAGTAGTAGAATGCAACGAACGGTTATAAGCAAATTCAATATGAGGCAAGCATTCTTCCCACATTTTCTTATTATTCTTCAAAACAGCCCTAAGCATAGTAGACAAAGTTCTGTTGACTACTTCAGTTTGTCCATCAGTTTGGGGGTGACAAGTAGTACTAAAAAGTAGTTTAGTCCCCAACTTAGCCCATAAACATCTCCAAAAGTGGCTAAGAAATTTAGTATCATGATCTGAAACAATAGTATTTGGCACACCATGCAAGCGAATAATTTCACGAAAGAACAAATCAGCAACATTAGCAGCATCATCGCTTTTATGACATGGTATAAAGTGTGCCATCTTCGAGAACCTATCCACGACAACAAATATGCTATCCCTCCCCTTCTTTGTTCGAGGTAAACCCAAAACAAAGTCCATAGATATATCTTCCCAAGGAACACTAGGGACAGGCAAAGGCATATATAAACCATGAGGATTGAGTCGTGACTTAGCTTTTTGACATGTAGTGCAGCGACCAACAAAACGCTCAACATCCCGTCGCATCTTTGGCCAAAAGAAGTGTGTAGCAAGTACGTCCTCCGTCTTCTTCACGCCAAAGTGTCCCATTAATCCTCCTCCATGCGCCTCCTGCAACAACAAAAGACGAACAGAGCTAGCTGGAATGCATAGCTTGTTAGCACGAAACACAAATCCATCATTAACGACGAACTTGTTCCATGTTCTCCCTTCTTTGCAATTCTGCAATACATCTTTAAATTCAGCATCATGCACATATTGATCTTTGATGGTCTCCAAACCAAATATTTTAAAGTCAAGTTGTGAAAGCATAGTATAACGACGAGACAATGCATCAGCAATAACATTTTCTTTTCCCTTCTTATGTTTAATAACATAAGGGAAAGTCTCTATGAATTCAACCCATTTAGCATGTCTACGGTTCAGTTTTGCTTGACTTTTAATGTGCTTTAAAGATTCATGATCAAAATGTATAACAAATTCTTTGGGCCATAAATAATGTTGCCATGTCTCCAAAGTCCGAACAAGCGCATATAATTCCTTATCATAAGTAGAATAATTCAGACTTGGCCCACTCAATTTTTCAGAAAAGTATGCAACAGGTTTACCATCTTGTAATAACACACCTCCTAACCCAATTCCACTAGCATCGCATTCAAGCTCAAAAGTCTTATTAAAATCAGGAAGTTGGAGTAAAGGAGCATGTGTCAACTTATCTTTCAATACCGTGAATGCTTCTTCCTGTGCAGTACCCCAAACAAAAGACACATCCTTCTTTGTAAGCTCATTGAGGGGTGCAGCAATGGTGCTGAAATCTCTCACAAAACGCCGATAGAATCCAGCAAGGCCAAGGAAACTCCTCACGTGTGTGACCGTTTTGGGCTGCGGCCAACTCTCAATAGCTTCAATCTTGGCTTTATCAACCTCAATTCCCTGTGGAGTAACAACATAGCCAAGAAAAGAGACTCGGTCGGTGCAAAAGGTGCACTTTCCAAGGTTACCAAATAAACGTGCATCACGTAGAGCAATAAAAACAGCACGCAAATGTTCCAAATGTTCCTCCAAAGATCTGCTAAAAATCAATATATCATCAAAGTATACTACCACAAATCGTCCAATGAAAGCACGTAAAACTTCATTCATTAATCTCATGAAAGTACTAGGTGCATTAGTTAACCCAAAAGGCATGACTAACCACTCATATAATCCAAACTTAGTTTTAAATGCTGTTTTCCATTCATCTCCCAATTTCATACGAATTTGATGGTATCCACTACGCAAATCAACTTTGGAGAATATTGTAGAGCCACTCAATTCATCAAGCATATCATCTAGCCTAGGAATAAGATGACGATAACGAATAGTAATATTATTAATGGCTCTACAATCAACACACATACGCGATGTACCATCCTTTTTCGGCACTAGAATAATAGGAACAGCACAAGGACTAAGGGATTCGCGTATATAACCTTTGTCGAGTAGCTCCTGTACTTGACGCATAATCTCCTTCGTCTCTTCTGGATTGGTACGGTATGGTGCGCGGTTGGGTAGCGATGCACCGGGAATTAAGTCAATCTGATGCTCAATCCCTCGAATAGGTGGTAATCCCGGTGGCACGTCTTGTGGAAAGACATCGGCGAACTCCTGCAAAATGTTAGTGACAGCAGGAGGCAAAGAGGAAGGCACGTCCTCGAATGAAAATAATGCCTCTTTGCATACAACAGCATAGCAAACAGATTTGCTAAAATCTAGCTCATCAATATCAGATTTGGTGGCAAATAAACATGCACTTTTCAATTTAATTTCAGAAGCAACAGTAGATGGTTTATTATTAGGCTTCATTTGTTGCTCAAATTCTTTTGCCACAATCTGATTTTCACTCTTATTTTTCTCCTATTTTGCTTTATTAGCTCTATTAATATCATCTTTTAAAATGGAATCAGGAGTCATAGGAAGCAAAGTAATATTTTTATCCTTATGAACAAGAGTATACTGATTGTTTCTACCATGGTGTACAGAATTTTTATCAAATTGCCATGGTCTACCAAGTAATAAGGAACATGCTTGCATAGGTACCACATCACAATCAACATAATCAGCATATGTAGAGATACTAAAATGCACACGAACAGTACGTGTTACCTTAACCTTGCCGCTGTTGTTGAACCATTGGACGTAGTAAGGATGTGGATGTGGTCTTGTGGTGAGAGATAGCTTCTCCACCATCTCCATGCTAGCCAAGTTGTTGCAACTCCCTCCATCTATGATCACGCGAACAGAACGTTCCTTCACAACTCCCTTTGTATGGAACAAATTATGCCTCTGATTTTGCTCAGCTTGTGTAACCTGCACACTCAAAACACGTTGAGCAACTAAACATTCATACCTGTCAGCATCTTCAGGAGCCATGTATTGCGTCTCATGATCAGAATCGTCTCCGCCGTGTTCTTCACGTGTAATAAGAGCCAAAGTCTCCTCATCATAGTCACTAGCGGATTCATATCCACCATCCTCAGTAGCAATCATCACACGCTGAGATTTGCAATCTCTCGCAAAATGTCCTCTTCCCTTACAACGACGACAAATAATATCACTGGTGTGCCCTGTCGATGCCATGGAAGAAGAAGAACTCTGTGCAGGCACAATAGGTGTGCTCTTGGCAGATAATGGTGGTTGTGCCTGCTTCCTTGTATCATGGCTGGAGGTAACAGCTGATGGAGGTGTCGGTGCAGTAGAATGTGAGGAAGTAGAGGATGCACGCGGTGTCCATGATGAAGGTCGTCCTGCAGAAAAGTTAGTCCGCGCCAATGCCTGTCGATCCTGCACTTCACGTTCAGCTTTACAAGCAAGATGGAATAAACGAGTGATAGTAGTATAATCCTTATACTCTAGAATGGTCTGAATCTCTCTATTTAATCCACCCATAAAACGTGCAAGCATAGCTTCATTCTCCTCAACAATACCACATCTAATAAGGCCAGTTTGTAATTGCTGATAATATTCTTCTACAGAATTTTTTCCTTGTCTTAAGCGCTGCAGTTTTTGAAGTAATTCACGTTGATAATATGGTGGAACCCAACGAGTACGCATAGCAGTTTTCAAAGCAGTCCAAGTAGATGGAATAGGATATAATCTACAATGTTCAGACCACCAAACACATGCAAAACCAGTGAAAGCACAAACAGCAGCAGGAACACGTCTCTCCTCGGGATAGTTTAAACATGTAAAACGTTGTTGATACAGGGTGGAACCCTAATCAGCAGATCTTTCACGAAATGGAGGGGATCCCACGATGAACACGAAGAACACAAAGGGAAACGGGGGAAAACACGAGAGGAAACACACAAGAACAAGTCCAATCACACATCCACTAGACAATCAAACACACAAGATCACAAGATACATGAACAACAAAGGGAAAGATACATGGGTAGAGTTCATCTCCAAGAGGAGGTCTTGAATCCGTGAAGGATCTTCCCGCTAGGGGTCTTGAATCCAAGGTGGATCTTCTCCGTAGAGGGGCCGCGGTCTCTCTCGTGGAGTAGATCCGGGATGGATGAGCAAAGCTCTATCTCTCATATGAGCTAAACCATTGCTAACCCTAAAATGGTGGAGGTGGAGGAGTATATATAGTCTAGTACACGAAGGGGTAAGTGGGAGAGGATACATGGGCCTCTGGCCCGACTCTGCGCGCAGGCAGGCGCCGGATGTCCGGGCTGGGGGCCGGATGTCCGGCCGTTCATGGGAGGCCGGATGTCCGGGCACGGGCCGGATGTCCGGCCTGGCGATGGCCGTTCTTCGGGTGCTTCTGTTGCCCTTGCCGGATTTCCGGGGTGATGCCAGATGTCCGGCCTCTGCTGAAGCGCCGGATGTCCGGGCTGGCGCCGGATGTCCGGGCTGGCGCCGGATGTCCGGCGGCTGTAACTTCAGCCGCTCCGTCTTCTTCCGTCTTCTCTTCCACGCTTCCCTCGTGGATGGTGTAGGTGTTCCTCGGCGCTTGCACTCCTCGTCGTCGTCCGTGAAGCTCCGACAATACCTATGCATGCACACGAGTGGAGTGTCAAGTAGTATACCATCCTCGAAGGGGTCAAGTGAACACGTGTAAAGGAGATGATTCACCTTTATGTATGAGAAATAGAGGTCACACGTGTCACTTCCCAAGCAGACTCTTGACATGGTGATGTCCATAGGATACACCGTATCACGTTGGGTTCCACCATATTATCAACGTGAATTACTTCAAAAACTGCAGCGCTTAAGATAAGGAAAAAATTCTGTAGAAGAATATTATCAGCAATTACAAACTGGCCTGATTAGATGTGGTATTGTTGAGGAGAATGAAGCTATGCTTGCACGTTTTATGGGTGGATTAAATAGAGAGATTCAGACCATTCTAGAGTATAAGGATTATACTACTATCACTCGTTTATTCCATCTTGCTTGTAAAGCTGAACGTGAAGTGCAGGATCGACAGGCATTGGCGCGGACTAACTTTTCTGCAGGACGACCTTCATCATGGACACCGCGTGCATCCTCTACTTCCTCACATTCTACTGCACCGACACCTCCATCAGCTGTTACCTCCAGCCATGATACAAGGAAGCAGGCACAACCACCATTATCTGCCAAGAGCACACCTATTGTGCCTGCACAGAGTTCTTCTTCTTCCATGGCATCGACAGGGCACACCAGTGATATTATTTGTCGTCGTTGTAAGGGAAGAGGACATTTTGCGAGAGATTGCAAATCTCAGCGTGTGATGATTGCTACTGAGGATGGTGGATATGAATCCGCTAGTGACTATGATGAGGAGACTTTGGCTCTTATTACACGTGAAGAACACGGCGGAGACGATTCTGATCATGAGACGCAATACATGGCTCCTGAAGATGCTGACAGGTATGAATGTTTAGTTGCTCAACGTGTTTTGAGTGTGCAGGTTACACAAGCTGAGCAAAATCAGAGGCATAATTTGTTCCATACAAAGGGAGTTGTGAAGGAACGTTCTGTTCGCGTGATCATAGATGGAGGGAGTTGCAACAACTTGGCTAGCATGGAGATGGTGGAGAAGCTATCTCTCACCACTAGACCACATCCACATCCTTACTACATCCAATGGTTCAACAACAGCGGCAAGGTTAAGGTAACACGTACTGTTCGTGTGCATTTTAGTATCTCTACATATGCTGATTATGTTGATTGTGATGTGGTACCTATGCAAGCATGTTCCTTATTACTTGGTAGACCATGGCAATTTGATAAAAATTCTGTACACCATGGTAGAAACAATCAGTATACTCTTGTTCATAAGGATAAAAATATTACTTTGCTTCCTATGACTCCTGATTCCATTTTGAAAGATGATATTAATAGAGCTAATAAAGCAAAACAGGAGAAAAATAAGAGTGAAAATCAGATTGTGGCAAAAGAATTTGAGCAACAAATGAAGCCTACTAATAAACCATCTACTGTTGCTTCTGAAATTAAATTGAAAAGTGCATGTTTATTTGCCACCAAATCTGATATTGATGAGCTAGATTTTAGCAAATCTGTTTGCTATGCTGTTGTATGCAAAGAGGCATTATTTTCATTCGAAGACGTGCCTTCCTCTTTGCCTCCTGCTGTCACTAACATTTTGCAGGAGTTCGCCGACGTCTTTCCACAAGACGTGCCACCGGGATTACCACCTATTCGAGGGATTGAGCATCAGATTGACTTAATTCCCGGTGCATCGCTACCCAACCGCGCACCATACCGTACCAATCCAGAAGAGACGAAGGAGATTATGCGTCAAGTACAGGAGCTACTCGGCAAACGAAGAACAAGCAAGAAACTAAGATTGCAATCTGGATATTGCGAATATAAGAGGAAAGCTTTATTGATCAAGGTGGGGTTCTGTGACGCCTTGGTCTGATCGTTGAACACAAACGAAGTACGCGAAGTTGCAGCTATGGCGAACTTTTAATCTAAACAAAACCCAAAGTCTAAACGACGCCCTAAGGGCTGTATATATGAGGGAAAGAGGGGGGAATTTCGTGGCCCTTGGTGGAGGGGTCCGAAACCAACCCTAACTCTTGTTTCCCCACACATACGGACTCTAAAAACAGCCTATACTCAAGTATTTCGAAATTACATGGGCCTGGCCCAATAATAAGGTGACGCAGCACCTATAATAGCCTCTGGACGAAATTTATGAAGTGGCATCTTGTATATTTCGTCCAAGGCTTCCCGCACTCATTATGGTGGCTTCAAAGTCCTGAAATCATCAATTGAAACTCCATTCTTGTTCCCCTTGCGCACGCCATCATCTCCATGCTTGATCTTGCTCCAATGTTCATCCTTCTTGTCCAAGCTAGGCCCTTCATTTGTAAGCAAGACAAATGTATCCAATTTAGGCAGCATCATATTCTCATGAACATTAGATTCATTACCAAGAAACGAAAGTACCTGGTAATTTAATTGGCGTGCGCGAGCTCTAGTAATTGGTCATGTATATGTGTCAGTTGGAGCTGTGGGTGTAACCTTGTTAGTGATGTCCTCATCATACACTTACCGAGAGGTACTCTCGGTAAATGTGTGGATAATAAATATTAAAAAACGCCGGTATCCGTTCTCTAGAATACAGAAGTCCATTAATTAAGAGCTACTCTCGGTAAAGGTGTGGTTTACAAGAATAAAATGCCGGTATCTACCATTAATTAAGAAGATGTCCTATCACGTTGATTGTTCGTGTGAACATTCATAGTGATAGTCCATCTTCTTAACAAGAGTGTAATGAATACCGAAGCTTACTGCATCTGAACTATCCCACTATTTAAACAGGTTTTGTTGCTTCTCTCTAGGCGAGGTGGGACTAAACTTTGATGCATGGAAGCCTTATCATTACCGAGAGGTACTCTCGGAAGCAGTACACTTACCGAGAGGTACTCTCGGTAAATGTGTGGATAATAAATATTAAAAAATGCCGGTATGCGTTCTTTACAATACAGAAGTCCATTAAAAGATATATAGAGGGCAAAAGAACACACACACAAAAGGGAAAAAGGATGTGGCATATACTTTGCCGAGCGCCGAGAAACGACTCTCGGTTATATGGAAGGTAACTGACGGAGCCATCAGTTTCGAACATGCATGTCACATGGCTCCTTTTTGCCGTGCGTGGCTCTCGGCGTCTGCACGGTTTGCCGTGCGGTGCTTGTTCGCCGTGAGCGAGTGACGGCAAAGCAGGTGGTTGTCATGAAGCCCGGTTTGCCTAGAGTGGCTCTCGGCGTTGATTAGTTTGCCGAGTGTCTGTGTTTGGGCTCTCGGCAAAGACCCCGACACTCGGCGTATATGAAAATTCCAATAGTAACATGTGTGAAAAATGTTTTTGTACCTTGGATCGATCGTTCTTTGTGCTTGTGCATTTGGTTTTCACAAATAGACAACGAAATATAAAGATGCACTTTCTAACAAGAATTTACCAAAGGCACGCCAGTGCCAACAGTCAATGCCATAAAATTTGTAAGATCTTATATAAAGCGGGGCGAAAGTCTTTTTCGATAAATTTGATGTTGTTGATGATAGCTATCTAGCCTGCCCCAAAAGTAACTAAATAAAAATAATCTGGCAATAACTCTTCTTTTTACTTGTACATGTGAAACATTATGATATGCTTTGAGGTAAAACAAAAAACACAACAAAACATTATGTAACAATCTAAAATAAAACAAGACAAACTTGGACAAAACTAGTAAGCGTGACATGAATCTCCAGATGACAACGGACAAAACATCGAATGTGGCAATATCAAAGGGTGCGTCGTGTGTTCAAGGAATTAACATGGTTGTAACGAAACAATAAAGAGCTAATGAAAGAAAAGGATTTGGGAGAGAAAGGAGCTGTATCTGACAATCTTACAGTAATTTACAGAGAAAAAAGATGGTCGCAAATCAAAACAGCCTCGTTCTATATCTGGTGTAATGGTTGACCACGCTGCACTTCTTCCTGATCTCACCCTCGCTTCCAGTGAGCGGGTTGGCGTTGCCCATCTTGATCATGGAGGCGGCGAAGTCGGCGAAGAACTCCACCTTGAAGGCGCCCGTGGCATGGCGCTGGACATAGACGCCGGTCAAGGGGTCGGTGAGGAGGGCACTGTTGGAGTGGAAGAGGCCCCTCCGCTTGCTCACCAGCTTGAAGTAGTCGGTATCGATGGTCTTGAAACTGCCGGGGTCCATCTTCACGAGGGTGGTGTTGTCGTTGAGGCTGGCACACTTGCTCTTTAGCCGCATCAGGTAGTGTGGCTCCAGCGTTGGGTCGATGTCGCTGGGGTTCTCCATTCTGGTGAAGTTGTAGAGCCGGTCGGAGAAGGAGAAGCAGTGCGACGTCCCGATGGTGTGCCCGGCGGACAAGACGACAAGGTCCTTTGCGTCAAGCTTCGCGGCGGCGAAGTGCTGGGTGAGCACGGTGAAGTTGGAGGTCGGGGGTGGCAGAACATCAGTCTCGTTGGAAATGGATACGCGGCCGTCTCGCCGGCCGAGAGAAACTGGTACTTCTTTGGTGGCTTAATGGTTAACCACGCTGCACATCTTCCTGATCTCGCCCTGGCTTCCGGTGAGCGGGTTGGCATTGCCCATCTCCGATGAATCTCATGGGGTTGTGTCGGCTTTTGTGTTCGGTGGATCCACATGGATCAGATCTTTGTTCGGTAGTCGTCATTTGTCTATAGGGTAGATAATTCCGATCTACGCTTCTCTTCATCGACAATGGTAGTTGTTCTGGTGCGTTGGTCCAGTAGGGATTAACACGACTATTTTCTGACTGTCTAGTACAACAAGATTTGCCCGCCTCCGGTGTGTGAGGGGCGATAACGGCGGCGTGCCTTTAGCTCGCTACAGTGCTTGTAGTCGTCGCTAAGTGGTCTACGGACCTGGATATAATTTTTACTTCTAGTGTTCTTTGTACTATCTTGTCAGTTGATGAATAGATCGGAAGCTTTTCCCAAAAAACAAAAAGTGATATATATATGGTTGGTCTAGGGGGCACCATGGAAAGTGCCTTTTATACTCCAGTAATGCTCCAAGCTGCTCATTGGCTTCTACTATATGACTCTTCTTTGACTTTTACCACACTGTATTCTTCACATGTACGAACAAAGAGTACATGTAGAATAAAATTATAGGATATGTGTGAAAAATGAATTTCTACCTTGGATGCATTGTTCTTCCTGCTTGTGCACTTGGTTTTCACTGATACGCTTGGAACATAAAGATACACTTCCTAACAACAAGAGACTAATGCACGTCAACGCCCAAAATATTGGTAACGGTGTTAGCCGCTATCCAAGTAACTAAATTAAAATAGTCTAACTATTAACTCTTCTTCTTACTAGTACATATGAAACATTATGATGCCCTAAGATAAAACAAAAAACACAACAAAACATTAATTATGTCACAACCAAAAATAAAACAAGACAACTAGAAAAAATGAGTAAGCGCTCCAGATGACAACGCACGACACGTCGGATGTGACAATTTCAGTGTTCGTCGTGTGTACAAGAAATTCACATGGTTGTAACGAAACAATAAATTAATGAAACAAAAGAGTTGAGAGAGAAAGGAGCTACGACAATCATACAGCAATTTACAGGGGAAAAACATGATCACAAAATCAAAACAGCCTTGTACTTCTTCGGTGGCTTAATGGTTAACCACGTTGCACTTCTTCCTGATCTCGCCCTGGCTTCCGGTGAGCGGGTTGGCGTTGCCCATCTTGATCATGGAGGCGGCGAAGTCAGCGAAGAACTCGTCCTTGAAGGCGCCGGTGGCATGGCGCTGGACGTAGGCGCGGGTGAAGGGGTCAGTGAGGAGGGCGCCGTCGGAGTGGAAGAGGCCCCTCCGCTTGCTCACCAGTTTGAAGTAGTCGGTGTCGAAGGTCTTGAAGCTGCCGGGGTCCATCTCCACGAGGGTGGTGTTGTCGTTGAGGCTGGCACACTTGCTCTTTAGCCGCATCATGTACTGCGGCTCCAGCGTGGGGTCGATGTCGCTGGGGTTCTCCATGCCGGTGAAGTTGTAGAGCCGGTCGGAGAAGGAGAAGCAGTGCGACGTCCCGATGGTGTGCCCGGCGGACAAGACGACAAGGTCCTTTGTGTCGAGGTTCACGGCGGCGAAGAGCTGGGTGAGCACGGTGAAGTTGGAAGTCGGGGGTGGCAGAGCATCGGTCTCGTTGGAAATAGACACGCTGCCGTCTCGCCGGCCGAGAGGAACTGTCCAGAATGGACCCTTGCTCTGGAGTAACCATGATCGAGCAGCATTAGAATTTGGCTTACACACGTACCATGTCATTTGCAAAATGGCCTAGTACTCTACTCACCAGCCATACTGCGTCCCTGGCAATGAGGGCGAGGACGTCGGCGCAGGAGACGGTGTCGGGGGGCAGGCCTTCTCCACGGCGGCCTTCACCCTCTCGACAAAGCCGAAGCCTCGCAGCGTCTGGTTCGGCTGCGCGTCCTTCTCCGCCGTTTTGTTGGCCGAGTCCAGCAGAACCGAGCCGTCGCACCCCTGCATTCATGGCGGTCACTGGTCAGGCCACAGCACACACCAGGGTATGAGCAGGACAGACAACATGCATGCAAATGTAGCTTACCCTGACGAAGCAGTCGTGGAAGTGCATCCGGAGGAGCGGCCCGGCGAGGCTGGGTGCCAGTGACAGCGCCCTCACCATCTCCTTCCTCACGACGTCCTCCACGCTGGGGCACGACTCGCTGTAGAACTTGTCGTGCAGCTGCGCCCGCGCGCACGTCGCCGCCACCGCCGCGAGCAGCAGCGCCACCATCGTCGCAGCCCTGGACGCCATCTTCTCGGCCAAGAAGCTTGTTTCTTTCTTGGAAACAACGATGGCTAGGCGGCTAGTTGATCAGGAGAAGCTTGAGCTGCTGCTGCTGCTGATGGACTGGAACCGGGGAAATATATAGCGCAGGAGTGTCCCCACGCCTGCATATGGTGGGCTGTCTTCCGGAGCAGCAGGTTAAGTTCGCATGGTTTAATGGGCTGTTCCTTGTTTGCACTCTGCGGAATCTTTGCCGTGGCAGGTACACCGGCGGCGTGCCGTATGTATAATGGAGGCGGCCGGACAGCCAGACCCAGACGGAAGCACGTAGGCAGATCAACTCATTAACTAAATTAGTCACCAGTCATCACAGACCGGAATTCGCTGCCAAGTTTAATCAACCGAGGGCCAGTGAATGCCACCTACTGGTAGTTCGCAAACGTGGGAATCTCATGATCCATATATTTGTACCGGTGCCACATGCTATCCTGCATATATACTTAGGTGATTTTTTCAGGCAGTATGTATACTTACACAAACACTAATTAGGGGGCTCCTCGCAAAAAGGTGACGACACGTGGAGCTCGACACATCTCGTGGTTGGATTAGAGTTCAAAGTTTTATATCATTGCCATATGCATGCTGATACAAATTAGAAGCCACCTAGATGCATGATTAACCATCCAGCACGGCCGACCTTGCAATCAAACAGTACGGGAATTTGCCCAAATCCCGACGGCCTGTATTATGCTGACGGCTTAGCTGCCGGCACAGGTGACACGCGGGGCCACTGGGCGCTTCCTGGCGTGACTCTATGCCGATGGGTAGGGCGTCGGCATACGTGTGCTACGTGGCGCCTTTTGGTTGGACAGTACTTGACGATGGCACCGTCAGCCACCGTCAGACGTGGAAGTTTGCCAACGGTGAATCTATGCTGACGGCCGAACGGAAGCCGTTGGCATAGGCCTCTATGGCGACGGCTTTCCTTTGCGGACGGCCTTTCCGGGGTACGCCGATGCAAATGCTGCCGTCGGCCCTATACCGACTGTGGCCATCGGTATAGGCCTATCCCGACGGCGAACTGGCCTATGCCAACGGCTCTGGGCCGTCGGCATACGAGGTCATTCCGGTAATGAAAGTAGAGGTGTTTGAGTGGGAGAAAATTTGTGGCACGCAGCAGCGGGGCACACATATGTTCTGCGCCAAGATTCCCAAATTTGTCTCCGTACTCTGTGTATTCGTCGGCGTATATCAGTACACATATCTACAATCGTATTGTAAATATAAAGTATTATACCTATTTTTGTGGTTCCGTTTTGGAAGGTATAGGTATTTCGGTGAGCAGTTCCTGTTGGGGAACGTAGCAGAATTCAAAAAATTTCCTATGCTTCACCAAGATCAATCTAAGGAGTCATCTAGCAACGAGCATAAAGGAGTGCATCTACATACCCTTTGTAGATCGCGTGCGGAAGCGTTCGAAGGAACGTGGATGATGGAGTCGTACTCTTCGTGATCCTCGTCACCGATGATCCCAGCGCCGAACGGACGGCACCTCCGCGTTCAACACACGTACGGTACAGCGGCGTCTCCTCCTTCTTGATCCAGCAAGGGCGGAGGAGAGGTTGACGGAGATCCAGCAGCACGACGGCGTGGTGGTGGATGCAACAGGAAAAGCTGCAGGGCTTCGCCGACGCCATGCAAGAGGAGTTGGAGGTGTGACGGGAGGGGGGAGAGGCGCCAGAGGCTTGGGGTGCGGCTGCCCTCTCCCCCCCCCCCACTATATATAGGGGCCAGGGGGGGCGCCGGCCCTAGGAGATCCAATCTCCTAGGGGGCGGCGGCCAGAGTGGGGAAACTTGCTCCCCAAGGCATAGGGGGCGCCCCCACCCCCTAGGGTTTCAACCCTAGGCGCATGGAGGGGGGCCCATGTGGGTGCACCAGCCCACTAGGGGCTGTCCCCCTTCCCCTTGCGGCCTACGGGGCCCTCCGGGATGGGTGGCCCCACCCGGTGGACCCCCGGGACCCTTCCGGTGGTCCCGGGACACTCCCGGCGACCCCCGGAATTTACCCGATGACCGAAACTGGACTTCCTATATATCATTCTTTACCTCCGGACCATTCCGGAACTCCTCGTGACGTCCGGGATCTCATCCGGGACTCCGAACAACATTCGGGTTTCCATGTGCATGTATCTCTACAACCCTAGCGTCACTGAACCTTAAGTGTGTAGACCCTACGGGTTCGGGAGACACGCAGACATGACCGAGACGACTCTTCGGTCAATAACCAACAGCGGGATCTGGATACCCATGTTGGTTCCCACGTGTTCCTCGATGATCTCATCGGATGAACCACTGTGTCAAGGATTCACTCAATCCCGTATGTTATTCCCTTTGTCTATCGGTACGGTACTTGCCCGAGATTCGATCGTCGGTATGCCCGATACCTTGTTCAATCTCGTCATGGCAAGTCTCTTTACTCGATCCGTAATCCATCATCCCGTGACTAACTCCTTAGTCACTTTGAGCTCATTATGATGATGTCTTACCGAGAGGGCCCAGAGATACCTCTCCGTCATACGGAGTGAGAATATCCCAGTCTCGGTTCGTACCAACTCAACAGACACTTTCGGAGATACCCATTGCTTACCTTTATAGCCACCCAGTTACGTTGTGACGTTTGGCACACCCGAAGTATTCCTACGGTATCCGGGAGTTGCACAACCTCATGGTCTAAGGAACAAATACTTGACACTAGAAAAGCTTATGCATTACGAACTATACGATCTCGTGCTAGGCTTAGGATTGGGTCTTGTCCATCACAACATTCTCCTAATGATGTGATCCCGTTATCAATGACATCCTATATCCATGGTCAGGAAACCGTGACCATCTGTTGATCAACGAGCTAGTAACTAGAGGCTTACCAGGGACACGTTGTGGTCTATGTATTCACACATGTATCGCTGTTTCCGTACAATACAATTCAAGCATGAATAACAGACAATTATCATGAACAAGGAAATATAATAATAATCCTTTTATTATTGCCTCTAGGGCATATTTCCAACAGTCTCCCACTTGCACTAGAGTCAATAATCTAGTTACATCGTGATGAATCGAACACTGATACGTCCAAAATGCATCACTATTTTGTATCATAATTCATCTTTATTCATTGATATATTTCACGTTATGATGATGTTCTTATGTTGTTTTGGTCTATTTTACACAGTTTGCAACTTTCCGATGCCGGAACAGCAGACACAGGATTCAAAAGGAAAAAGTGGATACTGAGTTGCTGAAGAAGAACACCTCCAAATTACCTGAAAATTGACGGGAGGTATTTTTCAGACGAATAACGAAGACACGCAAAAGGGGAGTCAGAGGGGGGCCACAGGGTGCCCAGACGGCCTGGGGGCGCGCCCCCCTGGCCGCGCCGGGGGGGCGCCTGGAGCCCCTGGCCCACCTCTGGTCGCCCCCTTTTGCATATATGTTCTCCGTCCTCCGAAAACCCTAGGCACGGGACTTTTTATGGAGTTCCGCCGCCGCTTCAAGGCGGAAACCTACAGAGAAGAAAAGGGCATCTCCGGCAGGCAGATTCCGCCGGGGAGATCACCTCCCGGAAGGGGAGATCGTCGCCATCGTCATCACCATCGTCACGGGCATCATCGAGATCATCATCAACATCATCCCCAACACCAGCACCATCTCCATCTTCATCCAAATCTCATCTTACTATCGCAACTCGTGTTGTAACTCGTACTACTTATCCTCTCTACTCCATCGGTGTTGATTACTACTTTGTGGTGAATGCTATTGAGTTTTGTTGGAGAAATATTATTATGTCCAGATTGTTTATCACATATTTATCCCGACTGATCATGATCTCTTTTATGTCTTGTGAGTAGTTACCTTAGTTCTTGAGGACATGGGGAAAGTCTTGTTGTTAGTAATCATATGCTGTTGAAGTAATATGTGTTGTTTGATATTTCAGTTGTGTTGTCATTCTACTAGTGGTGTTGTGTGAGTCGAACACCCAACACTTCGCCTTATTAAGGACCTAGGGGAATACATTGTGTATAAAGAATGCTTATGGTGGGTTGCCAGAGTGACAGAAACCTGAACCCCAGTTCGCACGCTTTTGCATAAGGGAATAATGGATCCTCGATCGTATTGCTATGGTTAGGCTTTTGCCTTAAATTCTATCTTGTATTTGCGGATGCTTGCAAGGTGTTTAATCATAAGAGTGCATTCATCTTAGTCTAGAGAGTGCACTAGCATAGATCCACCCACTCAACACTTATCAACACATAACATAGTATCGATACGGAATATGGCGAAAGCACATGACTACCTCTCCCGTGTGTCCTCAAGAACACTTTAGTCTTTATAAGTTCAGTTGCTAGGCCTCTCCTTTGCTAAGAAAGGATTGGGCCACTTGTTACTCTCAGTACCTTTTACACTACTCGCCTTTACATTCCTGTTGCTTATACCGAGAAAACCCCTAAAAAAGTTATCTTTCAGTGCTTGCAGTAATTTCTTGCTTAGAATCGCTTATCAATACCTTCTGCACCTCGTTGGGTTCGACACTCTTACTTATCGAAAACGCTGCAACAGATCCCTTACGGTTGAGGGTCATCAAGTAACGTTTTCTGGCGCCATTGCCGGGGAGCGTAGCGCTATTGGTAAAGTGAAACTGGTAAGAAAGTCTTTTTATAATTCTGTTTTTATTTTTACTATTTATGCTCTTTGTCCTTATGGACAACCCTATCATTGGAGCGTTGCTTGCGGGAAGACGCCCCACACCTGTGGTGGTTGATCCTCCCCCTACTGAAATTGTGCCATATAAAATACCAGCTGGCATTATCAATTATGTTTTGGCTAATCGTTATGCAGGAGACAGACATCCCGGTGAACACTTGCTATATTTGTCACGACTATGTTCATTATTTAAGCTTGCAGGTGTATCGAGGGAGTTTGTCATGAGGAAATTGTTTGTTGTATCACTTATAGATAAAGCTTCAGATTGGTATGGGCTTCTCGATAACTCACATTTGCTAGACTGGCAGGAGCTTATGTCTCTCTTTTATACTAAGTTTTATCCTCTTCATGAAATTCATCGAGACAGGAATTATATTTATAACTTTAGGTCTCGTGACGGAGAAAGCATTGCTCAAGCTTGGGGGAGATTGAAGTCTCTGATGCTCAAATGCCCTATTCATAAGCTTCCCAAGGAAATTATACTTACAAACTTTTATGCCAGGCTTTTTCGTCAGGATAAGGAGATGCTGGATGCCTCCTCTAGTGGGGTGTTTCAGAAGAAGAGTGTTGAAGAAAGGTGGGATCTCCTTGAAAGAATCCAGAGGAATACCGAAGATTGGGAAATTGATAAAGGTATTGAACCCGCTATAAATTATGAACATGATTATATTGAGAGCTATGTGGAAACTGATTACTTCAATACTTTTTGCTCTAAGATTGGTCTTGATTCCCATCTAGTGATTGATTTGTGTAAGAATTTTGCCTCTCACGTTGATTCTTTTAAAAAGAATAGAGACCAGCACCATGCACCTTTTAAAGGAAAACCTATTGATATTTATGTTGCTGAGCCTATTTTGCCTGCAGTTATATATGAACAGCCTCCTTTTCCCACGAGGATAAAGGAGCACTCTCTTGTAACAGGCATAATAAATAAAAGTGAGAGAAGAGTTGATGAGCCTGAGGACCAGATCAGGGTCGATCCTCAAGTTGCATTGATTAAAGACCTTGCTACTGATGATGTTTTGGATCCCAATGTAACTTTTTGTGCTGTTTCCACTAACCTTGTCACAGCCAAGAATAAAGGCCCAATTTCAGGTACTCCGGTGGTATCTGTTAAAATAGGAGATCACAATTATTATGGGCTATGCGATTTGGGATCGAGTGCAAGTGCTATTCCTTATTCACTTTATGAAGAAATCATCGGTGAGATTTCCCCTTGTGAACTTGAAGAAGTTGATGTTACTATTCATCTTGCAAATAGATCAACTATCTCTCCTATCGGAATTGTGAGGGACGTTGAAGTCCTATGTGGAAAGGTAAAATATCCTACCGACTTTCTGGTACTTGGTTCAGCCAGGGACAATTTTTGTCCCATCATTTTTGGTAGACCTTTTCTTAGAACTTGTGGAGCTATAATAGATTGCAAGAAAGGTAAAGTTTCTGTTGAATTCGATGGTGAGCCATATGAATTTAATTTTTCTAAGTTCTCTAAGCAGCCTCGTGGTACTGATTTACCTAGTGATGATAAAATTATTGAAAGTATTGCCTCTATTGCTATTCCCCCTGATGATCCCTTGCAGCAATACATGGAGGACCACGAGAATGATTTGCATATGCAGGAAAGAAATGAACTAGATGAAATATTCTTGAGGCAGCCTTCTATCCTGAAGCACAACCTTCCGGTTGAACCTTTGGGAATTTTATCAAAACCAAAAGAAGACCCGGTGTTCGATCTTAAACCTCTTCCCGATACGCTCAAGTATGCTTATTTAGATGAAAAGAAAGTATATCCTGTTATTATCAATTCTAACCTTTCAGGATATGAAGAAGAGCGATTATTGGAAGTACTTCGTAAACACCGAGGCGCAATTGGCTATACCCTTGATGACCTTAAGGGGATTAGTCCATCTATCTGTCAACATACTATCAACCTTGAGCCTGATGCTAAACCAGTTGTTGATCATCAACGACGGTTGAACCCGAAGATGATGGATGTCGTGAGAACCGAGATTCTCAAGCTTCTAGCCGCAGGTATTATCTACCCTATAGCTGATAGTAAGTGGGTAAGTCCGGTACATTGTGTTCCTAAGAAAGGAGGTACAACTGTGGTGCCTAATGATAAAAATGAACTAATACCTCAGAGAATTATTATTGGATATAGAATGTGTATTGATTACAGGAAGTTGAACAAGGCAACCAGGAAGGATCACTACCCGTTGCCATTCATCGACCAAATGCTTGAAAGGTTATCCAAAAATACCCACTTTTGTTATCTCGATGGTTATTCTGGCTTCTCTCAAATTCATGTTAACACTGCTGATCAAGAGAATACCACTTTTACTTGTCCTTTTGGTACTTATGCTTACAGACGTATGCCTTTTGGTTTATGTAATGCCCCTGCTACTTTTCAAAGGTGTATGTCTGCTATCTTTCATGGTTTCTGCGGGGATATTATGGAAGTCTTCATGGACGATTTCTCCGTCTATGGAACTTCATTTGACCATTGTCTTCACAACCTTAATAAAGTTTTGCAGAGATGCGAGGAGACAAATTTGGTACTCAACTGGGGAAAGTGCCACTTTATGGTTAATGAAGGAATTGTTCTTGGTCACAAGATTTCCGAAAGGGGAATTGAAGTAGACAAAGCCAAGATCGAAGCTATTGAGAGGATTCCCTATCCAAGGGACATCAAAGGTATTCGCAGTTTTCTCGGTCATGCAGGTTTTTATAGAAGATTTATTAAAGACTTTTCTAAAACCTCGAGACCCCTCACTAATCTTCTCCAGAAGGATGTTCCTTTTGCGTTTGATGAAAATTGTAAGGAATCTTTTGAAGTCCTTAAGAAAGCTTTAATAACTGCTCCTATAGTACAACCACCTGACTGGAATTTACCTTTTGAAATTATGTGTGATGCAAGTGATTTTGCTGTTGGAGCTGTTTTAGGACAAAGAGTTGATAAGAAATTGAATGTTATACATTATTCTAGTAAAACCCTTGATAGTGCTCAAAGAAATTATGCTACTACTGAGAAGGAATTCTTAGCTGTAGTTTTTGCTTGTGATAAGTTTAGGCAGTATATTGTTGATTCCAAAGTTATTATTCATACTGATCATGCTGCCATTAAGTATCTTATGACAAAGAAGGATGCCAAGCCAAGGCTTATCAGATGGGTACTCCTTCTTCAAGAATTTGATTTGCAGATTGTTGATAGGAAAGGGGAAGACAATCCGGTGGCGGACAATCATTCGAGAATGGAAGATATACCGCATGACCCCATCCCAGTTAACGATAGTTTTCCAGACGAGCAACTTGCCGTTGTAAAAGTACAACCTCTTTCCGATCCTTGGTATGCAGATTATGCTAATTTTATTGTTGCAAAGTATTTGCCTCCGGGTTTAACATTTCAGCAAAGGAAGAAGTTCTTCCATGATTTGAGGCACTACTTTTGGGATGACCCACATCTTTTCAAAGAAGGTCCCGACGGGATCGTGAGAAGATGCATTCCGGAACATGAGCAGAAGGACGTTCTCAGACGGTGTCATGATAGTCCCTATGGAGGACATCGTGCCGGTGAGAGGACTGCACATAAGGTTCTTCAATCAGGTTTTTATTGGCCTACTCTCTTTAAAGATGCTAGAAATTATGTTTTAGCTTGTGATAAATGTCAGAGAGTTGGTAACATTAGTAGAAGGAATGAGATGCCTATGAATTACTCACTAGTGATTGAACCTTTCGATTGTTGGGGTTTTGATTTTATGGGTCCTTTTCCTTCTTCGCACAAGTACACTCACATTTTAGTAGCTGTTGATTATGTGACCAAGTGGGTTGAAGCAATCCCCACTGAAAGTGCTGATCACAAAACATCTTTGAAAATGCTTAAAGATGTAATTTTTCCTAGGTTTGGTGTACCGAGGTATCTCATGACCGATGGAGGATCACACTTCACGCGCGGAGCTTTTAGAAAAGCTTTGGCTAAATACGATGTTAATCATAGAATTGCTTCACCCCATCATCCTCAAACTAGTGGGCAAGTGGAGCTCACCAATAGAGAGATTAAGTTGATCTTGCAGAAAACAGTAAACAGAAATAGGAAGGATTGGTCAAATAAATTAGGAGATGCTTTGTGGGCATATAGAACTGCTTACAAAAACCCCATGGGCATGTCCCCCTATAAGATGGTATATGGCAAGGCTTGCCATTTGCCATTAGAGCTAGAGCACAAAGCTTTCTGGGCTGTTAGAGAGCTTAACGCTGACCCAAAACTAGCTGGTGAGAAGCGTCTAATGAACTTGACTTCTCTAGATGAATGGAGAAGTGAAGCTTACGAGAGCGCTAAAATGTTCAAGGAAAAGGTAAAAAGGTGGCATGATAGGAAGATTCTGAAACGTGAATTTAATGTTGGTGATAAAGTTTTGTTGTTTAGATCCCGTTTCAGGTTTTCTCCAGGTAAACTACTTTCCAGGTGGGAAGGACCATTTCATATCGAAGAAGTTTATCGGTCTGGTGCAATTAAGATTAATAATTTTGAAGGCACCAAACCTCAAGTTGTGAATGGGCAAAGACTTAAACATTACATAGCAGGAGACCCTGTCGATGTTGATGTGAATATAATATACACAACAACCTACGAAGAACATGTTGCAGCCCTGTTTCAGACGCCAGCAGGAGCAGAATAAAGAAAAGGTATGTAGTACGGTAAGAAAACACCGCAAACCATCATAAAAGTTCCGTATTACGAGTTTTTGCAAAATTAGTAAAATTCCGAGTCGAAGTGGAGCCGGAGACGACCACCAGGGAGTCCATGCGCCCCCCCTGGCGCGCCCCCCCTGGGCCGCGCCGGCAGGCCGCCTGGACACCCTGGAGCCCGTCTCCGACCCCGCTTTGGTCCGTTACCTTCCTTTCTGTACATAAATTTTTCCTATATATTTGCCCGGATTGTTCCGGCAACGTATCTTGCGATTTCGCGTGTTTTCTCTTCGATCTGTTTCTGCCAGGAAATCTTTCAGCTGAATTTAGGTGCCATGGCTTCTCCAAGTTCCCCCAAGGACACGTTCGTCGTCAACGTCATCAACCCTTACCTCGCTGAGGTGAAGAAGCACCCTCGGGTCATTCAGATGAAGGACGGCGTCCTTCATCAGGAAGATCTAAAGGGACCTATCAAGGAGGGGAGCATCCAGGCCAGGCTGGAAGAAGTGGAGCACGAAGTCTTCAAGTACAAGAAGATGATCGAGCGTGGTGTTGAAGCTAACTTTGACATCACCAACGAGCTGAAGAACCACTTCCTGAAGGAGATGAAGGAGATGTGGGAAAGAATCGCCGCGTCTGAAGACAGAATTATAGAGCTACAAGGGCAAATTAATGATCTACATAACCAGAACTATGAGTATGAACTAAGGTTTCTACGCATGGGTTTGGGTGCTGAATGCAGGATCCAGGAGACGAGCTTCTCATATGAGACTGGAGAACCCCTTCCATGGAAGAGCTTCGCCAAGAACTACTTGACCAACGCCAACAAGGATGATGAGTGAAATCTCCTGGGGTAATGGCATTCCCTTGGCTTGTTCCAAGCTTGGGGGAGTGCCCGGTATCTTTATCTTTTACCTTTTGTCTTTTAGAGTCAAGTAGAGTCGTATCATGTCTAGGGAGGTTGTTATATGAGATAGGTGTGTGCATTGAGGTCTATCGCTCCTTCGGTGAGGAATTGTATCCGTGAGTGTGGAGTCGTTTATGATGGAATATTAATGAGAAGTTTATCGGTTCCTTTTGCTGCACTCGGTATTCTCTTCACGCAATCGACCTTATATGATGATTCTTATGGGGAGTATTGACCTTATGTCAGGTATGGCTATGAAACTTTATTTAATCTTGGCAAACATAGCTTTGGTCATAACAACAAGCATGATTTTCTTAAAGTTCAACATAGCTAAAACCTTTATGTTATTATGCTTGAAGTGTTATGTTGACAAAGAAGACAACTTGATGTGTTATGCTTATTTCAATGTTCATGCTTTATATTGCTTTGCATCTTAGTCATCATCAATTGTCTGCCCTCTCAAAACCTTTGCTAGCCTAACTTTGTACTAAGCGGAATTCTGCTTGTGCAACCATACCCTTAAGCCAATACCTTCCTTATGAGTCCACCATACCTACCTACTCGTGGTACTCCACTACCACCTCCTAAAAGCATATAATTTATGTATTATCCTTAAATGTTCAAAATCTTTTATTTTGTGCCCCTGCTTTAGCTCATGAGGAAGTAGTAGCTAATTCATGACCTTTTTGAGTTGGACAAGCTTCACCCCGGGATTGCATGTATAATGTGCAAACCCATAACACGAAAAGGAACTGGCATTGAGTGCGCCCGGCTTAAGAATAATATAAACAAACAAACCCTCCTTCACGCTTTGTTCATGAGAAATCAGAAAACTTTGGCAGTGATAAACAAAGGAGAATAAGAGGATGTTATCGTCCTCATACGGGAGCCGTTCCTCGAAACTTGTCCAGTTCAAGAAGCAACTGAGTTATTTATTAGCATTCGTTGACAAGTCATGCACCTCTCAAAACTTGTTTTCATTCTGTTTGATTTGAGGATAGCACATGAGTTTTCCCTACTACCCTAGAGCAGGGCCTATCTTTTAATTTCAAGTTGAGTCAGTTATTCCTACTTCCTTCTATTTCTCAAAGAGAGCAGACGTTTGATGTTGATAAGGATTCATTCACATGAAGCTGCATTAAGATTTGTCATATCATATCTTTGTTGACATTATCATTTGATAAGTAAGTTGTTTGTCATGCCCAGCCAAGGCAAATATCTTCCTTTGTGTTAACACTTTCACTTCTTGCCTATTAACATGTTATTTCAAAAAAAAACTTCAATTAATCCCATCAAAATATAAGAGCAAAAGTTAAAATTATTTGTTCTTTGACCAAAGGACATGTTTGCCATGATATAATGAGTTTCCTTAGTCCTACTTTCGAATATAAGTGTTGACTAATAACCCTCAACCGTAAGGGATCGAGATAGTCTTCGCGGGTAAGAATAACCCAATTTATTGATTCGACACACGGGGAGCCAAAGAGTATTTATAAGCTTTAACAGTTGAGTTGTCAATTCAACCGCACCTGAAATATACTAACTTGCAACAAAAGATAAGTGGTAACAGTGATATGATAGTGACGATAGTAATGGTAAAAGTAAACAGTAAAAGTAGATAGCAGTAGTAAATGGCAAAAGTAGCAACTAGTGACAAGCAAGGTTTAAAGTACTGTAGGCTAGGGAGATGGATGGTTGGGCGTTGCATGGATGAGATAGATTCTAACTTGGGGCACGTCACACGAAAAAGTAATGATCATCTAGGCAAATATCAAACATTAGGCATGTATCCCGTAGGTAGTTGTACGTGCTTGCAATAAGAACTTGCACAACATCTTTTGTCCTACCATCCCGCTACGAACGGGGCCAAAAGGAACTAATGGATATTAAGGTGCTCATGTCAAAGAGCACCGGAACAAAGCAATGAACTCAATGGATACATGTAATCCTCAAACTACGGACCATCCCCTTTGGTGTCCCAAGCTGTCACTTTTGGGATCGCCGGTTCCGAACCGTAACAGGTGCATACAACTCATAGATAGGATCAAGAACACAAATATATTCATGCAAACACATATGGTTCAGATCTGAAATCATGGCACTCGGGCCCTAAGTGTCAAGCCTTAAGAATAACAAGTTGTAGCAAAGATGATAAACACCATACTAGATGATAGGCAACATGCCCCCAACAACCTGACGAACTATTACATGATCTAACTCATCCAATCCCTACCATCCCCTTCGCCTACAGCAAGGGAATTACTCACACATGAAGGGGGAAGTCATGGAGGGATGATGGAGTGATGATGATGATGACGATGGCGACGATCTTCCCTCTCCGGAGGCCAAATCAGCCTCCAGATTAGCCCTCCCGAAGAAGAACCGAGGGTGGCGGCGGCTCCGCGACGAAAAACAGCGAAAGGACTTCCGATCTGGGATTTCCTCGTCGAGAGGAAAAATACGGACTAAAGTAGGGCACCAGGGGGTGTGGGCCCCACCCAGGCGCCCCCCCCCCGGCGCGACCCAGGGGGGGCGCCCACAGGGCGCCTGGGCACCCCCTGCCCCCCCTCTGGCCCCACTTCTGGCATTTGGTTTCCTCGGGTGCGTGGTTTTTTCGTGATTTTTCGTGGATTTTTCTGATATGCTTAAAAATCTGTTTTCCTGCACACAAATAAACCATACAGGCAGCTCTGCTGAAAACAGCGTCAGTCCGGGTTAGTTTAGTCCAAATCATGCAAGAATGAGGTCAAAACAATATCAAAAGTGTTTGGTAAAGTAGATACGTTTGAGACGTATCAACTCCCCCAAGCTTAGCATATTGCTTGTCCTCAAGCAATTCAGTTCAACGAACTGGACGCGACAAAGAAAACTTTGACAAACTCTTTTGCTTCATTAGATGTATATAAGCATGTACTACGAAAAGAGTTCATCAAGTATTAAAACAGTACTTATGAGAACAATGCAAGGAGCAATCCTTCTTTCAAGTGACCAGTCCCAAATAATTAAGAGTAAACATTATATTACTGAAAATCAAGACAAGATCACATTGCACATAGCTTGAGCATATTAAGATGGTATCTCGCAAGCCTCCATGAGTGAAGCAAAACATAAATGCAGAGACTCCTCCAGAGTTTTAAAGGAGACTAGAACTAAGAATTTCAGAATAAATCATATCACAAGTATGCAGAAGACAATGTAATACTTTGGGACAATGCACATTACACTCAGAATGACGATTATGCTCTCCTAGTCAGTGCTTTGAAGAAAGAAGATGAGACTCTCGAACCGTGGCTTTTATTGGCAAAGTTGAAAACCCGTGATCGGAAACAAAAACTAAACATGTACCAGAGCTTTTGTTTTTTTTAAAACAGAAGTAAATATGTTTATGAGAGGTGCATATTTCGTCAACGAATGCTAGCAGATAACTCAATCACTTTTTTAAGCTAGACAAGTCTCGAGGAACGGCTCCCGCATGAGGACGATCACATCCTCTTAATCTCCTTTGTTTATCACTGCCAAAGTTTTCTAATTTCTCATGAACAAAGCGTGAAGGAGGGTTCGTTTGTTATATTATCTTTTTGAGCCGGGCGCACTCAATGCCAGTTCCTTTTCATATTAGGGGTTCGCACATTATACATGCAATCCAGGGGTGAAACTTGTCCAACTTAAAGAGATCATGAATTAACTACTACTTCCTCATGAGCTAAAACATAGGCACAAAAAGAGAAATGCTTTTGATTAATTTCGAGATGGTACACGAAAGTCTTTGTTAGGAATGGCAGGTAAATACCATATATAGGAAGGTATAGTGGACTGATATGGCATAACAGGTTTAAAAGTTTTGCATGCACAAGCAGTCATTCCGCTTAGTACGGGTGGAGGTTTAGCAAAAGACTGGGAAGCGACCAACTAGAGAGCAATAACGGTCATAATCATGCAGAGCGACAAAGCAACATTGAATCGGGCATGAAAGTGATATAAATATTCTAAAACTCAAAGATCATCAAGGCAAAGTAGACTTTTTAGTCTTAAACATGTGTAAGCATGTGCCAAGTCAATCCAAAAATTCTCTAAAGGGAAATACCACCCTAGTATGCCAGACTATGAACAGTGCGATGCATGTAGATCATTTCAATAACACATTATATACTCTAGTTATTGGAGACTAGCCACAAGGAAAGCATGAACCACTGGAAGAGCATTGTAAACATAGCACTATGTCGCTACAAGCTGGTCTCTAGATCGTAAGTACAGGCATATGTACAAAAGTAGAAATAATAAGAGTTCATACCGGTCGTCCTTGTTGCTTCCTTTCAGTTGATCTTCGTCATTACTGCTTGTCACTTGCACGATCGAACGTAGGAAATATAATCAAATGCCATCCCCGACTCGAGCTGATCTCTGAAAACAAAGCAAACTAAAGAGAGAAAGGAAATACTTTTGAGTTTTTTCAAAAGTTGAATAAAAAGCAAAAGAAAGAGAAAATCTTTTTGTTGTTTTTGCAAATAAAGGAATAAAGAGGAATGGGCAAAAACTTCGAAAAGATCAAAGCGAATAAAACGGATAATACAATAAAAAAGTGAGAAGGGCACGTACTCCCCCAAGCTTAGGCTTTTGGCCTAAGTTGGTAGCAGCTACTGCCCCCAGGAGCCTCCTGCTCCAGGGGTATGGTGGTGAGACCAAGGGTCGTAGAAGGATGATGGCGCGTACACTGAACTCCTCGGAGTCTCCCACGAGGAAGGTTTCGAGCGCCAAACAGAGGAAGACCCTTCACCAAACTCGGTGGCGGTCTCATCTTGAAAATGTGGTATCTCACCGTGCCTCTCCTCATCGGGCACAACCCCCTCCATGGGGTTATGGAACTGATGCTGGACCATGAACTCATCGAACTGGACAACATCAAAGGACCATCCGTTCCTGCGAGAAAAATCAAACAAAAGAGGTGCAGGTAGACGGATCTCGCGTTCCGTGGTAGTTCCGAAACGCAAGATATAAACAAGGTTATCAAGTTCAGAACCCATGGTAACAAACTTATGCCTTTTCATAGCAGCAAGATCAAAGCTTAAATAAGTAAAAGGAGTATCATCAGGGTGTGGGGTGCCTCCAAGATGCTCTAAGATAAGCGTGGCATAAATGCCACCATATAAGCCCCCCTTGTTCCCGTTCATAGCAAGGCGTCGAGCAATTAAGGTACCAATATTATAATCAGACCTCCCTGAGAGGGCTGCTGCCAGGATAGCAATATCCGGAGCAGAAATGTTGCTCGTGTTGTCACGAGCTAACACCCCTCTAGCAATATAATATGCAAAATACCTGAGGTGAGGAAACAAGATACTGGAGATCTTCGACCGATGAATATCCCTCGTACCCATGCTGCAGAGAGAGTTGATGACGGTTTTCAGCTCGGAGGGCTGAGTGGCCATCCTTGCCGTCCTCCCAACGTTCGGCACACCTATTACTTCACAAAAATTTCACAGAGTCATGGTGATAAGATCATTATAAATTTTAAACTCAATAGCACCTGAATCAGGATTATATCTAAAACTGTTAATGAAACCGGAGGTGAGTTTCTGATACTGAGTAAAACGGCTCGTGATGAGTCGTGTCAAACCTGCATTAGCACAAAGATTATAAAACTCATCCTTGATTCCCGCAGCTTCCATGAATTCATCACATGGAAATGTCATCGCACGTGCTGGACTTGTGTCTTCTAACAACTCCGGGGGCACATGATCTTCATTATAGCTCACCCTAGCAGTCGATGGTGAAGCTGCGGCTCTAGTGACTCGATCGGAGTGTGCGGGCCTCCTCTTCTCAAGCCATCCTTTTGCCCTTCCTAACAAACTCATTTCTGAAATTTTCTGGAGGGGGGTCCCGTGGGCCCCAGGCGCCCTGTGGGCGCGGCCAGGGGCTGGGCCGCGCCAGCTGGCCGCCTGGGCCACTGGTGGCCCCCCCCTGGCTGGCCCCAGGACTTTCCGGGTCTCTCCCGTTGTGGAAATTTTTAATATAATTTTTCTGGAATTTTTCTGAAAACTTCACTGTTGAAATTTTTTCGAAGTTCAAAAAGCTGCGAAACTCTCTGAAAACTTGAAGCAGTTAGTAGTATTATGAAGCTTCAAAAACATAGATACTTGGTACAACAAGTATGACAACACTAAAAACAAATAAAAACATAGAAAGCTCAACTTTTTATCCGTATATAACACGTTCACTAGTAAGGTTGATCAAGTCTTACCAACAAACAAGCGGTATATAGAACAAAAAGTCTCACCTCCTAAGAAGTAATCACTGAACTTTTACCTTGATGGACATTGTCCCTACCATGATAGTTTTGTATTTGTGAGGCACATGTAGTGGACAGTCCCATTCTCCAATTTTCACGGTCTTGATATTCTCTATAGAGTTGAGGGCATGCCTCCTGTCGGTCTTCTTCGGAAAATATACCGTGTATTCTTTATCATTCACATGAAAGGTAACCTTCCCTTTGTTGCAATCAATAATAGCACCTGCGGTGTTAAGGAAAGGTCTACCAAGAATAATGGACATGCTCCCATCCTCGGGCATGTCAAGCACAACAAAATCAGTAAGAATTAAACAATTAGCAACTTCAACTGGAACATCCTCACAAATACCTATCGGAACAGCGGTTGACTTGTCATCCATCTGAAGAGAGATATCTGTAGGAATTAGTTTCTCTAAACAAAGCCTCACGTAAAGAAAGAGAGGCATAACACTCACTCCCGCTCCAAGATCACATAAAGCAGTTTTGACATAATTATTCTTTATGGAGCAAGGGATGGTGGGTATACCTGGATCACCGAGCTTCTCAGGAATCTTTCCACTGAAAGAATAGTTAGCAAGCATAGTAGATATTGCATCATTAGGAACTTTTCTTTTGTTAGTGACAATATCTTTCATATATTTTGAGTAAGGGAGTAACTTAATAGCATCAGTCAAAGGAATTTGAAGAAAAAGAGGTTTTATCCATTCACAAAACTTATTGTAATGCTCTTCTTCTTTAGATTTGATGGACTTACCTGGAAAGGGCATGGGTTTCTGTACCCATGGTTGTTTCTCCTTCCCATGTTTTCTTGCGATGAAGTCTTCTTTAGTGTACCTCTTACGTTTGTCAGGTGCTTCTTCTTCTCGAACTTCAGGCGGGTCATTCTTCTCATTATCATTACCTTCAGGTTCAACACCGTCTTCAGTCTCAGCATCGGAGAGAGATACACTGTTGGGATCAATAGCTGGCTCTTCATTTGCAATAGGATCATTAGAATTGTCAGTCTCTTTATGTTTCTTTTTCTTATTTTGAGAGACAACAATTTCTTCTTCCTGCATTTGAGAATCTTGCTCGATTCTCTTCGGATGTCCCTCTGGATAAAGAGGATCTTGAGTACTAGTTCCTCCTCGGGTCTTAATCCCAAAAGCCTGCAATTTATCTTGTTTGGCATTGTTAGCAAGCAAATCTCTTTGCACATTAGAAATTTGATCAAGCTGAGTTTGGACCATATGAAAATGCTTCACAAGACATTGAACATCATTAACTGTTCTATCTAAAACACCAAGCAACTTTTTGATAGCAAGGGAATTATCATGCAACTGACTTTCTATCCTCTCATTAAAATGATTCTGTTTCATAATAAAATTAGCAAACTCATCTAAACATTGATCAGGAGGCTTACCATGAGGGATGTCACTTGCGTTGAAATCTAAAATAGAGTGTACCTCTACCATAGGAGGGTGAGTGGTAGGCTCACACAGCTTCTCAATAGGGGGTAGATTCTTCACATCTTCAGCTTTAATACCTTTCTCTTTAATAGACATCTTTGCTTCTCGCATATCTTCGGGGCTTAGAACAAACATGCCCCTCTTCTTTGTGGGTGGAGGTGGTTCAGGGACGGACCAATCTTCATGGTTTTTGGCAATCCTGCCCATTAAATCTTCCTCGTCGTCCGGTGTTCTTTTCCTGAAAACACAACCAGCACAACTGTCCAAATAGGACCTAGATTCATCAGTTAGACCAGCATAGAATATATCAATTAATTCATTCTTAGGAACTCCATGTCCTGGTCTAGGCTGAATCAAACCGCAGTGCCTCCCCCAAGCTTTAGGGAGGGACTCATCCTGCAACTGTTTAAAATTATAAATTCTTTGTAAAGCAGCATGTTGCATATGAGCAGGAAAGTACTTATCAACAAAAGAGTGAGCTAAGTCCTGAGGACTCTTAATAGAACCGCATGGGAGTGAATCATACCATGCTTTAGCACCTTCCTTCAAGGAGAAAGGAAGAAGCTTGGTCACATAAAAGTAGTGTATCTTCTCATCTGTGGTAAACAGGCTACCTAGTTCACCAAGTTTAGTTAGGTGTGCAATAGCATCATCATTTTCTCTGCCATAAAAGGGGTCAGCTTCAACCATAGGTATAAGTGAAAGATCAACAGAGAAATCAAAATCAGGATCATCAATGCATATAGGAGATGTAGCAAACTCAGGATTAGGAATGGTTTTGTTTTTCAAAGAGTGTTTTTCAAATATTTTCTTAATAGTTTCAGGGTCAGAGCCTGCAAACTCTGTCAGTTCCCTGCATAAATCTTCATCAAGTATATAGTAATCATCATCAAGGAGCTTCTCCTGGAGTTTACTCAAATCAGGATAATCATAAGTTTCACCAATAGGGTAGCGAGTAACAGGAAGTTCAATTCCATATTTTTCAGCAGCAGCAGTAATTTGTTTCTCAAGAGCATAACCAAGCGAGCTAATATCATCATCAAAAGTAGTAGAAGCATCATCAAGAGTATCAGACATAGTAACAGATTCAGTAGGAGCATCATGTGGTGGTGGTGAGGCAAACTTACTCATAACAGAAGGTGAATCAAGCGTAGCACTAGTGCTCAGAGCAGTACCTCTTCTTGTAGTGGATCGTAAGATCGGAACCTTGGGGTCTCCTTTCTTACCCATAGTGAATAAAGTGCAGCAGGTAGGATACCTCAAGTAGACTTGTAAATATTGCTATGCTCCCCGGCAACGGCGCCAGAAAACGGTACTTGATAACCCTCAACCGTAAGGGATCGAGATAGTCTTCGCGGGTAAGAATAACCCAATTTATTGATTCGACACACGGCGAGCCAAAGAGTATTTATAAGCTTTAACAGTTGAGTTGTCAATTCAACCGCACCTGAAATATACTAACTTGCAACAAAAGGTAAGTGGTAACAGTGATATGATAGTGACGATAGTAATGGTAAAAGTAAACAGTAAAAGTAGATAGCAGTAGTAAATGGCAAAAGTAGCAACTAGTGACAAGCAAGGTTTAAAGTACTGTAGGCTAGGGAGATGGATGGTTGCGCGTTGCATGGATGAGATAGATTCTAACTTGGGGCACGGCACACGGAAAAGTAATGATCATCTAGGCAAATATCAAACATTAGGCATGTATCCCGTAGGTAGTTGTACGTGCTTGCAATAAGACCTTGCACAACATCTTTTGTCCTTCCATCCCGCTACGAACGGGGCCAAAAGGAACTAATGGATATTAAGGTGCTCCTGTCAAAGAGCACCGGAACAAAGCAATGAACTCAATGGATACATGTAATCCTCAAACTACGGACCATCCCCTTTGGTGTCCCAAGCTGCCACTTTTGGAATCGCCGGTTCCAAACCGTAACAGGTGCATACAACACATAGATAGGATCAAGAACACAAATATATTCATGCAAACACATATGGTTCAGATCTGAAATCATGGCACTCGGGCCCTAAGTGTCAAGCATTAGGAATAACAAGTTGTAGCAAAGATGATAAACACCATACTAGATGATAGGCAACATGCCCCCAACAATCTGACGAACTATTACATGATCTAACTCATCCAATCCCTACCATCCCCTTCGCCTACAGCAAGGGAATTACTCACACATGAAGGGGGAAGTCATGGAGGGATGATGGAGTGATGATGATGATGACGATGGCGACGATCTTCCCTCTCCGGAGGCCAAATCAGCCTCCAGATTAGCCCTCCCGAAGAAGAACCGAGGGTGGCGGCGGCTCCGCGACGAAAAACAGCGAAAGGACTTCCGAACTGGGATTTCCTCGTCGGGAGGAAAAATACGGACTAAAGTAGGGCACCAGGGGGTGTGGGCCCCACACAGACGCCCCCCGGCGCGGCCCGGGGAGGGGGGGCGCGCCCACAGGGCGCCTGGGCACCCCCTGCCCCCCCTCTGGCCCCACTTCTGGCATTTGGTTTCCTCGGGTGCATGGATTTTTCGTGATTTTTCGTGGATTTTTCTGAGATGCTTAAAAATCCGTTTTCCTGCACACAAATAAACCATACAGGCAGCTCTGCTGAAAACAGCGTCAGTCCGGGTTAGTTTAGTCCAAATCATGCAAGAATGAGGTCAAAACAATATCAAAAGTGTTTGGAAAAGTAGATACGTTTGAGACGTATCATTGACACTCTTTCATAAGAGCCTTATGAGTTGAAGATTGCTGCTGAGGATATTTGAGTTGGTAAAGAGACTATGATGCTTCTTGTCCGTATTCTATTTATCGACACTTCACTCTCTAAACTTGTGGACAGGTTTACCTAGTTCATATTCGCTTGGGGACAAGCGAGGTCTAAGCTTGGGGGTGTTGATACGTCCAAAATGCATCACTATTTTGTATCATAATTCATCTTTATTCATTGATATATTTCACGTTATGATGATGTTCTTATGTTGTTTTGGTCTATTTGACACAGTTTGCACCTTTCCGATGCCGGAACAGCAGACACAGGATTCAGCAGGAAAAAGTGGATACTAAGTTGCTGAAGAAGAACACCTCCAAATTACCTGAAAATTGACGGGAGGTATTTTTCAGACGAATAACGAAGACACGCAAAAGGGGAGTCAGAGGGGGGCCACAGGGTGCCCAGGCGGCCTGGGGGCGCCCCCCCTGGCCGCGCCGGGGGGCGCCTGGAGCCCCTGGCCCACCTCTGGTCGCCCCCTTTTGCATATATGTTCTCCGTCCTCCGAAAACCCTAGGCACGGGACTTTTTACGGAGTTCCGCCGCCGCTTCGAGGCGGAAACCTACAGAGAAGAAAAGGGCATCTCTGGCGGGCAGATTCCGCCGGGGAGATCACCTCCCGGAAGGGGAGATCGTCGCCATCGTCATCACCATCGTCACAGGCATCATCGAGATCATCATCAACATCATCCCCAACACCAGCACCATCTCCATCTTCATCCAAATCTCATCTTACTATCGCAACTCGTGTTGTAACTCGTACTACCTATCCTCTCTACTCCATCGGTGTTGATTACTACTTTGTGGTGAATGCTATTGAGTTTTGTTGCAGAAATATTATTATGTCCAGATTGTTTATCACATATTTATCCCCACTGATCATGATCTCTTTTATGTCTTGTGAGTAGTTACCTTAGTTCTTGAGGACATGGGGAAAGTCTTGTTGTTAGTAGTCATATGCTGTTGAAGTAATATGTGTTGTTTGATATTTCAGTTGTGTTGTCATTCTACTAGTGGTGTTGTGTGAGTCGAACACCCAACACTTCGCCTTATTAAGGACCTAGGGGAATACATTGTGTATAAAGAATGCTTATGGTGGGTTGCCGGAGTGACAGAAACCTGAACCCCAGTTCGCACGCTTTTGCATAAGGGAATAATGGATCCTCGATCGTATTGCTATGGTTAGGCTTTTGCCTTAAATTCTATCTTGTATTTGCGGATGCTTGCAAGGTGTTTAATCATAAGAGTGCATTCATCTTAGTCTAGAGAGTGCACTAGCATAGATCCACCAACTCAACACTTATCAACACATAACATAGTATCGATACGGAATATGGCGAAAGCACATGACTACCTCTCCCGTGTGTCCTCAAGAACGCTTTAGTCTTTATAAGTTCAGTTGCTAGGCCTCTCCTTTGCTAAGAAAGGATTGGGCCACTTGTTACTCTCAGTACCTTTTACACTACTTGCCTTTACATTCCTGTTGCTTATACCGAGAAAACCCCTAAAAAAGTTATCTTTCAGTGCTTGCAGTAATTTCTTGCTTAGAATCGCTTATCAATACCTTCTGCTCCTCGTTGGGTTCGACACTCTTACTTATCGAAAACGCTGCAACAGATCCCTTACGGTTGAGGGTCATCAAACACCCATAGAGTTCTGGTGTTGATCATGTTTTGCCCGTGGAAGAGGTTTAGTCAACGGGTCTGCGACATTCAGATCCGTATTCACTTTACAAATATCTATGTCTCCATCTTGAACATAATTCCGGATGGAGTTGAAACGACGCTTGATGTGCTTGGTCTTCTTGTGAAACCTGGGCTCCTTGGCAATGGCAATAGCTCGAGTGTTGTCACATAAGAGAGTCATCGGGCTGGACGCGTTTGGAATGACTCCTAGGTCGGTGATGAACTCCTTCATCCAGACTCCTTCTTGCGCTGCTTCGCAAGCAGCTATGTACTCTGCTTCACATGTAGAATGCGCCACGATGCTCTGCTTGCAACTGCACCAGCTGACTGCTCCACCATTCAAAATATACACGTATCCGGTTTGTGACTTTGAGTCATCCAGATCCGTGTCAAAGCTAGCATCGACGTAACCCTTTACGACGAGCTCTTCGTCACCTCCATAAACAAGAAACATATCCTTAGTCCTCTTCAGGTACTTTAGAATGTTCTTGACCGCTGTCCAGTGTTCCATACTGGGATTACTTTGGTACCTCCCTACCAAACTTATGGCAAGGTTCACATCAGGTCTGGTACACAGCATGGCATACATGATAGAACCTATGGCCGAGGCATAGGGAATGACACTCATCTTTTCTCTATCTTCTGCCGTGGTCGGGGACTGAGCCGTGCTCAATCTCATACCTTGCAAAACAGGCAAGAACCCCTTCTTGGACTGATCCATATTGAACTTCTTCAATATCTTGTCAAGGTATGTGCTTTGTGAAAGACCAATGAGGCGTCTTGATATATCTCTATAGATTTTGATGCCTAATATGTAAGAAGCTTCTCCAAGGTCCTTCATTGAAAAACTCTTATTCAAGTAGGCCTTTATGCTCTCCAAGAATTCTATATCATTTCCCATCAGCAATATGTCATCCACATATAATATGAGAAATGCTACAGAGCTCCCACTCACTTTCTTGTAGATACAGGCTTCTCCCCAAGTCTGTATAAAGCCAAACGCTTTGATCACATCATTAAAGCGAATATTCCAACTCCGAGATTCTTGCACCAGCCCGTAGATCGAGCGCTGGAGCTTGCATACCTTGTTAGCATTCTCTGGATCGACAAAACCTTCCGGCTGCATCATATACAGCTCTTCCTTGAGGAAACCATTAAGGAATGCCGTTTTGACGTCCATTTGCCATATCTTATAATCATAGAATGCGGCAATTGCTAACATGATTCGGACTGACTTCAGCATCGCTACAGGAGAGAAAGTCTCGTCGTAGTCAATCCCTTGAACTTGTCGATAACCCTTAGCGACAAGCCGAGCCTTATAGATGGTCACATTACCATCCGCGTCTGTCTTCTTCTTAAATATCCATTTATTTTCTATGGCGTGCCTATCATCGGGCAAGTCCACCAAAGTCCAAACTTTGTTTTCATACATGGATTCTATCTCGGATTTCATGGCTCCAAGCCATTTATCGGAATCCGGGCCCGCCATTGCTTCTTCATAGTTCGAAGGTTCACCGTTGTCTAACAACATTATTTCCATGACAGGGTTGCCGTACCACTCTGGTGCGGAACGTGTCCTTGTGGACCTTCGAAGTTCAGTAGTAACTTGATCTGTATCTTCATGATCATCATCATTAACCTCCTCCCTTGTCGGTGCAGGCACCTCAGGAACAATTTCCTACGCTGCGCTACTTTCCGGTTCGGGAGGGGTGACTGTCACCTCATCAAGTTCTACTTTCCTCCCACTCACTTCTTTCGAGAGAAACTCTTTCTCCAGAAAGGATCCGTTCTTGGTAACAAAGACCTTGCCTTCGGATCTGTGGTAGAAGGTATACCCAATTGTTTTCTTTGGGTATCCTATGAAGACGCATTTTTCCGATTTGGGTTCGAGCTTTTCAGGTTGAAGTTTCTCGACATAAGCATCGCAACCCCAAACTTTTAGAAACGACAGCTTAGGTTTCTTGCCAAACCAATGTTCATACGGTGTCGTCTCAACGGATTTCGACGGAGCCCTATTTAAAATGAATGCGGCAGTCTCTAAAGCATATCCCCAAAAACATAGTGGTAAGTCGGTGAGAGACATCATAGATCGCACCATGTCCAACAGAGTACGATTTCGACGTTCGGACACACCGTTACGCTAGTTGTTCCGGGCGGTGTCAATTATGAAACAATTCCATAGTTCCTAAGGTGCGTGCCAAAAATCATGACATAAATATTCACCCCCACGATCCGATCGCAAGAACTTTATTTTTCTGTCACATTGATTCTCAACCTCAGTCTGAAATTCCTTGAACTTTTCAATGGTCTCAGACTTGTGCTTCATCAAGTAGATATACCCATATCTACTCAAGTCATCTGTGAGGGTGAGAACATAACGATAGCCTCCGCGAGCCTCAACACTCATTGGACCGCACACATCGGTATGTATGATTTCCAATAAGTTGGTTGCTCGCTCCATTGTTCCGGAGAACGGAGTCTTGGTCATCTTGCCCAAGAGGCATGGTTCGCACGTGTCAAATGATTCATAATCAAGAGACTCCAGAAGTCCATCTGCATGAAGCTTCTTCATACGTTTGACACCAATATGACCAAGGCGGCAATGCCACAAGTATGTGGGACTATCATTGTCAACTTTACATCTTTTGGCATTCACACTATGAATATGTGTATCATCACGATCGACATTCATCAAAAATAAACCATTGACCAGTGGGGCATGACCATAAAACATATCTCTCAAATAAATAGAACAACCATTATTCTCGGATTTAAATGAGTAGCCATCTCGCATCAAACGAGATCCAGATACAATGTTCATGCTCAAAGCTGGTACTAAATAACAATTATTAAGGTTTAAAACTAATCCCGAGGGTAGATGTAGAGGCAGCGTGCCGACGGCGATCACATCAACCTTGGAACCATTCCCGATGCGCATCGTCACCTTGTCCTTCGCCAGTCTCCGCTTATTCCGCAGCTCCTGCTTTGAGTTACAAATATGAGCAACTGCACCGGTATCAAATACCCAGGAGCTACTACGAGCGCTGGTAAGGTACGCATCAATAACATGTATATCACATATACCTTTGACGTTGCCGGCCTTCTTGTCCGCTAAGTATTTGGGGCAGTTCCGCTTCCAGTGACCCGTTCCCTTGCAATAAAAGCACTCAGTCTCAGGCTTGGGTCCATACTTTGGCTTCTTCCTGGTAATTGGCTTACCGGGCGCGGCAACTCCCTTGCCGTCCTTCTTGAAGTTCTTCTTACCCTTGCCCTTCTTGAACTTAGTGGTTTTATTGACCATCAACACTTGATGCTCTTTCTTGATCTACACCTCCGCTGATTTCAGCATTGAATACACCTCGGGAATGGACTTCTCCATCCCTTGCATATTGAAGTTCAACACGAAGCTCTTGTAGCTAGGTGGGAGCGACTGGAGGATTCTGTCAACGACTGCTTCGTCTGGGAGATTCATTCCCAACTGAGACAAGCGGTTGTGCAACCCAGAAATCTTGAGTATGTGCTCACTGAAAGAACTGTTTTCCTCCATCTTATAGCTGTAGAATGCGTTGGAGACATCATATCTCTCAACTCGGGCATGAGCCTGGAAAACCATTTTCAGCTGTTGGAACATCTCATATGCTCCATGGTGCTCAAAACACTTTTGGAGCCCCGATTCTAAGCTGTAGAGCATGCCGCACTGAACCAGGGAGTAATCATCACAATGCGACTGCCAAGCGTTCATAACATCTTGGTTTGCCGGGGCGGGAGCGTCACCTAGCGGTGCTTCTAGGACATAAGTTTTCTTGGCAGCTATGAGGATGATCCTCAGGTTACGGACCCAGTCCGTATAGTTGCTACCATCGTTTTTCAGCTTGGATTTCTCTAGCAACGCGTTGAAGTTGAGGGTGACATGAGCGTGGGACATTTGATCTACAAGACATATTGTAAAAAATTTAGACTAAGTTCATGATAATTAAGTTCATCTAATCCGATTTTAATGAACTCCCACTCAGATTGACATTTCTCCAGTCTTCTAAGTGATACATGATCCGAATCGACTAGCCCGCGTCCGATCATCACGTGAGACGGACTAGTCATCAATGGTGAACATCTTCATGTTGATCGTATCTTCTATACGACTCATGTTCGACCTTTCGGTCTTCCGTGTTCCGAGGCCATGTCTGTACATGCTAGGCTCCTCAAGTGAACCCTAAGTGTATTGCGTGTGTAAATCTGGCTTACACCCGTTGTATGCGAACGTTAGAGCCTATCACACCCGATCATCACGTGGTGCTTCGGAACAACGATCCTTAGCAACGGTGCATAGTTAGGGGGAACACAATTCTTGAATTTTTTAGTGAGAGATCATCTTATTTACTACCGTCGTTCTAAGTAAACAAGATGCATAAACATGATAAACATCACATGCAATCAAATAAAGTGACATGATATGGCCAATATCATCTTGTTCTTTCGATCTCCATCTTCGGGGCACCATGATCATCTTTGTCACCGGCACGACACCATGATCTCCATCATCATGATCTCCATCATCGTGTCTTCATGAAGTCATCACACCAACTTTTACTTCTACTACTATGGCTAACGTTTAGCAATAAAGTAAAGTAATTACATGGCGTTAATCAGTGACACGCAGGTCATACAATAATTAAGACAACTCCTATGGCTCCTGCCGGTTGTCATTTTCATCGATATGCAAGTCGTGATTCCCTATTACAAGAACATGATCAATCTCATACATCACATATATCATTCATCACATCTTCTTGGCCATACCACATCACATAGCACATGCAGCAAGAACAAGTTAGAAGACCTCTAATTGTTATTGCAAGTTTTTACGTGGCTTCTATAGGTTTTCTAGCAAGAACGTTTCTTACCTACGCCAAAACCACAACGTGATTTGTCAATTTCTATTTACCCTTCATAAGGACCCCGTTCATCAAATCCGATCCGACTAAAGTGGGAGAGACAGACACCCGCCAGCCACCTTATGCAACTAGTGCATGTCTGTCGGTGGAACCAGTCTCAGGTAAGCGTACGTGTAAGGTCGGTCCGGGACGCTTCATCCCACGATGCCACCGAATCAAGATTGGACAAGTAACGGCAAGAGAATTGAACAAACTCAACGCCCACAACTTGTTTGTGTTCTACTCGTGCAAGATGCTACGCAAAGACCTGGCTCAGATGCCACTGTTGGGGAACGTAGCAGAATTCAAAAAATTTCCTACGCTTCACCAAGATCAATCTAAGGAGTCATCTAGCAACGAGCATAAAGGAGTGCATCTACATACCCTTTGTAGATCGCGTGCGGAAGCGTTTGAAGGAACGTGGATGATGGAGTCGTACTCGTCGTGATCCTCGTCACCGATGATCCCAGCGCCGAACGGACGGCACCTCCGCATTCAACACACGTACGATACATCGATGTCTCCTCCTTCTTGATCTAGCAAGGGCGGAGGAGAGGTTGACGGAGATCCAGCAGCACGACGGCGTGGTGGTGGATGCAACAGGAAAAGCTGCAGGGCTTCGCCGGCGCTCTGCGAGAGGAGTTGGAGGTGTGACGGGAGGGAGGAGAGGCGCCAGAGGCTTGGGGTGTGGCTGCCCTCCCCCCCACTATATATAGGGGCCAGGGGGGCGCCGGCCCTTGGAGATCCAATCTCCTAGGGGGGCGGCGGCCAGAGGGGGGAAACTTCCCCCAAGGCATAGGGGGCGCCCCCACCCCCTAGGGTTTCAACCCTAGGCGCATGGAGGGGGGCCCATGTGGGTGCGCCAGCCCACTAGGGGCTGGCCCCCTTCCCCTTGCCGCCTACGGGGCCCTCCGGTATGGGTGGCCCCACCCGGTGGACCCCCGGGACCCTTCCGGTGGTCCCAGGACACTCCCGGCGACCCCCGGAATTCACCCGATGGCCGAAACTGGACTTCATATATATCATTCTTTACCTCCGGACCATTCCAGAACTCCTCGTGACGTCCGGGATCTCATCCGGGACTCCGAACAACATTCGGGTTTCCATGTGCATGTATCTCTACAACCCTAGCGTCACTGAACCTTAAGTGTGTAGACCCTACGGGTTCGGGAGACACGCAGACATGACCGAGACGACTCTCCGGTCAATAACCAACAGCGGGATCTGGATACCCATGTTGGTTCCCACGTGTTCCTCGATGATCTCATCGGATGAACCACTGTGTCAAGGATTCACTCAATCCCGTATGTTATTCCCTTTGTCTATCGATACGGTACTTGCCCGAGATTCAATCGTCGGTATGCCCGATACCTTGTTCAATCTCGTCATGGCAAGTCTCTTTACTCGATCCGTAATCCATCATCCGTGACTAACTCCTTAGTCACTTTGAGCTCATTATGATGATGTCTTACCGAGAGGGCCCAGAGATACCTCTCCGTCATACGGAGTGACAATATCCCAGTCTCGGTTCGTACCAACTCAACAGACACTTTCAGAGATACCCGTTGCGTACCTTTATAGCCACCCAGTTACGTTGTGATGTTTGGCACACCCATAGTATTCCTACGGTATCCGGGAGTTGCACAACCTCATGGTCTAAGGAACAAATACTTGACACTAGAAAAGCTTATGCATTACGAACTATACGATCTCGTGCTTGGCTTAGGATTGGGTCTTGTCCATCACATCATTCTCCTAATGATGTGATCCCGTTATCAATGACATTCTATGTCCATGGTCAGGAAACCATGACCATCTGTTGATCAACGAGCTAGTAACTAGAGGCTTACCAGGGACACGTTGTGGTCTATGTATTCACACATGTATCGCTGTTTCCGTACAATACAATTCAAGCATGAATAATAGACAATTATCATGATCAAGGAAATATAATAATAATCCTTTTATTATTGCCTCTAGGGCATATTTCCAACAATTCCTGTAACAAGTGTGTACTAAAACGTCAGCTTTGTGCTGAAAACTTTCAGTATGGTCTTGTCTCTCCCCGTGTGTTCTTCAAGTACCCCCTGCTTCTCTTCTTAAAAGCTATCTGTTGTGAATCCCTTACAGACGGCAACGACTAAAGAAAACTGTGGATGAGGAACTTTGGTAAAGAGCTAAAGGCACACATGATTAGGTGACAAATAATTGAAACAGTTAGCTTGTAGGTATGATTGCATTTCATAACTTATCATCAATTTGGATACTTAATATATGTTATGAGCATCTGTGTTGATATTGGTATGACTATGGGTTAATTGGTAGTGCCAATATATCAATATATGACTGAAGGATGAGTTTAGATTTGAATAAACTTTAATTGTCGGCTTTAAGATGTGTACAACTATGGTACTTTCAACTGAAGTATTTTTAAGGATTCACAAGTGTGTAAGGTATGATAACGGGTTGATTTCTACTCTATAGGATTTTCAAATCTGAAACTATATACTGTGTTTGAAAATTTAAGTACCTCGATTAGAAACTTACATTTTTTACTTCCATACAGAAAATATCAAGACTTTTGAATATGAGTTATACGTCTGATTCAGACTCTACACATGAGAGAGACCACATAATTAAGAAGCTATCAAGTTACTAATTAAAACATATGGTCAATACGTTAAGAAGGCATGTCAATATGTACAATGGAAATTGATTAGCCTCTTTTGTCGCGAGCAGTAAAACAATTTCACCAAAAATAGTCTTAAAAGCTCAGGGTGATCGACATGGAGGTTCTCAGAGTCCTTGAGGGGTAGAAGGTTTTGATAGACTCTGTTGAGAGTTCATCCAATCCAGGTGGTTTATTATGAATACAACTTCGCTCACCCCGTGTTTAGAAAAACAGGGTTGCGAGGAACTTATTTGGAGCATCCAAAACCCATAGTTCTCATCTATTAAATCTGTTAGCAGCAAGCCATGCCCGTGATGGTGGCGACCGGTGTGAGTGCACGGTCGAGTCCATGGCGCGTCTTTGCGCGTGTGCGTTCGATTAGTAGTTAGACTAGTGTAGCGGCATGCACGAGTTTGTTGCTCGGGCGTGGACCAAGTTGGCTGCATGTGAGCTGGAGGCCGTGAGAGTTGGAGCGCGTCTGCGCACGCCCGGAGCGTTCGGATCAGGCAGGTGAGTGTGGCATGCATGTGTGTGGATCGTGTGGCTCATGTCGTTAGTGGACCGGCCATGCATGCGTGTGCAGCCATTTATAGGAGCCTGCGAGCTTGTGAGTAGTGGAGAGGAGCCAGAGAGATATGTAGCCTCTCGGAGTGTGTGTGTGCTCGCCGTGTGGTGGTGTGTGTGTGGCAGAGGTCGAACTCGCCAGAAATTCAAGGGGCCTTTCATGTGGCCGGAGGCGTTTGTGCGCCGGGAAATCTTGTGTCCTCTCTCTCTCTCTTGTTTCTTCCTTGTCTCCAATGATCACCGTGGTTCAGTGAGTAGGCTAGACACCAACGATTGGTATCATGAGCTGGTTCATCTTGGGCGTCGTTCTCCTTGTCGGAGGCGTACCGGCGGTGGCGGAGTTCGCCGGCGTCTGCGCGTTGCTCCGGGCCGTGTGTCGATCTATGGAGGTGCGCGGCGCGGCGAGGAGGCCGCGGTGGCTGCGGCGGCACGGTGAGGAGGCCGCGGAGGACCTGCGTGGTGGCGGCTTCAACGACACACCGCGGCATGGCCGCATGGAGGTGCTGCGCTGCGGTTGAGGCCGCAGCGGTGCAGGGCAATATGGCGTGGCGGCGAGCCGGGCGCGACCGGTGCGTGTTGTGGGTGTGCAATGGACGCGTCGGGCGCGTCGGGACCACGGGCGCGCGTACGAGCATGCGGTTGACGTTGGGAGGAGGCGTATGTCGCCGTTGTGCTCGAGTCCGTGCTCGAGTTTGGCTACATCCTTCCGGCGTTTGTCGCTGGCGGCTGCCATGGCGGACGCGGAGGCGGCGCACGGTGAGCGCGTTTGGTGCAGTCGGGCTCGTCGGGCGCATCGGGTGCGCGCGGGACGTGCAGGACGCACTTGGTGCGGTCTGGCTCGTCGGGCGCGTCGGGTGCGCGCGGGACGTGTGGGACACGCGGATGCGGTCGGGCTCGTCGGACGTGTTGGATGCGCGCGGGACGTGCGGGGCGCAGAGGGACGCCAGGCGTGTGTCGCCGGTGGAGAAGAAGCTTGGCGTGCGATCATCGAGGAAGAACATGGAGGCAGCGTCAAGCGTCGAGGAGGCCGTAGGAGCGGCCATGGCGCGACATCGACGACGAGCGTGACATGTGCAAGGTCATGGCTTGGGGCGTGAATGTTAGCAGCAAGCCATGCCCGTGATTCAAGATGGCAACGGGCCCCGGAACCCACATCCCCGTGGTTTTTTACCCTATTAGGGGACGGGGTTGGGCATCTTTTCATCCCCATAGGGCTGTTGTTGGGCACATTCACTACTACAAAAAGGGCTGTTAATGGCGCACCGGTTTTGCCCATTAATGGCGCACTACCGGTGCGCCATTACTAGCAAGCCATTAGTAGTTGGATACTAATGGCGCACATCTGGCATACTAATGGCGCACTACGTAGAAGTGCGCCATTAGTATTTTTTTTCAAATTTTTTTTCAAATTTTTTTTTCAAATTTTTTTGTTCAATTTTTTTAAATTGTTTTTCTTTTTTTATTTATTTTTTCCTTAATCTCAGATCATTATGGCTTAATCTGGGGTCAATTTGCTTAATCTCAAGTCAAATTGCACTCTGTGGTCAAACTTCCCATAAGGTCACCCATCCTCACACTACTCCAGCCCGAGCACGCTTAACTTCGTAGTTCTATCCAACCCCAGCACCAGCTCCCTTCACACGCACTTGTTGATATATCTATCATATCAATCCTATTAACCCTTCTTGATGTCTAGGAGTTTGTTAATGTTCATGAGTATGATGAAATTTTGAAAATATATTTCAAACTTCCCGGTCATATTACGTATCATATTTTGGAAAAAAAATTATAATTTTTTTTTCGAAAATTTTATATTTTTTTTTCTGTTACTAGTGGCGCACCTAGCAAACGGTGCGCCACTAGTAAGTTTGAAATTTTTTGAATTTTTTTGCCTGTAGATCTTACAAGCCCCGTAACTTTTTTCTGTTAGGTTTTTGGGGATTTAGAAAATGTTTAACGGGGTTCCCCCGTTAAATTTGGATGTAACTTTTCGAGTAGATGATTTTTCATATAAAAAACTTTTTAATCCGAGTTCGTATGCAAAAGTTATACCCGTTTTACTAAATTCCAGAGATATTTTGCAAATAAAGTCAAAATTCATATTTGTAAATTTTCCCAACAAGTAGACCACATATCACATGGGAAACTTATTTTCTTTTATTTTTTTTACATTTACATCATTTTCTTTTATTTATTTTTTAACTGAAAAAGGCGGTCCACCGAGGGGGGGTGCAGTAATGGCCAAGTTACTAATGGCGCACCGTGGTAGTGGTGCGCCATTAGTAGTTCAACTACTAATGGCGCACCGCAACCACGGTGCGCCATTAGTATTTTCTGAAAAAAAATAAAAAAAAATAAAAAAAATATGAAAAAAATTTACTAATGGCGCACCGTGGGAGTGGTGCGCCATTAGTAAGTTGAACTACTAATGGCGCACCACTCCCACGGTGCGCCATTAGTATTTTTTGAAAATAAAATAAAAAAATAAAAACAAAATATGAAAAAAAATTACTAAAGTTTTGAGAAAAATATGAGAAAAAAATTGTTACTAATGGCGCACCACGTCAACGGTGCGCCATTAGTATTTGGATACTAATGGCGCACCAACACATGGTGCGCCATTAGTATATACTAATGGCGCACCGCATGTCTGGTGCGCCATTAGTGTCAATTCCATCTATAGCCCTTTTTCTAGTAGTGATTATACAACCCGACACGATTCGTGGGTTCACACCCGTTTCGGTAGTCCCCGAACCCGAAACCCGGCAATACCCGCGAAATTACATTTTTTGTTGCAATGTTTATCATATAATCATAAAGTTTATCATTATCTCGCTGCAATGTTTCATAAGATATTCATTACTACTTATTTGATTCTCATAGATCCTGACAATGAACAAGGACAAAGCTTTTGGAGTTGTCTTCAAGACATTCAAGATGGAATGCAAGTGAAGTACAAGTACTTGCAAATTTCATATACCAATCTGCATGTTATTTCATGTTTAACTTTCGTTTGAGCAAATTTTTATCTTCCCTAGGACTTCGCACTTTGATTTGGCATTGGAAGATTTGCACATCTTGTTGAACCATGTATGGCTGAAATCTGATCATCTTTGTTGCTGAAATCTGATCATATTTGTTGCTGAAATGTGGTATCATGCTGCCGAAATACACTCTATATAGCTGATGAATCATCTACTATAGTTATTTGTTGAAATTTGCTCAAGTTATGGAGCTGAAATGTTATTCTTTGTCGCCACTATGTTTGTTTACATATGTTGATTTTCTCGTGGGTTCCCTAAAACCCGATGGGTTTAGGGGACGGGCGGAAAACTAGTCCCGCGCACGGTAATGAGGACGGGGACGGGTTTACGATTTTCTCGTGGGGATGGGTTTGCGAAGGCAAAACCCGATGGGTTTCGTCCCCGTTGCCATCTTGACCCGTGATGGTGGTGACCGGTGTGAGTGCACGGTCGAATCCATGGCGCGTCTGTGCGCGTGTGCGTTCGGTTAGTTGTTAGACTAGTGTAGCGGCATGCACGAGTTTGTTGCTCGGTCGTGGACCAAGTTGGCTGCACGTGAGCAGGAGGCCGTGCGAGTTGGAGCGCGTCTGCGCGCGCCCGGAGCGTGCGGATCAGGCAGGTGAGTCTGGCATGCATGTAGGTGGATCGTGTGGCTCATGCCATTAGTGGACCAGCCATGCATGCGTGTGCAGCCATTTATAGGAGCCTGCGAGCCTGTGAGTAGTGGAGAGGAGCCAGAGAGAGATGTAGCCTTTCGGAGTGTATGTGTGCTCGCCGTGGGGTGATGTGTGTGTGGCAGAGTTCGAGCTCGCCGAAAATACAAGGGGCTGTTCGTGCGACCGGAGGCATTTGTGCGCCGGGAAACCTCGTGTCATCTCTCTCTTGTTTCTTCCTTGTCTCCAGTGATCACCGTGGTTCAGTGAGTAGGCTAGACACCAACAGAATCATCCAGAGAGAAAGTACTCGAATTGGGAGTTCGAAATAGACATTATTTGATAATATAATCCTTTAGGGAAGTCATGGAGAGAGAGAGGAAGACGTGCTGCTACATAGTTACTACTGCAAAATGGTAGCCTCAAAAGGACACCACTCAAGTGTAATCATGAGAATGCATATTACATCTATTTATTCAAGTTGGCTAATCTAGATTGGATCGAAAGAAAGCCTTTTCGGAGATTGGATCTATTGTTATCCTCGTCTATTTCATGCAAATTAAAGATATAGTGTATAGCCATCGTCAAAAAATTGTACTCCCCCCGCCTCAAAATTCATGCCTTCAATTTGTCTAAATACGGATGCTTCTAGTCACGTTTTAGAGTTAGGTACTTCCCTATCTAAACAAATCTAAGACAAGAATTTTGGGACGGAGAGAATACTAAATAGGCGAAGAAGAAATAGGGGTGAAGGAAAAGCCCTTGCACGAGAAGGCGCAGTTGGGGGCGAGGTACTATGTGGGTCATGTAGTGAACTTACACAACAAGGTTGGACACGTGGGCCAGCTGCATGGACTCCCTAGTGGTCATCATGTGTTCGCTTTTGTCCAGTTCGTTATCTTGTCTCCTTGATCTGTAACTAACCTAAACAGGAATTTTGCTAGATTTTAGCTCTAAACACAATTAGATATATGAGAAAAATATTAAACTTCAAAAGAAATACATGCACTTCTGTTGTAGTAGTGAAAAACAAAATAAGAAGGGGTATACAAAGATCGTGTTAGACATCAAAATTAATATAAGGTTCGTTCTAGTAAAAGATGGAAGTCCTACTCTTGAGTCGAGGATATCAAGGTAAAACCATCGAGAAGAGTGAACAAGAATTCCATTGAGAGGTAAAACTCTGAAAACAAGATATGATAGAGAACCTCTTGCCTTGACAAGATGTGAGATAAGGTTTCACCAAGAGGCAAGGTTGGAGGAAGCGCTAGGCATAAGCGAGGAGGTTGGCCTTCTCCTAGCACCTAAGTGGTGCTTAAGCAATTTAGGGCCGGGGTATCCTAGGTGGATGTATAGTTGGCTACCAGGCTGTATTTAGGGTAATATATGTGTATCAATAATAATTTAGATCATATAAGTGCATAAACTACCATGACTAGCCTATCTATGCAATATATCATGATTTCTTGCTTGAGTGGATAATTTCTTGCTTTTCATGCTAAGAGTTTCGCTTATGTCCCAGGCAAGTCATTTGGTCGTTGCCTAGCACCTAAGGGTGTCGATGCGCCTTTCGGTGCCGTCTGTTCCAGTACAACTAAGAGGAAATCTCTTCACAGTTCACACCACACTTGAGATGAAATCCCCTCCCATAAGAATAAGATGCCGTACAAGCTACCACCGTGCAGTTTTTATAGGCTGTCAGACTTGTAAAAAAAAAGACCAGAAATACCTATTTTTTACTTCGACCATCATTGCTTTGGGGAGGAGGAAAAAATTAAGTAGACCTCATATTCTTAGGTCTATAAACCCTCTTGGGGAGGAGGAAAAAATTAAGGAGACCTCATATTCTTAGGTCTATAAACCCCTTGAAAAGAGGACGTGGAGTATATAGACCCAAGCTCAAATGCACCCTAATGAACAGTAAAATTGAAAAAATACATTTTTTTTTCATAAATTTCTGAATTTTTTTGTGCAAACTTTGAGAAATATTTTATGTGCTTGCAAAATTTTATAATAAAACAACATTCCTGAAAGTCATGGTAAAAAGAAACAAAATCGATGCTATAAAATGCTATTTTTTAAAAGCATTTTGAAGTGCTGATTTTGTTTTTTTACCATGCCTTCCACAAATGTGGTTGGCTGAAAATTTCCATGCACTGAATATTTGTGAAAGTTTGCACATAAGAATTTCAGATTTTTTAAATTTTCGTTTCATTTTTTCTTCTGAATTTACTGTTCACCCCGAGTTCAAATGACCTCAGGAGTAAAGCGATGTATACGGTTGGTCTAGGAGACATGATGGAAAGTGGTTTTTATACCCCAGTAATGCTCCAAGGTGCTCATCGGCTTTTAATACATGACTCTTCTTTGACTTTTACCCTTCTGTATTATCTTCACACGTGTGAAAAATGTTTTTCTCTCTTGAATCCATCGTTCTTCATGCTTCTCCAGTTGGTTTTCACAGATACACAACAAAAAATAAAGATATACATTCTAACAAGAAGAGACGAAAGGCACGCCAGTGCCAACAGTCAATGCCGCAAAAATTGTTAGACCTTATATAAAGCAGGCGAAAGCCTTTTTTTTTTTGGTAAATTTGATGTGGTTGATGGCAGCTATCCAGCCTGTCCCAAAAATAACTAAATAAAAATAGTCTTACAATAACTCTTCTTTTTTACTTGTACATGTGAAACATTGTGATATGCATTGAGGTAAAACAAAAAACTCAACAAAACATTATGTAACAATCTAAAATAAAACAAGACAAACTTGAAGGCGTTGCCCATCTTGATCATGGAGGCGGCGAAGTCGGCGAAGAACTCCTCCTTGAAGGCGCCGGTGGCATGGCGCTGGACGTAGGCGCGGGTGAATGGGTCGGTGAGGAGGGCGCCGTCGGAGTGGAAGAGTCCCCTCCGCTTGCTCACCAGCTTGAAGTAGTCGGTATCGAAGGTCTTGAAACTGCAGGGGTCCAGATCCACGAGGGTGTTGTTGTCGTTGAGGCTGGCACACTTGCTCTTTAGCCGCATCAGGTAGTGTGGCTCCAGCGTTGGGTCGATGTCGCTGGGGTTCTCCATTCCGGTGAAGTTGTAGAGCCGGTCGGAGAAGGAGAAGCAGTGCGACGTCCCGATGCTGTGCCCGACGGACAAGACGACAAGGTCCTTTGCGTCGAGGTTCACGGCGGCGAAGTGCTGGGTGAGCACGGTTAAGTTGGAGGTCGGGGGTGGCAGAGCGTCGGTCTTGTTGGAAATGGACACGCTGCCGTCTCGCCGGCCGAGAGGAACCGGTACTTCTTCGGTGGCTTAATGGTTAACCACGCTGCACTTCTTCCTGATCTCGCCTTGGCTTCCGTTGAGCGGGTTGGCATTGCCCATCTCCGACGAATCTCAAGGTGTCGTGTCGGCTTTTGTGTTCGGTGGATCCACATGGATCATATCTATGTTCAGCAGTCGTCATTTGTCTACAGGGTAGATCATCCCGATCTATGCTTCTCTTCATCGGCAATGGTAGTTGTTCTGGTGCGCTGGTCCAGTAGGGATTAACACGACAATTTTCTGACTGTCTAGTACAACAAGATTTGCTCGCCTCCGGTGTGTGAGGGGCGATGACGGCGGCGTGCCTTCAGCTCGCTACAGTACTTGTAGTCGTCGCTAAGTGATCTACGGACCTGGATGTAATTTTTACTTCTGATGTTCTTTGTACTACCTTGTCAGTTAATGAATAGATCGGAAACTTTTCCGCAAAAAAACGAAAAGTGATATATACATATATATGGTTGGTCCAGGGGGCACCATGGAAAGTGCCTTTTATACTCCAGTAATGCTCCATGCTGCTCATTGGCTTCTACTATATGACTCTTCTTTGACTTTTACCACATTGTATTCTTCACATGTACGAACAAAGAGTACATGTAGATCAAAATTATAGGATATGTGTGAAAAATGAATTTCTACCTTGGATCCATTGTTCTTCGTGCTTGTGCACTTGCTTTTCACTGATACGCAGGGAACATAAAGATACACTTCCTAACAACAAGAGACTAATGCACGCCAACGCCCAAAATATTGGTAACGGCGTTAGCCGCTATCCAACCGGTCCGTAAAGTAACTAAATTAAAATAGTCTAACTATTAACTCTTCTTCTTACTAGTACATATGAAACATTATGATGCCCTAAGATAAAACAAAAAACACAACAAAACATTAATTATGCAACAACCAAAAATAAAACAAGACAACTAGACAAAATGAGTAAGCGCTACAGATGACAACGCACGACACGTCGGATGTGGCAATTTCAGTGTTCGTCGTGTGTACAAGAAATTCACATGGTTGTAACGAAACAATAAATTAATGAAAAAAAGAGTTGAGAGAGAAAGGAGCTACGACAATCTTACAGCAATTTACAGGGGAAAAACATGATCACAAAATCAAAACAGCCTTGTACTTCTTCGGTGGCTTAATGGTTTACCACGTTGCACTTCTTCCTGATCTCGCCCTGGCTTCCGGTGAGCGGGTTGGCGTTGCCCATCTTGATCATGGAGGCTGCGAAGTCAGCGAAGAACTCGTCCTTGAAGGCGCCGGTGGCATGGCGCTGGACGTAGGCGCGGGTGAAGGGGTCAGTGAGGAGGGCGCCGTCGGAGTGGAAGAGGCCCCTCCGCTTGCTCACCAGTTTGAAGTAGTCGGTGTCGAAGGTCTTGAAGCTGCCGGGGTCCATCTCCACGAGGGTGGTGTTGTCGTTGAGGCTGGCACACTTGCTCTTTAGCCGCATCATGTAGTGCGGCTCCAGCGTGGGGTCGATGTCGCTGGGGTTCTCCTTGCCGGTGAAGTTGTAGAGCCGGTCGGAGAAGGAGAAGCAGTGCGACGTCCCGATGGTGTGCCCGGCCGACAAGACGACAAGGTCCTTTGCGTCGAGGTTCACGGCGGCGAAGAGCTGGGTGAGCACGGTGAAGTTGGAGGTCGGGGGTGGCAGAGCGTCGGTCTCGTTAGAAATGGACACGCTGCCGTCTCGCCGGCCGAGAGGAACTGTCCAGAATGGACCCTTGCTCTGGAGAAACCATGACGGAGCAGCATTAGAATTTGGCTTCAACACGTAACGTGTCATTTGCAAAATGGCCTAGTGTACTCTACTCACCAGCCATACTGCGTCCCTGGCAATGAGGGTGAGGATGTCGGCGCAGGAGACGGTGTCGGGGCAGGCCTTCTCCACCGCGGCCTTCACCCTCTCGACAAACCCGAAGCCTCGCAGCGTCTGGTTCGGCTGCGCGTCCTTCTCCGCCGTCTTGTTGGCCGAGTCCAGCAGAACCGAGCCGTCGCACCCCTGCGTTAATTAATGGCGGTCACTGGTCAGGCCACCGCGCACAACAGGGTACAGGCAGGACAGACAACATGCATGCAAATGTAGCTTACCCTGACGAAGCAGTCGTGGAAGTGCATCCGGAGGAGCGGCCCGGCGAGGCTGGGCGCCAGTGACAGCGCCCTTACCATCTCCTTCCTCACGACGTTCTCCACACTGGGGCACGACTCGCCGTAGAACTTCTCGTGCAGCTGCGCCCGCGCGCACGTCGCCGCCACCGCCGCGAGCAGCAGCGCCACCATCGTCGCAGCCCTCGGCGCCATCTTGCTTGGCTATGCAAGGTACGACGATCGCTAGGTGGCTGGTTGATCAGGAGAAGCTTGAGCTGCTGCTGCTGCTGATGGACTGGCGCCGGGAAAATATATAGCGCCGGAGTGTCCCCACGCCTGCATGTGGTGGACTGTCCTCCGGAGCAGCAGGTAAAATTCGCATGGTTTAATGAGTTGTTCCTTGTTTGCACTCTCCGGAATCTTTGCCGTGGCAGGTACACCGGCGGCCACCGTACGTATAATGGAGGCGGACGGACAGCCAGACGGAAGCCCGTCATTAGATCAATTCACTAAACACCAATCTACTCACTTAACTTACTAATTAGTCATCACGGAGCAAACTGCGGTGCCAAGTTGTCATCAACAAAAGCTACGGGCAATGAGTGAATAATGCCACCTACTGGTCGTTCGAAGACAATGGAAATCCCATGATCCGTATGTTTGTACCGGCGCCGCATGCTATATATCTGGAATATATCACTACTAGAATTTCTGAGTTTTCCGAATGTCAGGAAAACTCGGGAAAGTCGTTTCCCACTCGGTAGAGACTTTGCGAATGTAGTTCTCGGCTAAGGATACTCGGCCCATACCCTTTAGGCAAAGCCCACTATGGCGTCGGTCGTTCATCTGGGACTCGGCAACCTCTTTGCCTAGCTCTAAGTGGGATACTCGACAAAAATAGGCACTTTTTGCGAGGAGGCAAAAAGAAGCACTTGACGGGCTGGATGAAGACAACGATTTGTTAGAATTAAGCCTTCAAGATTAACGTGAATTGGATCTTGATCTCTAATTAGAACACCTCCCATGGATCAGAAGTGTGATTGGTAAGTACCTTCGATGGCCGTAGCCGTCGAAGACTGAGGCAAAATCCCTCACCTGCTTGATGCAGACGCGATGCAGGGTGGAACCGTGATGATGTAGTCGTGGAGGGGCAGCAGCACATCCAGAAGCCTCGTTGACACTGCCTTTGTGGTGGCCGGCGATGGAGATGGTCTTCACATACCTTACCATAGCTTTAGGATCGGCAACTCGGGGGCTTTGAGCGCGGTTCAGTTGTCTATAACAAAAACCCCCATTTTCGTTATATATGTGTGTGCTTGGTACATGGGACCAAAACCGAAAGTTGTTATATGTGATCCCGTGCAAGGCACAATCGTGAGAGGTGGAGACTTTGTCTCCCTTATTTTTCTCTCGGTTTGTTAACCGTGATATCAATTCCAACATTCTCCCCCTTGATCGTGAGGTTAACAAACATCATAAGCCCATTGTCATAATAGAAGTAATGCACCAAGATAAAGTTTTAGAATGACCAATGAAATGCCACTGAACCTCGGTACGTATAGTACATCATTCTATCACGAAATATCACATAATACTTTATGGGAGTTGGTTTATAAGATATTCCTAATTTCCAGGATTAAAAGGCTTTCCAGCAATCCATGCTAGCAACATAATCATACAATTGGGTGGTAAGCCTTCGATAGCTTGATCTTGCATTCTATCTTTCACAACACTAAACATATTGTCAATCATTTTGGCAACACCATTTAGCTTGTTGTTACTCGCATAGAAAATTGTGTCCATATTGCAGTGGGTGGTTACAAAATGTTGTCTACCACCATAATTTTGGGAATAATATTTCTTGACATACAACATGCCATTTCAACACCTTAACATTGCTATATAAAGAGAGAGCCCCTCATTGTGGATAGAAGTGGTTTTTGACACGGTAAGTGTGAAACTCTCTAACCACCGATCCTAAAGAAAGGGCAAAAGGAATCGATATCGAAGGCCGTCTGCCACCGCGGGCCACCGCTGGGCTGTGCCGGTGGCTTGCTACCATCATCTAGGTGGCTTCCCTACCGCTCATCTTCATCCACCATTTCCTCATCGCTGGAGATCATGGGCTACGCAATGCCTACATCGGCCAGGCACGAGACCCTACACAGTACCCGTCAGATCTTACGAACTCCTCTATATAAATTTGTTTTAGGTGGTCTAATGATAGGCTTAAGATGATGTCACGTTTATCTCTAAAGATTGGCTTAATTCTAACACGACTGCCACGTAGTAGGACACTTTGCCGAGAGCCTGAATAGGGGACTCGGCAAACTTGGAAGCCCGGGAGCGAGGCACGTGTTGGAAATATGTCCTAGAGGCAATAGTAAAAGGATTATTATTATATTTCCTTGTTCATGATAATTGTCTGTTATTCATGCTTGAATTATATTGTACGGAAACAGCGATACATGTGTGAATACATAGACCACAACGTGTCCCTGGTAAGCCTCTAGTTACTAGCTCGTTGATCAACAGATGGTCACGGTTTCCTGACCATGGACATTGGATATCATTGATAACGGGATCACATCATTAGGAGAATGATGTGATGGACGAGACCCAAACCTAAGCCTAGCACGAGATCGTGTAGTTCGTAATGCTTGAGCTTTTCCAGTGTCAAGTATCTGTTTCTTAGACCATGAGGTTGTTCATCTCCCGGATACCGTAGGAATACTTTGGGTGTGCCAAACGTCACAACGTAACTGGGTGACTATAAAGGTACGCAACGGGTATCTCCGAAAGTGTTTGTTGAGTTGGTACGAACCGAGACTGGGATTTGTCACTCCGTATGACGGAGAGGTATCTCTGGGCCCACTCGGTAAGACATCATCATCATGAGCTCAAAGTTACTAAGGAGTTAGTCATGGGATGATGGATTAGGGAATGAGTAAAGAGACTTGCCATGACGAGATTGAACAAGGTATCGGTATACCAACGATCGAATCTCGGGAAAGTACCATACCGATAGACAAAGGGAATTACATACGGGATTAAGTGAATCCTTGACACAGTGGTTCATCCGATGAGATCATCGAGGAACACGTGGGAACCAACATGGGTATCCAGATCCCGCTGTTGGTTATTGACCGGAGAGTCGTCTCGGTCATGTCTACGTGTCTCCAGAACCCGCAGGGTCTACACACTTAAGGTTCGGTGACGCTAGGGTTGTAGAGATATATGCACACGGAAACCCGAATGTTTTTCGGAGTCCCGGATGAGATCCCGGACGTCACGAGGAGTTCCGGAATGGTCCGTAGGTAAAGAATGATGTATAGGAAGTCCAGTTTCGGCCATCGGAAGAATTCAGGGGGTCACCGGTAGTGTACCGGGACCACCGGAAGGGTCCCAGGGGTCCACCGGGTCGGGCCACCCATCCCGGAGGGCCCCGTGGGCCGTATGGGTAGGGGGACCAGCCCCTAGTGGGCTGGCTCACCCCACATGGGCCACCCCCCATGCGCGTAGGGTTGAAACCCTAGGGGTGGGGGCGCCTCCCTTTGGCTTGGGGGGCAAGATACCCCCCTGGCCGCCGCCCCCCTAGGAGATTGGATCTCCTAGGGCCGGCACCCCCCCTGGCCCCTTATATATAGTGGGGGGAGAGAGGGCAGCCGCACCTCAGCCCCTGGCGCCTCTCCCCCCCGTTACACCTCCAACTCCTCCCGCAGGGACTCGGCGAAGCCCTGCAGCTTTTCCCGTTGCATCCACCACCACGCCGTTGTGCTGCTGGATCTCCGTCAACCTCTCCTCCCCCCTTGCTGGATCAAGAAGGAGGAGACGTCGCTGTAGCGTACGTGTGTTGAGCGCGGAGGTGCCGTCCGTTCGGCGCTGGGATCATCGGTGACGAGGATCACGACGAGTACGACTCCGTCATCCACGTTCCTTCGAACGCTTCCGCACGTGATCTACAAAGGGTATGTAGATGCACTACTTTATGCTCATTGCTATATGAACTCCTTAGATTGATCTTGGTGAAACGTAGAATTTTTTTGAATTCTGCTATGTTCCCCAACAGTGGCATCTGAGCTAGGTCTTTGCGCAGCATCTTGCACGAGTAGAACACAAACAAGTTGTGGACGTTGATTTTGTTCAATTCTCTTGCCGCTACTAGTCCAATCTTGATTCGGCGGCATCGTGGGATGAAGCGGCCCGGACCGACCTTACACGCACGCTTACGTGAGACTGGTTCCACCGACTGACATGCACTAGTTGCATAAGGTGGCTGGCGGGTGTCTGTCTCTCCCACTTTAGTCGGATCGGATTCGATGAAAAGGGTCCTTATGAAGGGTAAATAGAAATTGACATATCACGTTGTGGTTTTGGCGTAGGTAAGAAACGTTCTTGCTAGAAACCTATAGAAGCCACGTAAAAACATGCAACAACAATTAGAGGACGTCTAACTTGTTTTTGCAGCACGTGCTATGTGATGTGATATGGCCATGAAGATGTGATGAATGATATATGTGATGTATGAGATTGATCATATTCTTGTAATAGGGAATCACGACTTGCATGTCGATGACAATGACAACCGGCAGGAGCCATAGGAGTTGTCTTATTTATTGTATGACCTGCGTGCCACTGAATAACGCCATGTAATTACTTTACTTTATTGCTAAATGTTAGCCATAGTGGTAGAAGTAATAGTTGGCGAGACGACTTCAGGAAGACACAATGATGGAGATCATGATGATGGAGATCATGGTGTCCTGCCAGTGACAAAGATGATCATGGTGCCGCGAAGATGGAGATCAAAGGAGCAAAATGATATTGGCCATATCATGTCACTTTATTTGATTGCATGTGATGTTTATCATGTTTATGCATCTTGTTTACTTAGAACGACGGTAGTAAATAAGATGATCTCTCACTAAAAATCTCAAGAATTGTGTTCCCCCTATCTGTGCACCGTTGCTAAGGATCGTTGTTCCGAAGCACCACGTGATGGTCGGGTGTGATAGGCTCTAACATTCGCATACAACGGGTGTAAGCCAGATTTACACACGCAATACACTTAGGGTTCACTTGACGAGCCTAGCATGTACAGACATGGCCTCGGAACACGGAAGACCGAAAGGTCGAACATGAGTCGTATAGAAGATACGATCAACATGAAGATGTTCACCGTTGATGACTAGTCCGTCTCACGTGATGATCGGACACGGGCTAGTCGATTCGGACTTGTATCACTTAGATGACTAGAGAGATGTCAATCTGAGTGGGAGTTCATTAAAATTTGATTAGATGAACTTAATTGTCATGAACTTAGTCTAAAAATCTTTACAATATGTCTTGTAGATCAAATGGCCCACGCTCAAGTTGCCCTCAAATTCAACGCGTTCCTAAAGAAAACCAAGCTGAAAGACGATGGTAGCAACTATACGGATTGGGTCCGTAACCTGAGGATTATACTCATAGCTGCCAAGAGATCATATGTCCTTGAAGCACCACAAGGTGATGCACCCGTTCTCCCGGCGACCCAAGACGTTATGAACGCCTGGCAGTCGCGTTGTGGTGATTACTCCCTGGTTCAGTGCGGCATGCTTTACAGCTTAGAGTTGGGGCTCCAAAAGCATTTTGAGCACCACGGAGAATATGAGATGTTCCAAGAGCTGAAAATGGTTTTCCAAGCTCATGCCCGAGTCGAGAGATATGACGTCTCCGACGCATTCTATAGTTGTAAGATGGAGGAGAATAGTTCTGTCAGCGAGCACATACTCAAGTTGTCTGGGTTGCACAACCGCTTGTCTCAGTTGGGAATGAATCTCCCAGACGAAGCGGTCGTTCACAGAATCCTTCAGTCGCTCCCACCTAGCTACAAGAGCTTCGTGTTAAATTTCAATATGCAGGGGATGGAGAGGTCCATTCCCGAGGTGTATTCAATGCTGAAATCAGCGGAGGTGGATATCAAGAAAGAACATCAAGTGTTGATGGTCAATAATACCACCAAGTTCAAGAAAGGCAAGGGTAAGAAGAACTTCAAGAAGGACGGCAAAGGAGTTGTCGCGCCCGGTAACCCAGTTGCCGGGAAGAAGCCAAAGAATGGACCCAAGCCTGAAACTGAGTATTTTCATTGCAAGGGAACGGGTCACTGGAAGCGGAACTGCCCCAAATACTTAGCAGATAAGAAGGCCGGCAACGTCAAAGGTATATATGATATACATGTTATTGATGTGTACCTTACCAGCGCTCGTAGTAGCTCCTGGGTATTTGATACCGGTGCAGTTGCTCATATTTGTAACTCAAAGCAGGAGCTGCGGAATAACCGGAGACTGGCGAAGGACGAGGTGACGATGCGCGTCGGGAATGGTTCCAAGGTCGATGTGATCGTCGTCGGTGCGCTGCCTCTACATCTACCCTCGGGATTAGTTTTAAACCTTAATAATTGTTATTTAGTACCAGCTTTGAGCATGAACATTGTATCTGGATCTCGTTTGATACGAGATGGCTACTCATTTAAATCCGAGAATAATGGTTGTTCTATTTGTATGAGAGATATGTTTTATGGTCATGCCCCGCTGGTCAATGGTTTATTTTTGATGAATCTCGAACGTGATGATACACATATTCATAGTGTGGATGCCAAAAGATGTAAAGTTGATAATGATAGTCCCACATACTTGTGGCATTGCCGCCTTGGTCATAATGGTGTAAAGCGTATGAAGAAGCTCCATGCAGATGGGCTTCTAGAGTCTCTTGATTATGAATCATTTGACACGTGCGAACCATGCCTTTTGGGCAAGATGACCAAGACTCCGTTCTCCGGAACAATGGAGCGAGCAACCAACTTATTAGAAATCATACATACCGATGTGTGCGGTCCAATGAATGTTGAAGCTCGCGGAGGCTATCGTTATGTTCTCACCCTCACACATGACTTGAGTAGATATGGGTATGTCTACTTGATGAAGCACAAGTCTGAGACCTTTGAAAATTTCAAGGAATTTCAGAATGAGGTTGAGAATCAACGTGACAGAAAAATAAAGTTCTTACGATCAGATCGTGGGGGTGAATATTTGAGTCATGAATTTGGCACGCACCTAAGGAACTGTGGAATTGTTTCACAATTGACACCGCCATGAACACCTCAGCGTAAAGGTGTGTCCGAACATCGAAATCGTACTTTGTTGGACATGGTGCGATCTATGATGTCTCTCACCGACTTACCGCTATCTTTTTGGGGATTTTCTTTAGAGACTGCCGCATTCACTTTAAATAGGGCTCCGTCAAAATCCGTTGAGACGACACCGTATGAACTTTGGTTTGGCAAGAAACCTAAGCTGTCATTTCTGAAAGTTTGGGGTTGCGATGCTTATGTCAAGAAACTTCAACCTGAAAAGCTCGAACCCAAATCGGAAAAATGCGTCTTCATAGGATACCCAAAGGAAACAATTGGGTACACCTTCTACCTAAGATCTGAAGGCAAGATTTTTGTTGCCAAGAATGGATCCTTTCTGGAGAAAGAGTTTCTCTCGAAAGAAGTAAGTGGGAGGAAAGTAGAACTTGATGAGGTGACTGTCACCCTTCCCGAACCGGAAAGTAACGCAGCGCGGGAAATTGTTCCCGAGGTGCCCGCACCGACAAGGGAGGAGGTTAATGATGATGATCATGAAGATACAGATCAAGTTACTACTGAACTTCGAAGGTCCACAAGGACACGTTCCGCACCAGAGTGGTACGGCAACCCTGTCTTGGAAATCATGTTGTTGGACAACGGTGAACCTTCGAACTATGAAGAAGCGATGGCGGCCCCGGATTCCGATAAATGGCTTGGTGCCATGAAATCCAAGATAGAATCCATGTATGAAAACAAAGTTTGGACTTTGGTGGACTTGCCCGATGATAGGCACGCCATAGAAAATAAATGGATATTCAAGAAGAAGACAGACGCGGATGGTAATGTGACCATCTATAAAGCTCGGCTTGTCGCTAAGGGTTATCGACAAGTTCAAGGGATTGACTACGACAAGACTTTCTCTCCCGTAGCGATGCTAAAGTCCGTCCGAATCACGTTAGCAATTGCCGCATTCTATGATTATGAGATATGGCAAATGGACATCAAAACAACATTCCTTAATGGCTTCCTCAAGGAAGAACTGTATATGATACAGCCGGAAGGTTTTGTCGATCCAGAGAATGCTAACAAAGTATGCAAGCTCCAGCGCTCGATCTACGGGCTGGTGCAAGCATTTCGGAGTTGGAATATTCGCTTTAATGATGTGATCAAAGCGTTTGGCTTTATACAGACTTGGGGAGAAGCCTGTATTTACAAGAAAGTGAGTGGGAGCTCTGTAGCATTTCTCATATTATATGTGGATGACGTACTGCTGATGGGAAATGATATAGAATTCTTGGAAAGCATAAAGGCCTACTTGAATAGGAGTTTTTCAATGAAGGACCTTGGAGAAGCTGCTTATATATTAGGCATCAAGATCTATAGAGATAGATCGAGACGCCTCATTGGTCTTTCACAAAGCACATACCTTGACAAGATATTGAAGAAGTTCAATATGGATCAGTCCAAGAAAGGGTTCTTGCCTGTTTTACAAGGTATGAGATTGAGCACGACTCAGTCCCCGACCACAGCAGAAGATAGACAAAAGATGAGTGTCATCCCCTATGCCTCAGCCATAGGTTCTATTATGTATGCCATGCTGTGTACCAGACCTGATGTGAACCTTGCCATAAGTTTGGTAGGGAGGTACCAAAGTAATCCCGGTATGGAACACTGGACAGCGGTCAAGAACATCCCGAAGTACCTGAAAAGGACTAAGGATATGTTTCTCGTTTATGGAGGTGACGAAGAGCTCGTCGTAAAGGGTTACGTTGATGCCAGCTTCGACACAGATCTGGATGACTCCAAGTCACAAACCGGATACGTGTATATTTTGAATGGAGGAGCAGTCAGCTGGTGCAGTTGCAAGCAGAGCGTCGTGGCGCATTCTACATGTGAAGCGGAGTACATAGCTGCTTGCGAAGTAGCCCAAGAAGGAGTCTGGATGAAGGAGTTCATCACTGACCTAGGAGTCATTCCAAGCGCGTCAAGCCCGATGACTCTCTTCTGTGACAACACTGGAGCTATTGCCATTGCCAAGGAGCCCAGGTTTCACAAGAAGACCAAGCACATCAAGCGCCGTTTCAACTCCATCCGGAATTATGTTCAAGATGGAGACATAGGTATTTGTAAAGTGCATACGGATCTGAATGTCGCAGATCCGTTAACTAAACCTCTTCCACGGGCAAAACATGATCAACACCAGAACTCTATGGGTGTTCGATTCATCATAATGTAACTAGATTATTGACTCTAGTGCAAGTGGGAGACTATTAGAAATATGCCTTAGAGGCAATAATAAAAGGATTATTATTATATTTCCTTGTTCATGATAATTGTCTGTTATTCATGCTTGAATTGTATTGTACGAAAACAGCAATACATGTGTGAATACATAGACCACAACGTGTTCCTGGTAAGCCTCTAGTTACTAGCTCATTGATCAACAGATGGTCACGGTTTCCTGACCATGGACATTGGATGTCATTGATAACGGGATCACATCATTAGGAGAATGATGTGATGGACGAGACCCAAACCTAAGCCTAGCACGAGATCATGTAGTTCGTAATGCTTGAGATTTTCCAGTGTCAAGTATATGTTTCTTAGATCATGAGGTTGTGCAACTCCCGGATACCGTAGGAATACTTTGGGTGTGCCATCACAACGTAACTGGGTGACTATAAAGGTACGCAACAGGTATCTCCGAAAGTGTTTGTTGAGTTGGTACGAACCGAGACTGGGATTTGTCACTCCGTATGACGGAGAGGTATCTCTGGGCCCACTCGGTAAGACATCATCATCATGAGCTCAAAGTGACTAAGGAGTTAGTCACGGGATGATGGATTACGGAACGAGTAAAGAGACTTGCCATGACGAGATTGAACAAGGTATCGGTATACCAACGATCGAATCTCGGGAAAGTACCGTACCGATAGACAAAGGGAATTACATACGGGATTAAGTGAATCCTTCACACAGTGGTTCATCCGATGAGATCATCGAGGAACACGTGGGAACCAACATGGGTATCCAGATCCCGCTGTTGGTTATTGACCGGAGAGTCGTCTCGGTCATGTCTGCGTGTCTCCCGAACCCGCAGGGTCTACACACTTAAGTTTCGGTGACGCAAGGGTTGTAGAGATATATGCACATAGAAACCCGAATGTTGTTCGGAGTCCCGGATGAGATCCCGGACGTCACGAGGAGTTCCGGAATGGTCCGGAGGTAAAGAATGATATATAGGAAGTCCAGTTTCGGCCATCGGGAGAATTCCGGGGGTCACCGGTAGTGTACCGGGACCACCGGAAGGGTCCCGGGGGTCCACCGGGTGGGGCCACCCATCCCGGAGGGCCCCGTGGGCCGTAGGGGGAGGGGGACCAGCCCCTAGTGGGCTGGCGCACCCCACATGGGCCACCCCCCATGCACCTAGTGTTGAAACCCTAGGGGTGGGGGCGCCTCCCTTTGGCTTGGGGGGCAAGATACCCCCCTGGCCGCCGCCCCCCTAGGAGATTGGATCTCCTAGGGCCGGCGCCCCCCTGGCGCCCTATATATAGTGGGGGGAGAGAGGGCAGCCGCACCTCAGCCCCTGGCGCCTCTCCCCCCCGTTATACCTCCAACTCCTCCCGCAGGGACTCGGCGAAGCGGTGCAGCTTTTCCCGTTGCATCCACCACCACGCTGTTGTGCTGCTGGATCTCCGTCAACCTCTCCTCCCCCCTTGCTGGATCAAGAAGGAGGAGACGTCGCTGTACCGTACGTGTGTTGAGCGCGGAGGTGCCGTCCGTTCGGCGCTGGGATCATCGGTGACGAGGATCACGACGAGTACGACTCCATCATCCACGTTCCTTCAAACGCTTCCGCACGTGATCTACAAAGGGTATGTAGATGCACTCCTTTATGCTCGTTGCTATATGAACTCCTTAGATTGATCTTGGTGAAACGTAATTTTTTTTGAATTCTGCTACGTTCCCCAACAGCACGTGCCCTGCATTGTTTGCTGAGATTGGAATGCAGGATCTTTGGAAACCATGTCTTTACTGAGTTATTTGTTTGCCCAGTACAGCCCACTCTGCGATACCTTGCCATGGTAAGTCCCAGCGGCTTAGCTTGACCGAGTTTCGTGTAAGTGTACTTGGAGAACTATGGATTAGGCTAACGGAGCTTCACATGTAGTTGTTTCGCCGAGCTTTGTTCTCGGCAATACTTCTTCACCGAGTAGTGTACGGACAGCCAGACGGAAGAACATCATTAGATCAATTCACTAAATAGCAATCTACCCAATAACTTACTAATTAGTCATCATGGAGCCAATTGTTGTGCCAAGTTGTAATCAACAAGACCTATGGCTATTGAGTGAATGCCACCTACTGGTGGTTCGAAGACATGGATGTCTCATGATATGTATGTTTGTACCAGCACCACATGATATCTGGAATATATCACTATTGGAATTTCCAGTTTTTGGTGTGCCGGGAAAACTCAGAGAAAGCCATTTCACACTCGGCAGAGACTTTGTCGAGTGTAGTTCTCGGCTAAGGGAACTCGACCCCTTCAGGCAAAGCCCACTTTGCCGAGGTTCATCCATCGGGGACTCGGGAAACTCTTTGGCGAGCTTTAAGTAGGATACTCAGCAAAAAAAAGACACTTGACGGACCGGACGGAGATGGCAACTACCATGTGGCAGGACACTTTGCCGAGAGCCTAAATAGGGGACTTGGCAAACTTGGAAACCCGGGAGTGAGGCACATGGCCTCCATTGTTTGCTAAGATTCGAACATGGGATCTCGGCAAACCGTGTCTTTATCAGGTTCTTTGTTTGTCAAGTACTGCCCACTCGGCGATATCTTGCCCTGGCAAGTCCCAGCAGCCTAGCTTGGCCGAGATCCCTGTAAGTGTACGATGCAAACTATGGATTACGCTACCAAAGCTCGACATGTGGTTGTTTGGCCAACCTTTTTTCTCGGTAATACTTCTTTACCAAGTAGTGTACTCAGCAGAGAGCAATTCATATGTTTTCTTATATTTGTTTTTGCATCTTCCGTGCAACAAAATACATATCTACTATTCCTAAATAGTTGAACCCCACTAACTCTAATTCTCTCAACATGCAGCCCTCTACCTCACAAAGTATGCCATGTAGGCATCCACTAACATTATTTTGTAGCCACATGCAAACCACATGCATACTCTTTGTTCACACACAATGCAAGTATGAAAGATTTCTACATTAAAAAATATTGTCTTTTGATTTCGATCATATTCTTCATACATAATTCATCTGGGTTTCATCTTTAACTTCCCACCGCCCGCATGGGAAAATCATCTAGTATTTATGGCAAATTGTACCACAAAATTTACCACATCGTAGCTAATGCCACAAACAAAAGATAATAACAAGTCCCACGTTCTAGTAATAAACTAACAAAAGCATCATAACAAGTCCCAAGTAGTCACTAAAACCTCAATGTGACAAATTTATGTTACATGGACCACCCAAGCATCAAAATAAGCAAGATCACAATTAGGACAAACAAGTTCTTCAACCAGTTCCAACCGTATCCGATTTCTTTCCTCTTGGAGCAAATAGTTGGAGTAAACATGCTCTGCCTCCTTTCTGGTATCACACCCTTTGTAGCAATTGTATCTGTTACTATTGACTTGTTCATGGCATGCTTTCCATGAATCATAGACTCCTGAACATCTACATACCTGAGTATACCACATTACAGTCATCTACAAAAGGGAGCATAACAAGATTTCATTATTCATATGTGGAGGCGTAAGCAACACAAGGATTCATATTCATATACCAATAGCATCGGAAGTTGTCTTCTGAGTCCACATCAACATCTACATAACTACATACCTACATCGACGTCAAACTATCAAGCTAGACTACTCCGGGAATGGAGCTCTACTCTGAGTCAAAGTTAGTGAAGCCGGACATCGTCGAGTCAGAGTAGGTGGGCATCCCCCCCCCAATGAAGGAGGCAGTGTCATCGGCATTGGCACTCGACAGAATCAATGGCACCAAGTCATCACTCTCCTCAGGCGGCACTTCTTTCTTGGCTAGCTCCTCAAAAGACTTCTGCTGCTCGGAACGTAGGCGGACCATCATCGCGCAGATGCCCTCGATCTTTCGCTCATCCTAGATCGACTTGTAGATAGCGCGGTTCTTGGCAAGGAATTGTGGGTTCTCCTAAATGAGTGCTGCAAAGGATGCGTCATCCTCCGCCAGGGAGTCCACCCTAACGGGAGTGATGGCGTAGGGTGACGCCATGACTACGATTTGGTGCTAAAACCCTTCAACACATTAAAAATATGTGACAAACATAATATGAAATAAATATCGAGCATCAAAAAAGTAATTTTGCTACAATGGAAAATTGACTTTCAACACGTCGAGGCTCTCTTCACAACATAAGATTAATGTCGGGCATTCAAACATTCTGCATTCCTATCACACACGGGTTTGCCCAAGATGGAAGAGAAGATAGCCATTTCAAACATAACGGCTTTCGGGTTCTTCACGATCTTACTCCCTAATTTGAGAGTAGGATAGTGAAGAACTGGAAAGCCATTATATTACGAATGGTTCCACTACTAGGAAAATTCTTATACATAGAAGTCTAGCAGTAGCGTTTGTTTGGGCGCCCACGCTACTGGTAATTGCCACTAGCGCTGAGTACAAAGTGCGCTACTGGTATGGCTTAGCAACAACGTTGGTTAGCATGGGCCACACTGCTGTTATGTGGGCCGCATGGCCAAAAATGGTAGCCCACTTAGCTGTAGCGTGGGCTAACCACCGGCGTTGCAGCTAGTGGGCTTAGCAGTAGCGACGGCCCTTGCGCAGCGCTACTACTATAGCAAAAGACCCCC
>LR738709.1:609377941-609404810 GCA_902687465.1 Secale cereale | reverse complement strand
GCCGGGGGGGGGGGGGCACCTCGGCCCCCCGAGAGCCCCCCGCTGCCCTACTTTGGCATATATTTAAAGGGTTCCCCGTAACCCTTGAAATAGGACTTTTTTCGCGATCCCATCTCTGTTCCGCCGCCGCCGCCGCTTCCAAGATCGGGAGCACCAGGAGAACTGTTCCCGGCACCCTGCCGGAGGGGAGGATCACCACCGGGAGCTTCTCCACCACCATGGACGCCTCCCGGATGACTCGTGAGTAGTCTCCCTTGGACCATGAGTCCATGACCAGTAGCTATGTGATGTTCTCCTCCCGTTCTTGTGCTTCACTAATTAGTCCTCGTGAGCTGCCCTACATGATCGAGGCACCTATGTAATCCTTATGCTGTTGCTATGTTGAGTTTGCTGGGATCCGATGGATTATAAGATTATGTTCAGATTGATCTTGAGTAATATACTTGATTCACCTCTTTTATATTTTAGTTCATAAGTAATTCTTGCATGTTCTCCGTTGTTATTTATTGCTTTGGCCGAGTAATAGGTAGTGACTCCAAGAGGGAACGTTATGCTCGATTGTGGGTTCATGCCCCTCGATGACTAGCTTGAGTGACAGAAACATGAGTCTAGGGGATGTGCTGTTGCCACAAGGGGGAAAACAACGGTGCTTGTGCCCGCGGGTGCAAGGATTGTTTACTTTACGCAAAGTTCTTTTAATGCAGTTGTCTGTTGCATTGAGTTTACACTATGGGTGGGACTCGCAACTTAATACCAGCGAGATGTTCTGGATAGATATCTCAAGGTGGATGATTAGTAGTAGATGCAGATGGATTTCAGTCTACTTACTTTGGCGTACCGCCCATGCTTTGAACCTCAACCTTTCTTGCAATGTAGTCAGCATTGGTTTCCGTTCGTGGTCCTGTCAATTGCCCAGCTGTAATTTGTTACCTCGCATAGCTGTTTTATCGTCTTTTGGGAGAGAGACATCACTAGTGAACATCATGTGACTCCGGTCCATATTACCATCATTGATCACATACACTATTTACTTTCCGCTATTTTATTTACTATTGCAAAACACTATCTATCACTACTAGCATATTGCTTTTAACACTTTGTGAACTACAAGGCCGGAGGGATTGACAACCTCTCTGTACTCGTTGGGAGCAAAGTTATTTGTATCTGTGTGCAGGTCCACGTTGATTGCTGATTGTGCCGTTAGCAGTTGACACCTACCTGTTGAACCTAGGAGTCTCTGGGGATTCGATCCTTGGCATCTTTGCTAAGGGAAAACACTTCTACTTACTGCATCTTACACCTTCCACTTGGGGTAACCAACGAGGGGTTCGAGGCCCATCAACTATTGACTTGTAAGATAGGATAAAGAACTCACATATATTCATGAAAACATAATAGGTTCAGATCTGAAATCATGGCACTCGGGCCCTAGTGACAAGCATTAAGCATGTCAAAGTCATAGCAACATCAATCTTAGAACATAGTGGATACTAGGGATCAACCGCGTCACTAGACGCTTCCGCTCTCGGTCTACGAGGGTACGTAGACACAATCTCCCCTCTCGTTGCTATGCATCTAATAGATAGATCTTGCGTGATCGTAGGAATTTTTTGAAATACTACGTTCCCCAACAGAGTAAACAAAGACAGAAAATTTATGTGGTGCTCAACCTAAAATCATATCTTCGAGTGAAGACGATGAGATAAAATCTCTTCTGGAGTTGGCTGAGTCAGCTTTACTTGGAGCCAAAGTTAAGTTGTCGCGTGTGTTTCAAATCTGATCGTTGGACATGTGTCGGTTGTCCGTTGACATGGGGTCATTTCGGACATATCATTTAGGGTTGCCCTGGCTATAAATAGCCCACCCCTCCACTACAAGTGTGTGGCTGCTCCGAGTTAGTGCACGCCATTTGTCTTTTGAGAGGAACCCACCTTCGTAGCCTTTGAGAGAGAATCCTTGCAAGGACAAACCCAAAACACTCAGAGCCCAAAGTGTTTTGCGCATCACTGAAGCCTTTCTGTTTTGGATGAACTGAACACTTGTTACACTTGAAGACTATGATATTTCAGTCGGTTAGGCGTCACGTTCTGAGCATCCAATGCACGAGTCATTGTGGATTGCTGGTGAATGAAGTTTGTGAAGGTTTGGAAGTCTACCTTGAAGACTTACCTAAGTGATTGGGCGAGATCCGCAGGTCTTAACTCAAGGAGAATAAGGTGAACATGTGGTCTTCTGAGTCCAATCACAGCCTCCCTAACCAGACATATAGTTGTCACAACAATTGGAACTAGTCTAACAAAGAGTTTGTCTTCATCGAGCGACTGGTTACATCACTTCACTCCTTTACTTACAGTTTAGTTTCGTGAAGTCTCTGCTTACCTGTGATGTTTGAAGACATTGTGTGAAGAAGGTCTCTCTGATTACATATTAGTCTTCACACTATCTTCCACATCTGATATGTTCTATCCAGCTGATAATTATCTTCATGCGTCACCGTACTGTACTTTGACATCCTTGCATGGCTAGTGTAGTTTATCTTCCGCTGCATCCTCTTTCGTTACTGTTTTAGTTTCTTGTCTTTGAAAACATTGCCTTTTCGAGGACTTTCATAAAAAAAGCCTATTCACCCCCTCTAGTCGATAAGTAGCACTTTCAATTAGTATCAGAGAGAAGTGATCCCTTGTACTATGTGATATAGTTTAACCACCTAGAATTTTAGCTATGTCAACTGCATGGATAATTAAGGTCTCCGTAGCGTGCCCCGTCTTCGAGGTAATACCCTACTTCCTACTTGATTGAGCTTGATGAATATAGGGTTACAAGAGTTGATCTACCTCGAGATCGTAATGGCTAAACCCTAGAAGTCTAGCATATGATATTCTAATTTTGCTAAACTCGACGGACTAAACCCTCCGGATTATATACACGCCGGAGGGGGCCTATGGTTATACAAAGATGACTTGATGAGGAAGGAATCAATACATCTGGACATCTATCTTTCCTTTCTACACATATAGGAGTCCTATCCGGACTCGGGGGATGACCTTCTGTTTTTATATTCACGGCCTATCAGTCCGGCCCACCTTCAGTAGTCCAGACACCCGAGGACCCCTAAATCCAGGACTCCCTCAGGGGGGTGGAGGGGTGGGGGGGGGAGAGAAGAGACCGCTCAGGGGAGTTAAGTGTTCACGGACCTTTACCAAGTGTATGTCGGTGCAGCTCTCGGTAAAGTTATGAGACCTAGATCTAGGGTTCACACATTTTCCGAGAGTCGCGTTCGGTAAAGGATATAACCTAAGATCTAGTTCACGTTATCCCGAGAGCTGCACTAGAAAATGCCGCACGTATCAAGAGCTGCACTCGGAAATGACAATCCTTCCTCGTATGTGCAAGCCCTAGGCATGCCACAAGGACATCACAAATGATTTCCCATGCCGCTAACGGGCATGATTTCATGTGCCGCCTTGTTGATCTGCAATTCCAGGCGGTGAAACCCTAGAAGAGCAATGAATTTCTTGAATATTGCACGCGTCCCCACGAGGCCGTGGCACGTGCCATGCGGTTTCCCCCTCTTACAGCACGAGAAATTTTGAGGCCAAAGGAGAAACAGGACCAACACTTCCTGCACAAACCGGACAAGTTCCCTCTCAATACCCAGATACTAGCTCGGAGACAGTGCGGGTTACAAGCGACCTCGGGAGAGGCTTACTCGAAAATCGTTCAAACTTTTACCACACCCTACAGAGGCCCTGTGATGACACCGTGCCAGATCCCGAGCAATCCTACCGTCGTACAATTTTCCAAGGATATCAATGGTTACATCAGGAATGACACGCAGGTACTCTCAGTAACCCGGTGGCAGGGCATGCCCCTCCCTCGTATGTGCTAGCATTAGGCATGCCACAAGGACATCGCAAATAATTTCCCATGACGCTAACTGGCATGATTTCATGTGCCGCCTTAATAAAAAAAACATTGGCATCCATGCAAGCCCTAGGCATGCCACAAGGACATCACAAATGATTTCTCATGCCGCTAATGAGCATGATTTCATGTGCCGCCTTAATAAAGGAATGACGACATCCACCATTAAGAAAATGGCCTATCACTGTGAATGTTCTGTGCTCGAGAGAGCTGAACATTCAAAGTGATAGTCCATCTCCTTAACAAGAGTGTAATGAACACCGAAGATTACTGCATCCGGACTATCCCACTATTTAAACATGTTTTGTTGCTTGTCTCTAGGCGAGATGGGACTAAACTTAGATGGTGGCCTTATCATTACTGAGAGGATCCCTCAGCACAGAGAATTTAACAAGAGCTACTCTCGGTAAAGGTGTGGTTTACAAGAATAAAACGCCGGTATCTACCATTAATTAAGAAGATGTCCTATCACGTTGATTGTTCGTGTGAACATTCAAAGTGATAGTCCATCTCCATAACAAGAGTGTAATGAATACCGAAGCTTACTGCATCTGGACTGTCCCACTATTTAAACAGGTTTTGTTGCTTCTCTCTAGGCGAGGTGGGACTAAACTTTGATGCATGGAAGCCTTATCATTACCGAGAGGTACTGTCGAAAGCAGTACACTTACCGAGAGGTACTCTCGGTAAATGTGTGGATAATAAATATTAAAAAACACCGGTATCCGTTCTTTAGAATATAGAAGTCCATTAAAAGATATATAGAGGGTAAAAGAACACACACAAAAAGGGAAAAAAGGATGAGGCATATACTTTGCCGAGCGCCGAGAAATGACTCTCGGTAATATGGAAGGTAACTGAAGGAGCCATCTGTTTCGAACGGGCATGCCACGTGGCTCCTTTTTGCCGTGCGTGGCTCTCGGCGTCTGCGCGGTTTGCCGGGCGGTGCTTGTTCCCCGTGACCAAGTGACGGCAAAGCAGGTGGTTGCCGTGAAGCCCGGTTTTCCTAGAGTGGCTCTCGGCGTTGATTAGTTTGCTGAGTGTCCGTGTTTTGGCTCTCGGCGAAGACCCCGACATCCGACGTATATGAAAATTCCAGCAGTGACATGTGTGAAAAATGTTTTTGTACCTTGTATCCATCCTTCTTTGTGCTTGTGCATTTGGTTTTCACAAATAACAACGGAATATAAAGATGCACTTTCTAACAAGAAGTTACCAAAGGCACGCCAGTGCCAACAGTCAATGCCATAAAATTTGTAAGATCTTATATAAAGCAGTGCGAAAGTCTTTTTCGATAAATTTGATGCCGTTGATTGTAGCTATCCATCCTACCCCAAAAGTAACTAAATAAAAATAGTCTGGCAATAACTCTTCTTTTTACTTGTACATGTGAAACATTATGATATGCTTTGAGGTAAAAAAAAACACAACAAAACATTATGTAACAATCTAAAATAAAACAAGACAAACTTGGACAAAACTAGTAAGCGTGACATGAATCTCCAGATGACAACGGACAAAACGTCGGATGTGGCAATATCAAAGGGTGCGTCGTGTGTACAAGGAATTAACATGGTTGTAACGAAAAAATAAAGAGCTAATGAAAGAAGAAGATTTGGGAGAGAAAGGAGTTGTATATGACAATCTTACAGTAGTTTACAGAGAAAAAAGATGGTTACAAATCAAAACAGCCTCATTCTTTATCTGCTTTAATTGTTGACCACGCTGCACTTCTTCCCGCTCTCACCCTAGCTTTCGGTGAGCGGGTTGGTGTTGCCCATCTTGATCATGGAGGCGGCGAAGTCGGCGAAGAACTCCTCCTTGAAGGCGCCGGTGGCATGGCGCTGGACATAGGCATGGGTGAAGGGGTCGGTGAGGAGGGCACCATCGGAGTGGAAGAGGCCCCTCCGCTTGTTCACCAGCTTGAAGTAGTCGGTATCGATGGTCTTGAAGCTGCTGGGGTCCATCTCCATAAGGGTGGTGTTGTCGTTGAGGCTGGCACACTTGCTCTTTAGTAGCATGAGGTAGTGTGGCTCCAGCGTTGGGTCGATGTCGCTGGGGTTCTCCATTCCGGTGAAGTTGTAGAGCCGGTCGGAGAAGGAGAAGCAGTGCGACGTCCCGATGGTGTGCCCGGCGGACAAGACGTCAAGGTCCTTTGCGTCGAGGTTCACGGCGGCGAAGTGCTGGGTGAGCACGGTGAAGTTGGAGGTCGGGGGTGGCAGAGCGTCGGTCTCGTTGGAAATGGACACGCTGCCGTCTCGCCAGCCGAGAGGAACTGATACTTCTTCGGTGGCTTAATGGTTAACCACGCTGCACTTCTTCCTGATCTCGCCCTGGCTTCCGGTGAGCGGGTTGGCATTGCCCATCTCCGACGAATCTCATGAGGTCGTGTTGGCTTTTGTGTTCGGTGGATCCACATGGATCAGATCTTTGTTCGGCAGTAGTCATTTGTCTATAGGGTAGATCATTCCGATCTACGCTTCTCTTCATCGGCAATGGTAGTTGTTTTGGTGCGCTGGTCCAGTAGGGATTACCACGACAATTTTCCGACTGTCTAGTACAACAAGATGTGCCCGCCTCCGGTGTGTGAGGGGCGATGACGGCGGCGTGCCTTCAGCTCGCTACAGTGCTTGTAGTCGTCGCTAAGTGGTCTACGGACCTGGATGTAATTTTTACTTCTGGTGTTCTTAGCACTACCTTGTCAGTTGATGAATAGATCGGAAGCTTTTCCAAAAAAAAAATGAAAAGTGATATATATATTGTTGGTCCAGGTGGCACCATGGAAAGTGCCTTTTATACTCCAGTAATGCTCCAAGCTGCTCATTGGCTTCTACTATATGACTCTTCTTTGACTTTTACCACACTGTATTCTTCACATGTACGAACAAAGAGTACATGTAGATAAAAATTATAGGATATGTGTGAAGATACACTTCCTAACAACAAGAGACTAATGCACGCCAACGCCCAAAATATTGGTAACGGTGTTAGCCGCTATCCAACCAGTCCGTAAAGTAACTAAATTAAAATAGCCTAACTATGAACTCTTCTTCTTACTAGTACATTTGAAACATTATGATGCCCTAAGATAAAACAAAAAACACAACAAAACATTAATTAAGTAACAACCAAAAATAAAACAAGACAACAAGACAAAATGAGTAAGCGCTCCAGATGACAACGCACGACACGTCGGATGTAGCAATTGCAGTGTTCGTCGTGTGTACAAGAAATTCACATGGTTGTAACGAAACAATAAATTAATGAAAAAAAAGAGTTGAGAGAGATAGGAGCTACGACAATCTTACAGCAATTTACAGCGAAAAAACATGATCACAAAATCAAAACAGCCTTGTACTTCTTCGGTGGTTTAATGGTTAACCAGGTTGCACTTCTTCCTGATCTCGCCCTGGCTTCCGGTGAGCGGGTTGGCGTTGCCCATCTTGATCATGGAGGCGGCGAAGTCAGCGAAGAACTCGTCCTTGAAGGCGCCGGTGGCATGGCGCTGGACGTAGGCGCGGGTGAAGGGGTCGGTGAGGAGGGCGCCGTCGGAGTGGAAGAGGCCCCTCCGCTTGCTCACCAGTTTGAAGTAGTCGGTGTCGAAGGTCTTGAAGCTGCCAGGGTCCATCTCCACGAGGGTGGTGTTGTCGTTGAGGCTGGCACACTTGCTCTTTAGCCGCATCATGTAGTGCGGCTCCAGCGTGGGGTCGATGTCGCTGGGGTTCTCCATGCCGGTGAAGTTGTAGAGCCGGTCGGAGAAGGAGAAGCAGTGCGACGTCCCGATGGTGTGCCCGGCGGACAAGACGACAAGGTCCTTTGCGTCGAGGTTGACGGCGGCGAAGAGCTGGGTGAGCACGGTGAAGTTGGAGGTCGGGGGTGGCAGAGCGTCGGTCTCGTTGGAAATGGACACGCTGCCGTCTCGCCGGCCGAGAGGAACTGTCCAGAATGGACCCTTGCTCTGGAGAAACCATGACGGAGCAGCATTAGAATTTGGCTTCAACACGTAACGTGTCATTTGCAAAATGGCCTAGTGTACTCTACTCACCAGCCATACTGCGTCCCTGGCAATGAGGGTGAGGATGTCGGCGCAGGAGACGGTGTCGGGGCAGGCCTTCTCCACCGCGGCCTTCACCCTCTCGACAAACCCGAACCCTCGCAGCGTCTGGTTCGGCTGCGCGTCCTTCTCCGCCGTCTTGTTGGCCGAGTCCAGCAGAACCGAGCCGTCGCACCCCTGCGTTAATTAATGGCGGTCACTTGTCAGGCCACCGCGCACAACAGGGTACAGGCAGGACAGACAACATGCATGCAAATGTAGCTTACCCTGACGAAGCAGTCGTGGAAGTGCATCCGGAGGAGCGGCCCGGCGAGGCTGGGCGCCAGTGACAGCGCCCTTACCATCTCCTTCCTCACGACGTCCTCCACACTGGGGCACGACTCGCCGTAGAACTTCTCGTGCAGCTGCGCCCGCGCGCACGTCGCCGCCACCGCCGCGAGCAGCAGCGCCACCATCGTCGCAGCCCTCGGCGCCATATTGCTTGGCTATGCAAGGTACGACGATCGCTAGGTGGCTGGTTGATCAGGAGAAGCTTGAGCTGCTGCTGCTGCTGCTGATGGACTGGCGCCGGGGAAATATATAGCGCCGGAGTGTCCCCACGCCTGCATGTGGTGGACTGTCCTCCGGAGCAGCAGGTAAAATTCGCATGGTTTAATGAGTTGTTCCTTGTTTGCACTCTCCGGAATCTTTGCCGTGGCAGGTACACCGGCGGCCACCGTACGTATAATGGAGGCGGACGGACAGCCAGACGGAAGCACGTCATTAGATCAATTCACTAAACAGCAATCTACTCACTTAAATTACTTGATTGCCCTTTAGCGAAACTATTATGGAGAACAATTCATATAGCTTTCAACATTCACCCCCCTGCTGATATTGCGTCGTTGTTTGGGACGTGGTTAGCTGGGGTTGATCAGATTACTGCAGCTCGTATTCGGATTGGAATATGTGCGCTTCTATGGGCTCTATGGAACCGCAGAAACGATATGATTTTTAACAGACAACATAATTTGAATTTCTTGCAGGTTATTTTCAGGGCTACAGCTTGGATCCGTACGTGGTTCTTACTCACTCCTATGGACTCCAGGGAGCCTTTGGTTACTGGGTGCAACCGATGGAAGATGGTAGCTCGGGCTATATTCAACCGGTTTGGATGGTGATCACATAACAGGATAGGAGCCTAGGGAGTTCTATCCTATATTATTTATATCTCCGGTTGCTTCAGACATGATGTAATTTTGTTTTTTTCTTCACATATATTTGCTCCGTTTGCGAGCTGTAAGATCATTTTTGGATTGATCTTTTTTTTGAACTATCAATAATATGGCTGCATGCATCTTCATGATGCAGAGGCCGGGGGTACACCTCCATTTCAAAAAAAAAAACTCACTTAAATTACTAATTAGTCATCACGGAGCAAACTGCGGTGCCAAGTTGTCATCAACAAAGGCTACGGGCAATGAGTGAATAATGCCACCTACCGGTAGTTCGAAGACATGGAAATCCCATGATCCGTATGTTTGTACCGGCGCCACATGCTATCCCAAATATATAAGTACTGAAATTTCCGAGTTTCCCGAGTGCTAGGAAAACTCAGCGTTTTCTACTCTGCAGAGCTTTTGCTGAGTGTATTCTCCGGTAAGTGTACTCGGCCCGAACCCTTAAGGCAAATCCCACTTTGCCGAGGGTCGTCCATCGGGTACTTGGCAACTCATTGCCGAGCTCTAAGTGAGGTACTGGGCAAAAAAAAGGCATATGATGGATCGGACGGAGACGGCAACTGCCACGTGGTAGGCCACTTTGCCGAGAGCTTGAATAGGGGATTCGGCAAACCTAGAAGCTCAGGAGCGAGGCACGTGGCCTCCAATTTTTGCCGAGATGCGAATGCAGGATTTCAGCAAATTGTGTCTTTACGGAGTTCTTCGTTTGCCGATTACGGCCCATTTGGCGATACCTTGCCTTGGCAACTTCCGGCGGCCTAGCTTGGCCGAGATCACTCTAAGTGTACTTGGCAAACTGTGGATTAGGCTACCAAAGCTCGACACGTCGCCGTTTTGCCGAGCTTTGTTGTTGGCAATACTTCTTTACCGAGTAGTGTACTCAACAAAGATCAATTCATATGTTTTCTTATATTCCTTTCTGCATCTGCCCTGCAACAGAAGACATATATGTATAGCAAATTGTACCATAGACAATACCACATCATAGCGAATGCCACAAACATCACACAAACAAAAGGATCATAGCATGTCCCAGGTACTTCATAAATAAAACTAACAAAAGCATCATAACAAGTCTCAAGTAGTCACTAAAACCTTAATGTGACCGATTTATGTTACAAGGACTACACAAGCATCACACTAAACAAGACCACAATTAGGATAAAAGTTATTCACGCAACTTCACATGTATCTGGTTTCACTCTCTAAGTGCATCTAGTGCCATCCCTAATTGGTTTTGGAGTATTGACGACAAACTTGGTTGAGGGGCTAATGTGTTTGTGAGATTCACATGAGAACATAGGAAGAAGTCCCTATTGATTCAGTTTACCCATCGGAGATGACCCCTAAATATGTATGAAGAAATTGAAGACAATGATGGTTTGCGAAGACATTGGGTGTGGAAGATAATGACATGTGAATACATTCGCTTGAAGACAATGGAACGCGAAGACATAGTCTTTTGGTAGTTTCATTTTCTTTCTTTCTAGAGTTATAGGAACCACCGAACTGTTAATTAGGGTCGAGTAAACAAAGACAGAAATCTGATGTGGTGCTCAACCTAAAATCATATGTCTTCGAGCGAAGACGATGAGAGAAAATCTCTTCCAGAGTTGGCTGAGTCAGCTTTACTTGGAGCCAAAGTTAATTTGTCACGTGTGTTTCAAATCTGACCGTTCGACATGTGTCAGTTGTGTTGGGGAACGTTGCGTGGGAAACAAAAATTTTCCTACGCTCACCAAGATCAATCTAGGAGATGCACATCTACGAGAGGAGAGTTGGATCCACATACCCTTGTAGATGCTAAGCGGAAGCGTTGCTAGAACGCGGTTGATGGAGTCGTACTCGCGGCGATTCAAATCGCGGAAGATCCGATCTAGCGCCGAACGGACGGCGCCTCCGCGTTCAACACACGTGCAGCCCGGTGACGTCTCCCACGCCTTGATCCAGCAAGGAGAGAGGGAGAGGTTGGGGAAGACTCCATCCAACAGCAGCACGACGGCGTGGTGGTGGTGGAGGAGCGCGGGACTCCAGCAGGGCTTCGCCAAGCGCTGCAAGAGACGAGGAGGGAGAGGGGTAGGGCTGCGCCAAGAGGGAGACGTTCTCATGTCTCAAACAGCCCTAAAACCTCACATATATATAGGGGGAAGGGAGGGCTGCGCCCCCCTTTAGGGTTTCCCTCCCCTAGGGTGCGGCCAGCCCTAGATCCCATCTAGGGGGGCGGCCAAGGGGGAGAGAGGGGGAGGCGCACCACTATTGGGCCCTAGGGCCCAACTGCCTTAGGGTTTGCCCCCCTTCCCCTCTTGGAGGCGCCCTGGGACTTGGTGGAGGGGCGCACCAGCCCCCTTGGGGCTGGTCCCCTCCCACACTTAGTCCACGTAGCCTTCTGGGGCTGGTGGCCCCACCTGGTGGACCCCCGGGACCCTCCCGGTGGTCCCGGTACATTACCGATATCGCCCGAAACTTTTCCGGTGACCAAAACAGGACTTCCCATATATGAATCTTTACGTCCGGACCATTCCGGAACTCCTCGTGACGTCCGGGATCTCATCCGGGACTCCGAACAACATTCGGTAACCGCGTACATACTTTCCCTATAACCCTAGCGTCATCGAACCTTAAGTGTGTAGACCCTACGGGCTCGGGAACCATGTAGACATGACCGAGACAACTCTCCGGCCAATAACCAACAGCGGGATCTGGATACCCATGTTGGCTCCCACATGTTCCACGATGATCTCATCGGATGAACCACGATGTCAAGGATTCAATCAATCCCGTATACGATTCCCTTTGTCTATCGGTATAGCACTTGCCCGAGATTCGATCGTCGGTATACCGATACCTTGCTCAATCTCGTTACCGGCAAGTCTCTTTACTCGTTCCGTAACACATCATCCCGTGATCAACTCCTTGATCACATATTGTGCACATTATGATGATGTCCTACCGAGTGGGCCCAGAGATACCTCCCCGTCATACGGAGTGACAAATCCCAGTCTCGATTCGTGCCAACCCAACAGACACTTTCGGAGATACCTGTTGTGCACCTTTATAGCCACCCAGTTACGTTGTGACGTTTGGTACACCCAAAGCATTCCTACGGTATCTGGGAGTTGCACAATCTCATGGTCTAAGGAAAAGATACTTGACATATAGAAAAGCTTTAGCATACGAACTACACGATCTGTGCTAGGCTTAGGATTGGGTCTTGTCCATCACATCATTCTCCTAATGATGTGATCCCGTTATCAACGACATCCAATGTCCATGGTTAGGAAACCGTAACCATCTATTGATCAACGAGCTAGTCGTCTAGAGGCTCACTAGGGACATGGTGTTTGTCTATGTATCCATACATGTATCTGAGTTTCCTATCAATACAATTCTAGCATGGATAATAAACGATTATCGTGAACAAGGAAATATAATAATAACCAATTTATTATTGCCTCTAGGGCATATTTCCAACAGCTGTTGGGGAACGTCGCATGGGAAACAAAAATTTTCCTACGTTCACCAAGATCAATCTAGGAGATGCATCTACGAGGGGAGAGTTGGATCCACATACCCTTGTAGATCGCTAAGCGGAAGCGTTCAAGAACGCGGTTGATGGAGTCGTACTCGCCGCGATTCAGATCGCCGAAGATCCTAGCACCGAACGGACGGTGCCTCCGCGTTCTTCACACGTGCAGCCCGGTGACGTCTCCCACGCCTTGATCCAGCAAGGAGAGAGGGAGAGGTTGGGGAAGACTCCATCCAACAGCAGCACAACGGCGTGGTGGTGGTGGAGGAGCGCGGGACTCCAGCAGGGCTTCGCCAAGCGCTGCGGGAGACGAGGAGGGAGAGAGGTAGGGCTGCGCCAATCGACCGAGGTCAAAACTTGTTCTGGGCAGCCCTAAACTTCACATATATATAGGGGGGAGGTAGGGGCTGCGCCCCCATCTAGGGTTTCCTCCCTAGGGGTGGCGGCAGCCCCCCAGAACCCATCTAGGGTGCGGCCAAGGGGGGGAGAGAGAGGGGGCGCCCTAGGGTGGGCCTTAAGGCCCATCTGGACCTAGGGTTTGCCCCCCTCCACACTCCATGCGCCTAGGGACTTGGTGGGGGGGCGCACCAGCCCCCTTGGGGCTGGTCCCCTCCCACACTTAGCCCACGCAGCCACCTGGGGCTGGTGGCCCCACCTGGTGGACCCCCGGGACCCTCCCGGTGGTCCCGGTACATTACCGATATCGCCCGAAACTTTTCCGGTGACCAAAATAGGACTTCCCATATATGAATCTTTACCTCCGGACCATTCCGGAACTCCTCGTGACGTCCGGGATCTCATCCGGGACTCCGAACAACATTCGGTAACCGCGTACATACTTTCCCTATAACCCTAGCGTCATCGAACCTTAAGTGTGTAGACCCTACGGGCTCGGGAACCATGTAGACATGACCGAGACAACTCTCCGTCCAATAACCAACAGCGGGATCTGGATACCCATGTTGGCTCCCACATGTTCCACGATGATCTCATCGGATGAACCACGATGTCAAGGATTCAATCAATCCCGTATACGATTCCCTTTGTCTATCGGTATAGCACTTGCCCGAGATTCGATCGTCGGTATACCGATACCTTGCTCAATCTCGTTACCGGCAAGTCTCTTTACTCGTTCCGTAACACATCATCCCGTGATCAACTCCTTGATCACATATTGTGCACATTATGATGATGTCCTACCGAGTGGGCCCAGAGATACCTCTCCGTCATACGGAGTGACAAATCCCAGTCTCGATTCGTGCCAACCCGACAGACACTTTCGGAGATACCTGTAGTGCACCTTTATAGCCACCCAGTTACGTTGTGACGTTTGGTACACCCAAAGCATTCCTACGGTATCCGGGAGTTGCACAATCTCATGGTCTAAGGAAAAGATACTTGACATATAGAAAAGCTTTAGCATACGAACTACACGATCTGTGCTTGGCTTAGGATTGGGTCTTGTCCATCACATCATTCTCCTAATGATGTGATCCCGTTATCAACGACATCCAATGTCCATGGTTAGGAAACCGTAACCATCTATTGATCAACGAGCTAGTCGTCTAGAGGCTCACTAGGGACATGGTGTTTGTCTATGTATTCATACATGTATCTGAGTTTCCTATCAATACAATTCTAGCATGGATAATAAACGATTATCGTGAACAAGGAAATATAATAATAACCAATTTATTATTGCCTCTAGGGCATATTTCCAACAGTCTCCCACTTGCACTAGAGTCAATAATCTAGTTCACATCGCCATGTGATTAACACTCACAGGTCACATCGCCATGTGACCAACATCCAAAGAGTTCACTAGAGTCAGTAATCTAGTTCACATCAATATGTGATTAACACTCAATGAGTTCTGTGTTTGATCATGTTATGCTTGTGAGAGAGGTTGTAGTCAACGGGTCTGCAACATTCAGATCCCTATGTACTTCGCAAAACTTTATGTCATATCGTAGATGCTGCTACCACGTTCCACTTGGAGCTATTCCAAACTGTTGCTCCATTATACGTATCCGGTATCTCCACTTAGAGTTATCCGGATAGGTGTTAAGCTTGCATCGACGTAACTCTTTACGTCGAACTCTTTATCACCTCCATAACCGAGAAACATTTCCTTATTCCTCTAAGGATAATTTTGACCACTATCTAGTAATCCACTCCTGGATCACCTTTGTACCCTCTTGCCAGACATGTGGCAAGGCACACATCAGGTGCGGTACTTAGCATGGCATACCGTATAGAGCCTATGACAAAAGCATAGGGGATGACCTTCGTCCTTCCTCTTCCTTCTGCCGTGGTCAAGTTTTGAGTCTTACTCAACTTCACACCTTACAACTTAGGTAAGAACTCCTTCTTTGATTGATCTATTTTGAACTCCTTCAAAATCATGCCAAGGTGTGTGTTCTTTTGAAAGTATCATCAGGCGTCTTGATCTATCTGTATAGATCTTGATGCCCAATATGTAAGCAGCTTTATCCAGGTCTTCCTTTGAAAAACTCATTTCAAACAACCCTTTATGCTTTCTAGAAATTCTACATCATTTCGGATCAACAATATGTCATTCACATATACTTATCAGAAATGTTGTAGTGCTCCCACTCACTTTATTGCAAATACAGGTTTCCAACAAACTTTGTATACCCAAAAACTTTGATCACTCCATCAAAGTGTATATTCCGACTCCGAGATGCTTGCTCTAGTCCATGGAAGGATCGCTGGAGCTAGCATATCCTTTTAGCATCCTTAGGATCGACAAAACCTTTCTGATTGTATCACATACAACCTTTTCTTACGAAAACTGGTAAGGAAACTTGTTTTGTCATCCATCTGCCAGATTTCATAAATGCAGCTAATGCTAACATGATTCCGACGGACTTAAGCATCGCTACGGGTGAGAAAATCTCATCGTAGTCAACTCCTTGAACTTGTGGAAAACTCTTCGCCACAAGTCGAGCTTCATAGACGGTGACATTACCGTCCACGTCCGTCTCCCTTCCTAAAGATCCATTTATCTCAATGGCTTGCCAGTCATCGGGCAAGTCCACCAAAGTCCATACTTTGTTTTGATACATGGATCCTATCTCGGATTTCATGGTTTCTAACCATTTGTCGGAATATGGGCCCACCATCGCTTCTCCATAGTTCGTAGGTTCATCGTTGTCCAACAACATGACCTCTAAGACAGGATCAACGTACCACTCAGGAGTAGTACATATCCTTGTCAACCTACGAGGTTCGATAGCAACTTGATCTGGAGCTTCATGATCACTATCATTAGTTTCCTCTTCAACTGTCGTAGATTCCACAGAAACATCTTTCTGTGTTGCACTACTCTCCGGTTGAAGTGAGGGTTCGACAACCTCATCAAGTTCTATCTTCCTCCCACTCAATTCTTTCGAGAGAAACTCCTTCTCGAGAAAGGACCCATTCTTAGGGACAAACATTTTTGCCCTTGGATCTGAGATAGGAGGTATACCCAACTGTTACCTTTGGGTATCCTATGAAGATGTATTTGTCCGCTTTGGGTTCGAGCTTTTCCCGGCTGAAGCCATAAGCATCGCAGCCCCAAACATTAAGAAAACGACAACTTTGGATTCTTGCCAAACCATACGACGTCGTCTCAACGGACTTAGATGGTGCCCTATCTAAAGTGAATGCAGCTGTCTCTAATGCATAACCTTAAAATAACAGCGGTAGATCGGTAAGATACATCATAGATCGCACCATATCTCATAAGGTTCGATTACGATGTCCGGACACACCATTACGCTGTGGTGTTCCAGGGGACTTCAACTGCGAAACAATTCCACAATGTCTTAAGTGATTGCCAAACTCATAATTCAAATAATATCCCCTTGATCAGATCGTAGGAACATGATCTTCTTGTTATGATGATTCTTAATCTTCACTCTGAAATTTTTGAACCTTTCAAACGTTTCAGACTTTTGCTTCATTAAGTAAATATACCATATCTACTCAAATCGTCAGTGAAGATGAGAAAATAACGATATCCACCACACGCCTTAATTCTCATTGGATCACATACATCAGCATGTATGATTTCCAATAATTCACTTACCCGTTTCATTGTACCTGAAAACGAGATCTCAGTCATCCTGCCCATGAGGCATGGCTCGCATGTGTCAAGCGATTCAAAATCAAGTGACTCCAAACGTCCATCAGCATGGAGTTTCTTCATGCATTTTATGCCAAAATGACCTAAGCGGCAGTGCCACAAGAAAGTGGTACTATCATTATTAACTCTACATCTTTTGGCATTAATATTATCATTATGTGTATTACCATGATCGAGATTCAACGAACCATTGGGTGCATGACCATAAAGGTATTATTCATGTAAACAGAATAACCATTATTCTCTAACTTAAATGAATAACCGTATTGCGATGAACATGATCTAATCATTTTCATGCTCAACGTAGACACCTGATAACATTTATCTAGGTTCAACACTAATCTCGAAAATAGAGGAAGTGTGCGATGGTGATCTCATCAACCTTGGAAACACATCCAACACACATCGTCACCTCGCCCTTAGCTAGTCTCCGTTCAGTCCGTAGCTTTTGCTTCAAGTCACTAATAATAGCAACTGAACCGGTATCCAATACCCAGGTGCTACAAGGAGTACTACTAAGGTACACATCAATAACACGTATATCAAATATACTTTGTTGAAGTTGCCAGCTATCATATCTACCATGTATTTGGGGTGGTTCCGCTACCATGTGACCGTTCCCCTTACAATAGAAGCACTTAGTCTCGAGGTTTGGGTTCAACCATGGGTTCCTTCATCAGAGCGACAACAGGTTTGCCATTCATGAAGTTTCCCTTCTAGCCCTTACCCCTTTTGAAACCAGTGGTCTTGCTAAACCATCAACACTTGATGCTCCTTCTTGATCTCTACTTTTGCGGTACTAAGAACCGCTGACAGCACCGGGATTATCACCATCCTTTGCATGTCATAGTTCATCACGAAGTTCTAGTAGCTTGGTGATAGTGTCTAGAGAATTCCGTCAACCACTATCTCACCTGGAAGATTAACTCCCACTTGGTTCAAGTGATTTCAGCACCCAGACATTCTGAGCACATGCTCACTAGTTGAGCCATTCTCCTCCATCTTTTTGGCAAAAGAACTTGTCAGAGGTCTCATACCTCTCAACACGGGCATGAGCCTGAAATCCCAATTTCAGCTCTTATAACATCTCATATGTTCTATGGCGTTCAAAACGTCATTGGAATCCCGATTCTAAGCCGTAAAGTATGGTGCACTAAACTATCAAGTAGTCATCAGGACGTGTCTCTCAGGTGTTCACAACATCCACAGACAACGTTGTAGGGGTTTGCACATTGAGCGGTGCATCAAAGACGTAAGCTTTCTGTGCAGCAGTGAGGACACTCCTCGGACTACGGACCCAGTCCGCATCCTTGCTTACAATATCTTTCAACTTAGTCTTTCTCTAGGATCGTATTAAACAGGGAGCTACAACGCAAGCTTTTGATCTACAACATAATTTGCAAAGGCAACTTAGACTATTGTTCATGATAAGTGAGTTTAACTAATCAAATTACTTATAACTCCCACTCAAATTGACATCCCTCTGGTCATCCGAGCGTGACATGATCCAAATCCACCAACCCAAGTCCGATCATCACGTGAGATGAGGTGGTGTCAATGGTGAACATCTTCATGTTGATCATATCTACTATATGACTCATGCTCGACCTTTCGGTCTTCCGTGTTCCGAGGCCATGTCTGTACATGCTAGGCTCGTCAAGTCTAACCCGAGTGTTCTGCATGTGCAAAACTGGCTTGCACCCGTTGTATGCGAACGTAGAGTCTATCACACCCGATCATCACGTGGTGCTTCGAAACGACGAACCTTCGCAACGGCGCACACTCGGGGGGAACACAATTTTATCTTGAAATTTTAGTGAAGGATCATCTTATAATGCTACCGTCGTCCTAAGCAAAATAAGATGCATAAAAGGATTAACATCACATGCAAATCATAAGTGACATGATATGGCCATCAACTCGTGCTTTTGATCTCCATCTCCAGAGCACCGGCATGATCTCCATCGTCACCGGCGTAACACCATGATCCCCATCATCATGATCTCCATCATCGTGTCGCCATCGGGGTTGTCGCGCGCCCACCATGCTCTTACTACTATTGCTACCGTTTAGCGATAAAGTAAAGCATTACAAAGCGCTTAATGATTGACACGCAGGTCATACAAAAATTAAAGACAACCATATGGCTCCTGCCGGTTGCCGTATGCATCGACATGCAAGTCGATATTAACTATTACAACATGATCATCTCATACATCAAATATATCTCATCATGTCATTGGCCATATCATATCACATACATACCCTGCAAAAACAAGTTAGACGTCCTCTAATTTGTTGTTGCATGTTTTACGTGGCTGCTATGGGTATCTAGCAAGAACGCTTCTTACCTACGCAAAGCCACAACGGTGATATTCAAGTTGCTATTTAACCTTCTACAAGGACCGCCTTGTTCTATTCCGATTCAACTAAGATAGGAGAGACAGACACCCGCCAGCCATCTTATGCAACAAAAGTCACATGTCTGTCGATGGAACCGGTCTCATGTACGTGGACATGTAAAGTTGGTCCGGGCCGCTTCATCCCATAATACCGCTGAATCAAGAAAGACTAAGGAGAGAAGCAATCTAAACATCAACGTCCACAAACCCTTTTGTGTTCTACTCGTGAAAGCATCTACGCAAGATCCTAGCTCATGATGCCACTGTTGGGGAACGTTGCGTGGGAAACAAAAATTTTCCTACGCTCACCAAGATCAATCTAGGAGATGCACATCTACGAGAGGAGAGTTGGATCCACATACCCTTGTAGATGCTAAGCGGAAGCGTTGCTAGAACGCGGTTGATGGAGTCGTACTCGCGGCGATTCAAATCGCGGAAGATCCGATCTAGCGCCGAACGGACGGCGCCTCCGCGTTCAACACACGTGCAGCCCGGTGACGTCTCCCACGCCTTGATCCAGCAAGGAGAGAGGGAGAGGTTGGGGAAGACTCCATCCAACAGCAGCACGACGGCGTGGTGGTGGTGGAGGAGCGCGGGACTCCAGCAAGGCTTCGCCAAGCGCTGCAAGAGACGAGGAGGGAGAGGGGTAGGGCTGCGCCAAGAGGGAGACGTTTTCATGTCTCAAACAGCCCTAAAACCTCACATATATATAGGGGGAAGGGAGGGCTGCGCCCCCCTTTAGGGTTTCCCTCCCCTAGGGTGCGGCCAGCCCTAGATCCCATCTAGGGGGGCGGCCAAGGGGGAGAGAGGGGGAGGCGCACCACTATTGGGCCCTAGGGCCCAACTGCCTTAGGGTTTGCCCCCCTTCCCCTCTTGGAGGCGCCCTGGGACTTGGTGGAGGGGCGCACCAGCCCCCTTGGGGCTGGTCCCCTCCCACACTTAGTCCACGTAGCCTTCTGGAGCTGGTGGCCCCACCTGGTGGACCCCCGGGACCCTCCCGGTGGTCCGGTACATTACCGATATCGCCCGAAACTTTTCCGGTGACCAAAACAGGACTTCCCATATATGAATCTTTACCTCCGGACCATTCCGGAACTCCTCGTGACGTCCGGGATCTCATCCGGGACTCCGAACAACATTCGGTAACCGCGTACATACTTTCCCTATAACCCTAGCGTCATCGAACCTTAAGTGTGTAGACCCTACGGGCTCGGGAACCATGTAGACATGACCGAGACAACTCTCCGGCCAATAACCAACAGCGGGATCTGGATACCCATGTTGGCTCCCACATGTTCCACGATGATCTCATCGGATGAACCACGATGTCAAGGATTCAATCAATCCCGTATACGATTCCCTTTGCCTATCGGTATAGCACTTGCCCGAGATTCGATCGTCGGTATACCGATACCTTGCTCAATCTCGTTACCGGCAAGTCTCTTTACTCGTTCCGTAACACATCATCCCGTGATCAACTCCTTGATCACATATTGTGCACATTATGATGATGTCCTACCGAGTGGGCCCAGAGATACCTCTCCGTCATACGGAGTGACAAATCCCAGTCTCGATTCGTGCCAACCCAATAGACACTTTCGGAGATACCTGTAGTGCACCTTTATAGCCACCCAGTTACGTTGTGACGTTTGGTACACCCAAAGCATTCCTACGGTATCCGGGAGTTGCACAATCTCATGGTCTAAGGAAAAGATACTTGACATATAGAAAAGCTTTAGCATACGAACTACACGATCTGTGCTTGGCTTAGGATTGGGTCTTGTCCATCACATCATTCTCCTAATGATGTGATCCCGTTATCAACGACATCCAATGTCCATGGTTAGGAAACCGTAACCATCTATTGATCAACGAGCTAGTCGTCTAGAGGCTCACTAGGGACATGGTGTTTGTCTATGTATCCATACATGTATCTGAGTTTCCTATCAATACAATTCTAGCATGGATAATAAACGATTATCGTGAACAAGGAAATATAATAATAACCAATTTATTATTGCCTCTAGGGCATATTTCCAACAAGTTGTCCGTTGACACGGGGTCATTTTGAACATATCATGTAGGGTTGCCCTGGCTATAAATAGCCCACCCCTCCACTACAAGTGTGTGGCTGCTCCGAGTTAGTGCACGCCATTTGTCTTTTGAGAGGAACCCACCTTTGTAGCCTTTGAGAGAGAATCCTTGCAAGGACAAACCCAAAACACTCATAGCCCAAAGTGTTTTGCGCATCACTGAAGCCTTTCTATTTTGGATGAACTGAACACTTGTTACACTTGAAGACTATGATATTTCAGTCGGTTAGGCGTCACGTTCTGAGCATCCAATGCAAGAGTCATTGTGGATTGCTGGTGAATGAAGTTTGTGAAGGTTTGGAAGTCTACCTTGAAGACTTACACTAGTAGAAAACAGGGCTTTGGTTTGGGCCTGGCCAGCCCATTAGTCCCGGTTCACCCACGAACCGGGACCCATGGGGCATACGTCCCGGTTCGTGCGCCCAGGGGGCCGGCCGGGCCTCGTGGGGCATCTGTCCCGGTTGGTCTGGACCCATTTGTCCTGGTTCCAGGCACGAACCGGTACCAATCGGCCTCGCTCCTAGACCACACCCATTGGTCCCGGATCGTAACTAGAACCGGAACAAATGGGTGGCCTTTAGACCCGGTTCCAGTAACGAACCGGGACCAATTGGTTGCTTATATATACCGCATCGCCGGCGAGCCCACACTGCTCTGTTTTTTCTGGCCGGCGAGGGGAGAGCTTTGTGTGGTGTTCTAGCTCACCTCCCATATATGCACATGAGGTGCTCGACGAAATGCCCGAGCCACACTAGTTAAGCTTTCTCCTCTCGAAGCTCGAACGTGAAGCTCCATTTTCTCCGAGATTTGGCTAGGTTGAGCGGTCCGTCGTACGTCCCGTCCCCGTATTCACTGCCGTCGATCGCCCACGCCGATCTCGTCGCCGGCACCACCGTGGTGAGCTATATATGCATGTACTTTGAATATAATGTGATGATGAACTTATATTAATTTGATCACTTATCTATCCATGATGTTCTGTAATGGTTTTTGACACACTTAATTATATATAAATGCAAGCAGATGAACCGGCAATGGATGTACGGTGACAGACGCACCTCAGGGTACATTAATGGAATGCATAATTTTCTCGATGTGGCTAAGGCAAACAAGCAGAATGGTTTTATGTGCCGTCCATGCACTATATGTGGGAATACGAGGTCTTACTCCGACTCAAGCACCCTTCACACCCACCTGCTTTATAAGGGTTTCATGCCACACTATAATGTTTGGACCAAGCACGGAGAAATAGGGGTTATGATGGAAGACAACAAAGAAGAAGAGGACGATGACAATTATGTGCCCCCGGAATACGGTGATGCTGCAACGGGGGAAGCCGCTGAAGGTCAAGAGGAACCAGACGATGTTGTGCCCGACGATGATCTCCGCCGGGTCATTGTTGATGCAAGGAGACAGTGCGAAAGTGAAAAGGAGAAGCTGAAGTTCGATCGCTTATTGGAGGATTACAAAAAAGGGTTGTACCCCAATTGCGAAGATGGCAACACGAAGCTCGGTACCATACTGGAATTGTTGCAGTGGAAGGCAGAGAATGGTGTGCCTGACAAAGGATTTGAGAAACTACTCAAAATATTGAAGAAGAAGCTTCCAAAGGATAACGAATTTCCCGACAATACGTACGCAGCGAAGAAGGTCGTATGCCCTCTAGGATTGGAGGTGCATAAGATACATGCATGCCCTAATGACTGCATCATGTACCGTGGTGCATACGAGCATTTGAACGCATGCCCGGTATGCGGTGCCTTGCGGTATAAGATCAGACGAGATGACCCTGGTGATGTTGACGGCGAGCGCCCTAGGAAGAGGGTTCCTGCCAAGGTGATGTGGTATGCTCCTATAATACCACAGTTGAAACGTCTGTTCAGAAACAAAGAGCATGCCAAGTTGATGCGATGGCACGCAGAGGACCGTAAGAAAGACGGGAAGTTGAGAGCACCCGCTGACGGGTCGCAGTGGAGAAAAATCGAGAGAACGTACTGGGAGGAGTTTGCAGGTGACGCAAGGAACGTATGGTTTGGTTTAAGCGCGGATGGCATTAATCCTTTTGGGGAGCAGAGCAGCAATCACAGCACCTGGCCCATGACTCTATGTATCTACAACCTTCCTCCTTGGTTGTGCATGAAGCGGAAGTTCATTATGATGCCAATACTCATCCAAGGCCCTAAGCAACCCGGCAACGACATTGATGTGTACCTAAGGCCATTAGTTGAAGAACTTTTACAGCTGTGGAATGGACAAGGTGTACGTGCGTGGGATGAGACCAACCAAGAGGAATTTGACCTACATGCGTTGCTGTTTCTAACCATCAATGATTGGCCTGCTCTCAGTAACCTTTCAGGACAAACAAACAAGGGATACCACGCATGCACGCACTGTTTAGATGACACCCAAAGTATATACCTGAACAGATGCAGGAAGAATGTGTACCTTAGGCATCGTTGATTTCTTCCAACCAATCATCAATGTTGAAATAAAGGCAAGCATTTCAAAGGCGAGGCAGATCACCGAAAGAAGCCCGCCATGCGTACCGGTGATCACGTACTTGCTATGGTCAATGATTTACATGTAATCTTTGAAAAGGGTCCCGGCGGACTATCTGTTCCGAATGACGATGAGGGACGCGCACCCATGTGGAAGAAGAAATCTATATTTTGGGACCTACCCTACTGGAAAGACCTAGAGGTCCGCTCTTCAATCGACGTGATGCACGTGACGAAGAACCTTTGCGTGAATCTGCTAGGCTTCTTGGGCGTGTATGGGAAGACAAAAGATACACCGGAGGCACGGGAGGACCTGCAACGTTTGTACGAAAAAGACGGCCTGCCTCCAAAGCAGTATGAAGGTCCTGCCAGCTACGCTCATACCAAAGAAAAGAAGGAAATCTCCTTTGCATGCCTGCTCAGTATGAAGGTCCCGTCTGGCTTCTCGTCGAATATAAAAGGGATAATAAATATGCCAGAGAAAATGTTCCAGAACCTAAAGTCTCATGACTGCCACGTGATTATGACGCAACTGCTTCCGGTTTCATTGAGGGGGCTTCTACCGGAAAACGTCCGATTAGCCATTGTGAAGCTATGTGCATTCCTCAATGCAATCTCTGAGAAGGTGATCGATGCAGAAATCATACCAAGGCTAAGGAGTGATGTGGCGCAATGTCTTGTCAGTTTCGAGCTGGTGTTCCCACCATCCTTGTTCAATAGCATAACGCACGTCCTAGTTCATCTAGTCGACGAGATTGTCATTCTGGGCCTTGTATTTCTACACAATATGTTCCCCTTTGAGAGGTTCATGGGAGTCCTAAAGAAATATGTCCGTAACCGCGCTAGGCCAGAAGGAAGCATCTCCATGGGCCATCAAACAGAGGATGTCATTGGGTTTTGTGTTGACTACATTCCTGGCCTTAAGAAGATTGGTCTCCCTAAATCGCGGTATGAGGGGAGACTAACTGGGAAAGGCACGCTTGGAGGGGAGTCAATAATATGGAGGGACGGGCATTCTTGGTCTAAAGCACACTACACAGTTCTACAGAACTCTACCCTGGTGACCCCGTATGTCGATGAACACAAGAACAGTATGTGCTCCAAACACCCGGAGCGGTGTGACGACATGATTACATGTGAACACATCAAGACTTTCGGCAGTTGGTTCGAAACACGTCTCAGAGGTGACAACACTGTTTGTGATGAGCTGTACTCGTTGTCCAGGGGACCATCTTCGACTGTATTGACTTACAAAGGATACGAGATAAATGGGAATACATTTTACACGATCGCCCAAGATAAAAAGAGCACCAACCAAAACAGCGGTGTCCGCTTTGATGCAGCAACCAATAAGGGAAATGACACATATTATGGTTACATAGTGGACATATGGGAACTTGACTACAGACATGATTTTAAGGTCCCTTTGTTTAAGTGAAAATGGGTCAATCTGTCAGGAGGCGGGGTACAGTTAGACCCAGATTACGGAATGACAACAGTGGATCTGAACAATCTTGGGTACACAGACGAACCATTGGTCCTAACCAATGATGTGGCGCAGGTTTTCTATGTGAACGACATGTCTACAAGAACCAGAAAAAGAAAAGATATGGAAGCGAACACATCAAACGATGAACCAAAGCGCCACATAGTTCTTTCAGGAAAAAGAGACATCATGGGAGTGGAGGACAAGAAAGACATTTCCGAAGATTATGAAAAGTTTCATGAAATTTCCCCCTTCAAAGTCAAGGCTGACCCAAGCACCCTGATAAACGATGAAGATTATCCATGGTTACGGCGCAATAAGCAAAGGATACAAGCGAAGAAAAAGTGAAGACTTTTTCTCCACAACTGTTGTAATGATGCCTTTAATCTAGAATATCACTTTGTAATTGTGCATTTTGAACACAGAAGTAGTCTGTAGTTCAAATAAGTTAAAAATTTAAAATCCCTTTGTAACAGATGAGTTTTTGTTTGAAACCATGATACCTCGAAATAGATAGTCCGTTTTGTATTAGTGAAACTAGAATTATATAAAATTTATGCAACTAAAATTATCAAAGTATTTTCTGTTCCAAAAGCAATTTTTTTTCATAAAATAAATAAAAAAGCAAAAATAATGTAAAATTAATAAGTAGAATAAAAATAAAATAAATAAGTAGAAACAAAATAAAATTTAATAAAGTGTTGAAAGTAGAAACAAAATTAAAATATAAAGCAACAAAGAAGTAAAATAAAAAAATGCCACCTACTGGGCCAACATGGCCTGAATACGACTAGAAACCCAACCATGGGCCAGGATTCAGGCCCATAGAAAGCCTAGCAGGCCCACAGGCATAGCAGTGTTAGTTTAGGCCCATAGGCCTGCAGTTCAGAGAAGTTCAATATGGAAGAGACAGCGGGGCTTATAAACAGGTCGTCGTCGCTCTCAGCTAGCGAGGTGGGACTAAACTCCCACCACCACGCCGATGTGCACAGGCTATTGGTCCCGGTTGGTGGCTCGAACCGGGACCAATACCAACCTTTGGTCCCGGTTCGTGGCACCAACCGGGACCAATGCCCCCCTTTTAGTCCCGGTTGGTGCCACCAACCGGGACCAAAGGCCTCAGCTTCTCACCCTCTGGGCTGCTGAAAAGAGATCTTTGGTCCCGGTTGGTGGCACCAACCGAGACTAATAGGGGGCATTGATCCCGGTTGGTGCCACGAATCGGGACTAAAGACTTTCCTATATAAGCTAGCACTTAGGAATTTTCACATCTCATATTCGCACAGTTGCCCCCGACGACGCCGCCAGGCTGCCCCGACGCCGCCCGCCGCCCCCGTCGTCGCCGTCGCCCGCGCCCTCGCCGTCGCCTGCGCCCTCGGCCGCGCCGTCGCTGTCGCCCGCCCTCGCCCGTGCCCTAGCCGTCGCCCGCCGTCGCCGTCGCCGTCGCCCGCCCGCGCCTTTGCCCGCCCGCGCCGCCACCTTGGTCGGCGCCCTCCCTTTTTTTCATATATAT
>LR738709.1:609357373-609377785 GCA_902687465.1 Secale cereale | reverse complement strand
ATATATATATATATATATATATATATATATATATATATGCTTGTTTTTTCATATATATGATGACGTATATGTTCATATGCAAAGAATATGCAAATGTTAGAATTTTTATGAATTTTTCTGTTGTAATTTTGTTCATAGAATTTTTATTTTGTTCATAGAATTTTTATGGTTTTTTTCTGTTGTAATTTTGTTCATAAAGTTTTAGGATGAAAAAAAGAAGAAGAAAAAAAAGGAGGAGGAGAAGTTTCGTTTAGTTTTAGGATTATTTTAGTTTATCTTTAGCTTAGGAAGAAGGAAAAGAAAAAGGAGAAGAAGAGGAGAAGGAAGAAGAGGAGAAATAAATAAGAAGAGGAAGAAGAAGAAAAAAAAGATCGAGGGGTCGAGGGTTCGAGGGGTCGAGAGTCACCGAGGGGTCGAGGGTCACCGAGGGGTCGAGGGGTGGAGGGTCGAGGGTTCGAGGGTCGTCGAGAGGCCGAGGGTTCGAGGGTCGAGGGTTCGAGTGTCGTCGAGGGGTCAATTTTTTGGTAGTAGATGATGATGATATATGAAAACTTGATTGGTCAATTTTTTGTACTAGATGATGATGATATATGAAAACTTTTTTAGATGTATAATATATGATGATGATGATGATGTAATTTTATTCGATGATATATGATGATGTAATTTTGTCGATATACCCCCTCCCTGATAACTTCGACATGAGGGGGGGTCGATCGATATCTACCCCCCTACCCTATAACATTTTTTTTACGTATATGTTGTCGTTCTCGATATATATATATATACCCCCTCCCCGATAACTTCGACATGAGGGGGGAGGGGTAGCCGAGGGGTCGAGGGTTGGTGAGGGTTCAAGGGTCAAGGGTTCGAGGGGTTGAGGGTCACCGAGGGGTCGAGTGTCGCCGAGGGGTCGAGGGGTGGAGGGTCGAGGGTTCGAGGGTCGTTGAGGGGCCAAGGGTTCGAGGGTCGAGGGTTCGAGTGTCGTCGAGGGGTCAATTTTTTCTGTAGTAGATGATGATGATATATGAAAACTTGATTGGTCAATTTTTTGTACTAGATGATGATGATATATATGGTGATATATGAAAACTTTTTTAGATGTATAATATATGATGATGATGTAATTTTATTCGATGATATATGATGATGTAATTTTGTCGATATACCCCCTCCCCGATAACTTCGACATGAGGGGGGTCGATCGATATCTACCCCCGTACCCTATAACATTTTTTTCTACGTATATGTCGTCGTTCTCAATATATATATATATACCCCCTCCTCGATAACTTTGACATGAGGGGGGGGGGAGGGGTAGTCGAGGGGTCGAGGGTTGCTGAGGGTTCGAGGGTCGAGGGGGTCAAGGGTCGCTGAGGCCACCACAAACCCTAGAGAAGCGTCGAGGCCACTAATATATCCGTTCTGTCATGTTTGTATAATAATTGCCATGTCGTAATATTTGCAGAAACTATGGACATAGGACGAGATGAGGTAGCAGAACAGGTGTCGGGGGACATAATCGCTGACGGAGCTGCTCTCGAAATGTATATCAACGTCGACTACGATGGTAATTTGGAAGGACATGGTGATGAAGAAGTAGGCTACGGTGATCCAATGGAGGAGATAACACATGATTATGATGGCTCCGGTGACCGATTACCGGTGGAAGAAGGACACGGTGATGACGGCTCCGGTGACCGATTACGGGTGGAAGAAGGACACGGTGATGATGGCTCCGGTGACCGAACGGAGTCCGGCCAGGTATATATGTATTCATTAAGCATGTGCTGACACTATAGCTAATTGATACATTGATTGTTTTGGTATATATGTACACGTATTAACTCTTTTCTTTCTTCTCTTCTAGCCCTCCGGATCGAGCCAAAGTTCGGTAAAGACACGAGGCCCGAAGAAAAGGTTCCGCCAGGATGAAAAGTTCATCATCGAAGAAATCGGGCGCGATGGCCTACCGAGTAAACCCAGGAAGGCCAAGGACACATTTACTGCTCAGTGCGGGGTTGTTGTTAGGGTAATGATCCCGATCAGCATCCACCTATGGTACAAGCCTAAGAACGAAGACTCTCAGGTGTCTTATGTCAACGATATGTAGAAAAATGATCTTTGGACCGCGCTGAAGTCCAATTTCACCCTATCACCAGAGGAGGATCCGGAGAAGCAGCCACCAGTTATAGAGCAATTGGTCAAGGCGGCCGCTCTTAAGACGATAGGGGAGCTATTCAGGAGGTGGAAGAATTAGCTGAATGCAAAGTTTGTCGAAAAAACAAGACTCCAGAATTCACGAGCCGGTTTGAGAAGATCAGAAATCACTGGGACGCATTTGTGGCCCACAAGAAATCGGAAAAGAGTAAGCAGATGTCATAGAGAAACAAGAAAAATGCTGCGAAGAAGCTGTATCACCATCGCACGGGGTCAGGTGGCTACCTCAAAGCCCGGCCGTTGTGGGACAAGGCCGAGAATGACCTGCTTGCTAAAGGGATCGAACCACAGACATTACACTGGCCAGACCGTTCAAGGACTTGGTTCTTTGGAGTTGGGGGAACCTTGGACCCTGTAACAGGGAAGTGCGTTTGGACGGACGAGCAACTTGCAATACCCATCACACAGCTTTAGTTCTATATCGAAGCAGCGCAGCAAGGGACGTTCGTTCCCGACAGAGAGAACGACGAGCTCACAATGGCCCTCGGGAATCCTGAGCACCCTGGACGGACACGAGGCACGCCAGGCCCCCTTTTGTGGAAGGCTGGGTTTCCCGACGCAGGCGGTTACAAATGCTGGGAGAGGAAGAAGAAAGTGGATGAGACCACTTTGCACGCGCTGCACGCAAGAGTAAAAGCGCTAGAGGACGAACGAGAAGAATCTCGCAGCAAGCAACTTGTCGAAGCTACCCTTGAAGCTACCCCGCCATCTCAGTGGAAAAGCAGCGTGGCTTCCACCGAGCTGCCTGAGGAGCCTGTCTTGGATGCTCCTGCTAGCTACCCCGTGGATGCTATCATGGAGTCTCAACATTGCCACCTTATGACGCAATGGATGCAATTCAAAGTCAAGGCGGCTGTAGGCTCTGTTTTTCTTTCTGAACCTGGCGCAACTTTTCACTGCCGTCCAATTCCAGAAGGATATGCTAGGGTGATGGTGGATCAAATAACGGAGGGGTTTGAGGATCTCGAGCTTGACCACCATACCGGTGAAGGGGAGACTCGGCTGGGTTCTTCTCTGAAGACTCCATGCCTATGGAGGAAGGACCTCATCAACCTTGTGAACAGGACACCTCCGGCGAGTCAGCGCACTCTGCCTCCTCCTCTGCCTCCTCCTCCGGCAAGGGATCAGCGCACTCCATCTCCTTCTCCAAGCGATCAGGCGCGTGGTGGCACTCCGCCTCCTTCTCCGCTTGCGCCGGCGCGTCCGAGCAGCCCGCCTCCTTCTCCGCCTGCACTGGCGCGTCCGAGCAGCCCACCTCCTCCTCCGCCTGTGCCGACGCGTCCGAGCAGCCCGTCTCCTCCTCCGCCTGTGCCGGCGCGTCCGAGCAGCCCGCCTCCTCCTCCGCCTCGTCAGCAAGGCGTGAAGAGAGCTGCCGACGCTCCGGCTGCTCCGGCGCGTGGTAGCACCCCGCCTCCTCTTCCGCCTCGTAAGCAACAAAAAAAGGCAGCCGCTGGGACTGCTCAGGCGTCTAGCAGTACAACCAGAGGCAGGAGACAATATAGATACGGTCCATCTCTCAGGCCCTTAGAGAAGTTACCATACGAGAGGACCGACGAGGAGAACGCGGAGATCTGTAAAGCCAAAGTGAAGGACTTTTTTGCAAAGAAACCTGTACCTCCAAAGCAGAAGATAGATCCGGCGAAAGCGAAGCGCACTATTGATGCCCTGAAGAAACCACCACCGTCTCCGCCGAAAAGCAACTATGAGCGCATTATTCAAAAGTCATATGTCAAAGCATCGCGGTCGGGAAGTACTTGCATTGATCACAGGTTAGCACAGAAAAAAAGTGGGAAACAAATTCCCCGACTCAGCGAACAAGAGAACCAATCGTGCCCCCCGCTCAAGGTGCCTAGCGACATCGTCCCTCATCATCCAAGGATGGCGCCCGGTACCAATCTTGCAGATTACGTGACCGATGATGTACTTCCTGATGTATTAGAGGTGGATGATCACAAATACCGGTAAGGGAAGCCTCTCGCCAAAGATGCTAGAACTCTAACCACGATGATGCGAAGATTGCATGACTGGTACATGGACCTACAGAGACTCTGGTGGCTAGGATACTCTGATGCTGAAAGTTACAGAGGAGCACGACCTCGTTGGAATTGATATGTTGTCTATTACATTTGAGGAGTTCTTCAACATTTTCAATCAGAAGGCCCTCGATAAACCAACGATCACGTCGCCGCCACCGCCGCGAGCAGCAGCGCCACCATCGTCGCAGCCCTCGGCGCCATATTGCTTGGCTATGCAAGGTACGACGATCGCTAGGTGGCTGGTTGATCAGGAGAAGCTTGAGCTGCTGCTGTTGCTGCTGATGGACTGGCGCCGGGGAAATATATAGCGCCGGAGTGTCCCCACGCCTGCATGTGGTGGACTGTCCTCCGGAGCAGCAGGTAAAATTCGCATGGTTTAATGAGTTGTTCCTTGTTTGCACTCTCCGGAATCTTTGCCGTGGCAGGTACACCGGCGGCCACCGTACGTATAATGGAGGCGGACGGACAGCCAGACGGAAGCACGTCATTAGATCAATTCACTAAACACCAATCTACTCACTTAACTTACTAATTAGTCATCACGGAGCAAACTGCGGTGCCAAGTTGTCATCAACAAAGGCTACGGGCAATGAATAATGCCACCTACTGGTCGTTCGAAGACAATGGAAATCCCATGATCCGTATGTTTGTACCGGCGCCACATGCTATATATCTGGAATATATCACTACTAGAATTTCTGAGTTTTCCGAATGTCAGGAAAACTCGGGAAAGTCGTTTCCCACTCAGTAGAGACTTTGCCGAATGTAGTTCTCGGCTAAGGATACTCGGCCCGTACCCTTTAGGCAAAGCCCACTATGGCGTCGGTCGTCCATCTGGGACTCGGCAACCTCTTTGCCTAGCTCTAAGTGGGATATTCGACAAAAATAGGAACTTTTTGCGAGGAGGCAAAAAGAAGCACTTGACGGGCTGGATGAAGACAACGATTTGTTAGAATTAAGCCTTCAAGATTAACGTGAATTGGATCTTGATCTCTAATTAGAACACCTCCCATGGATTAGAAGTGTGATTGGTAAGTACCTTCGATGGCCGTAGCCGTCGAAGACTGAGGCAAAATCCCTCGCCTGCTTGATGCAGACGCGATGCAGGGTGGAACCGTGATGATGTAGTCGTGGAGGGGCAGCAGCACATCCAGAAGCCTCGCTGACACTGCCTTTGTGGTGGCCGGCGATGGAGATGGTCTTCACATACCTTACCATAGCTTTAGGATCGGCAACTCGGGTGCTTTGAGCGCGGTTCAGTTGTCTATAACAAAAACCCCCATTTTCGTTATATATGTGTGTGCTTGGTACATGGGACCAAAACCGAAAGTTGTTATATGTGATCCCGTGCAAGGCAGAATCGTGAGAGGTGGAGACTTTGTCTCCCTTATTTTTCTCTCGGTTTGTTAACCGTGATATCAATTCCAACATTCTCCCCCTTGATCGTAAGGTTAACAAACATCATAAGCCCATTGTCATAGTAGAAGTAATGCACCAAGATAAAGTTTTAGAATGACCAATGAAATGCCACTGAACCTCGGTACCTATAGTACATCATTCTATCACGAAATATCACATAATACTTTATGGGAGTTGGTTTATAAGATATTCCTAATTTTCAGGATTAAAAGGCTTTCCAGCAATCCATGCTAGCAAGATAATCATACAATTGGGTGGTAAGCCTTCGATAGCTTGATCTTGCATTCTATCTTTCACAACACTAAACATATTGTCAATCATTTTGGCAACACCATTTAGCTTGTTGTTACTCGCATAGAAAATTGTGTCCATATTGCAGTGGGTGGTTACAAAATGTTGTCTACCACCATAATTTTGGGAATAATATTTCTTGACATACAACCTGCCATTTCAACACCTTAACATTGCTATATAAAGAGAGAGCCCCTCATTGTGGATAGAAGTGGTTTTTGACACGGTAAGTGTGAAACTCTCTAACCACCGATCCTAAAGAAAGGGCAAAGGGAATCGATATCGAAGGCCGTCTGCCACCGCGGGCCACCGCTGGGCTGTGCCGGTGGCTTGCTACCATCATCTAGGTGGGTTCCCTACCCATCTTCATCCACCATTTCCTCATCGCTGGAGATCATGGGCTACGCAATGCCTACATCGGCCAGGCACGAGACCCTACACAGTACCCGTAAGATCTTACGAACTCCTCTATATTAATTTGTTTTAGGTGGTCTAATGCTAGGCTTAAGATGATGTCACGTTTATCTCTAAAGATTGGCTTAATTCTAACACGACTGCCACGTAGTAGGACACTTTGCCGAGAGCCTGAATAGGGGACTCGGCAAACTTGGAAGCCCGGGTGTAGGGCTGGAATTCAAGCCAAGTCGAGCCAGCTCGGCTCGACTCGCGAGAGCTCGTTTAGTTAACGAGCTAGCTCGACTCGACTCGTTACTATAACGAGCTTAAACCCAAGATTGGCTCGACTCGTCTAACTCGCGAGCTGGCTCATTTAGCTTGTTAAGCTCGTTAAATATGTGAACATAAAACCATCAAATATGATAAAAATGACTATGTATATGTTAAACATATACATCATTAAAAACTGTAATTTCCTTGTAACACATGAGTCTCCTATGCGGCTAGGCCTTCAATGGTTGGCCCTTGTGTTGTGCGCCTCGGACGCATGGTGCTGAGTGGCTAACCCATTTTTAGATTGGGAGTGACTGATCTTTTGTACCGATCCTAATGAGTTACATGAGCACTCTTGAGATTGGCTCGTTTAACTTGGTCTATAAACGATCTTAAACCAAAGCTCGGCTCGACTCGTTATTCTTCGAGTTTGAGTCGATTCGAGCCGAGTCACGAGCTACTCATTTAGCTCGCGAGCTTCGAGCTTTTTTTCCAGCCCTGCCCGGGAGCGAGGCACGTGCCCTGCATTGTTTGCTGAGATTGGAATGCAGGATCTTTGGAAACCATGTCTTTACTGAGTTATTTGTTTGCCCAGTACGGCCCACTCTGCGATACCTGATGACCCACAACCGTAAGGGATCTATTGCAGCGTTTTCGATAAGTAAGAGTGTCGAACCCAACGAGGAGCAGAAGGTATTGACAAGTGATTCTGAGCAAGGAATAACTGCAAGCACTGAAATATATCTTTTTAGGGGTTTTCTTGATATAAGCAATAGGAAAGTAAAAGCGAGCAAAGTAAAAGGCACTGGAGAGTAACAAGTGGCCCAATCCTTTCTGAGCAAAGGAGAGGCCTAGCAACTGAACTTATAAAGGCTAAAGTGTTCTTGAGGACACACGGGAGAGGTAGTCATGTGCTTTCGCCATATTCCGTATCGGTACTATGTGATGTGTTGATAAGTGTTAAGTGGGTGGATCTATGCTAGTACACTCTCTAGACTAAGATGAATGCACTCTTATGATTAAACACCTTGCAAGCATCCACAAATACAAGATAGTATTTAAGGCAATAGCCTAACCATAGCAATACGATCGATGATCCATTGTTCCCTTGTGCAAAAGCGTGCGAACTGGGGTTCAGGTTTCTGTCACTCCGGCAACCCACCGTAAGCATTCTTTGTACTCAATGTATTCTCCCAGGTCCTTAATAAGGCGAAGTGTTGAGTGTTCGACTCACACAACACCACTAGGAAAATAACAACACAACTTAAGTATCAAACAACATATATTACTTCAACATCATATGACTACTAACAACAAGACTTCTCCCATGTCCTCAAGAACTAAAGTAACTTCTCACAAGACATAAAAGAGATCATGATCAGTGGAGATAGATGGGTGATAAACAATCTGGACATAATGATATTTCTCCAACAAAACTCAATAGCATTCACCACAAAGTAGTAATCAACACCGATAGGGTAGAGAGGATAGATAGTACGGATTACAACACAAGTTGCAATTGTGAGATGAGATTGGATGAAGATGGAGATGGTGTTGATGTTGGGGATGATGTTGATGATGATCTCGATGATGCCCGTGACGATGGTGATGACTATGGTGATGATCTCCCCTTCCGGGATGTGATCTCCCCGACAGAATCTGCCCGCCGGAGATGGCTTTTTCTTCTCTGTAGGTTTCCGCCACGGAGCGGCGGCGGAACTCCGTCAAAAAAACTCGTTTTTAGGGTTTTTGGATGACGAGGAGTATATAGGCAAAAGGGGGCAGCCGTGAGTGGGCCAGGGGCTCCAGGCGCCCCCCCCCCCCGGCGCGGCCAGGGTGGGGGTCGCGCCAGGTGGCCGCCTGGGCGCCCTGTGGCCCCCCTCTGGTTGCTCTTTTGCGTGTCTTCGTGATCCTTCTGGAAAATATCCTCCGTCGATTTTCAGGTAATTTGGAGGTATTCTTCTTCAGCAACTCAGCGTCCACTTTTCACCGCTGAATCCTACGTCTGCTGCTTCGGCACCGGAAAGTTGCAAACTGTGTAAAATAGGCCAAAACAACATAAGAACATCATCGTAATGTGAAATATATCAATGAATAAGGATGAATTACGATATAAAATAGTGATGCATTTTGGACGTATCAACACGCCCAAGCTTAGACCTCGCTTGTCCCCAAGCGAATACTGAGCTCGGTAAACCTGTCAACAAGTTTAGAGAGTGAAGTGTCGATAAATAGATTACGGACAAGAAGCATCACAGTTGCTTCATCAAACTCAAATATCCTCAACAGCAATTTTCAACTCATAAAGCCCTTATAAAAGAGTGGTAACACTTATAATCGAAAGTAGGGCTAAGGAAACTCATCAAATCATGACAAACATGTCCTTTGGTCAAAGAACAACTAATAACTTTTACTTTTGCTCTTTCTCTTTATGTTTTGATGAGATTAATTGAAGCTTTTGAAAGAACATGTTATTAGGCAAGAAGTGAAAGTGTTAACACAAAGGAAGATGTTTGCTTTAGCTGGGCTTGACAAACAACTTACTTATCAAATGATAATGTCAACAAGGATATGATATGACAAATCTTAATGCAACTTTATATGAATGAATCCTCGTCAACATCAAATGTCTGCTCTCTTTAAGAATAGAAGGAAGTAGGAATAACTGACTCAACCTAAAACTAAGAGATAGGCCCTGCTCTAGGGAAGTAGGGCAAACTCATGTGCTATCCTTAAATCAAACAGAATGACAACAAGTTTTGAGAGGTGCATGGTTTGTCAACGAATGCTAATAGATAACTCAATTACTTCTCGAGCTGGACAAGTTTCGAGGAACGGCTCCCGCACGGGGACGATCACATCCCCTTAATCTCCTTTGTTTATCGCTGCCAAAGTTTTCTGATTTCTCATTAACAAAGCGTGAAGGAGGGTTTGTTTGTTGTATTATCTTTTATGAGCCGGGCGCACTCATGCCAGTTCCTTCTCGTATTAGGGGTTTGCAGATTAGACATGCAATCTCGGGGTAAAACTTGTCCAACTTAAAAAGATCATGAATTAACTACTATTTCCTCATGAGCTAAAACAGGGGCACAAAATAGAAGGTTTTGAACATTTAAGGATAACACACAAATTCTATACTTTAGGAGGTGGTAGTGGAATACCACGAATAGGAAGGTATGGTGGACTCATATGGAAGGTATTGGTTTAAGGGTATGGATGCACAAGCAGAATTCCGCTTAGTACAGAGTTTAGGCTAGCAAAGGCTTTGAGAGAACAGACAATTGATGATGACTAAGATGCAAAGCAATATAAAGCATAAACACTAAAATAAGCATAACACATCAAGTTGTCTTCCTTGTCAGCAAAACACTTCAAGCATAATAACATAAAGGTTTTGGCTATGTCGCTACTTTAAGAAAATCATGCTTGTTGTTATGACCAAAGCTATGTTTGCAAGATTAAATAAGGTTTTCAAAGCCGTACATGATATAAGGTCAATACTCCCCATAAGAATCATCATATAAGGTTGATTGCGTGAAGAGAATACCGAGTGCAGCAAAGGAACCAATAGACTTCTCATTAATATTCCATCATAGACGACTCCACACTCACGGATACAATCTCTCCACAGAAGGAGTGATAGACCTCAATGCATACACCTATTTCATATAATAACCTCCCTCGACATGATACGACTCTACTTGACTCTAAAAGACAAAAGATAAAGATAAAGATACCGGGCACTCCCCCAAGCTTGGAACAAACCAAGGGGATGCCATTACCCAAGGAGATTTCACTCCTCATTCTTGTTGACGTTGATCACGTAGTCCTCGGCGAAGCGCTTCCATGGAAGGGGTTCTCCAGTCTCATATGAGAAGTTTGTCTCCTGAATCCTGCATGCAGCACCCATACCCATGCGCATAAACCTTAGTTCATACTCACAGTTCTGGTGATGTAGATCATAAATTTGCCCTTGGAGCTCTTCAATTCTTTCTTCATATGCGGTGATGCTTTTCCACATCTCCTTCATCTCCTTCAGGAAGTAGGTCTTCAGCTCGTTGATGATGTCAAAGTTAGCTTCAACACCACGCTCGATCATCTTCTTGTACTTGAAGACTTCTTGCTCCACTTCTTCTAGCCTGGCCTGGATGCTCCCCTCCTTGATAGGTTCCTTCAGATCTTCTTGATGGAGGACACCGTCCTCCATCCGAACAACCTGAGGGTGCTTCTTCACCTCAGCGAGGTAAGGGTTGATGACGTTGACGACGAACTTGTCCTTGGGGGAACTTGAAGAAGCCATGGCACCTAGGTCCAGCTAAAAGATTTCCTGGCAGAAACAGATCGAAAAGAAAACACACGAAATCGCGAGATACGTTGCCGGAACAATCCGGACAAATATATAGCAAAAAATTATGCAGAGAAAGGAAGGTAACAAGCTAAAACGGGGTCGGAGACGGACTCCTGGGTGCCCAGGCGGCCTCCCGGCGCGGCCAGGAGGTAGGGCGCGCCAGGGGGGCGCCTGGGCCCCCTGGAGCTTGTCTCCGGCTCCACTTAGGCTTAGAATTTTACTAATTTTGCAAAAACTCATAATATGGAACTTTTATGGCGGTTCGCGATGTTTCCTTACCGTAATACATACCTTTTCTTATTCTGCTTCTGCTGGTGTCTGAAACAGGGCTGCAACATGTTCTTCATGAGTTGTTGTGTATATCATATTCACATCAACATTGACAGGGTCTCCTGCTATGTAATGCTTAAGTCTTTGCCCATTCACAACTTGAGGTTTGGTGCCTTCAAAATTGTTAATCTTTATTGCACCAGACCGATAGACTTCTTCAATATGAAATGGCCCTTCCCACCTGGAAAGTAGTTTGCCTGGAGAAAACCTGAAACGGGATCTAAACAACAAAACTTTATCACCAACATTAAATTCACGTTTCAGAATCCTCTTATCATGCCACTTCTTTACCTTTTCCTTGAACATTTTAGCGCTCTCGTAAGCTTCACTTCTCCACTCATCTAGAGAAGTCAAGTTCATGAGACGCTTCTCACCAGCTAACTTTGGGTCAGCATTAAGCTCTCTAACAGCCCAGAAAGCTTTGTGCTCTAATTCTAATGGCAAATGGCAAGCCTTGCCATAAACCATCTTATAGGGGGACATGCCCATGGGGTTTTTGTAAGCAGTTCTATACGCCCACAAAGCATCTCCTAACTTATTTGACCAGTCCTTTCTATTTCTATTTACTGTCTTCTGCAAGATCAACTTGATCTCTCTATTGGTGAGCTCAACTTGCCCACTAGTTTGAGGATGGTACGGTGAAGCAATTCTATGATTGACATCGTACTTGGCTAAAGCTTTTCTAAAAGCTCCATGCGTGAAGTGTGATCCTCCATCAGTCATGAGATACCTAGGTACACCAAACCTAGGGAAAATCACATCTTTGAGCATTTTCAAAGATATCTTGTGATCAGCACTTTCAGTGGGGATTGCTTCAACCCACTTGGTCACATAATCAACAGATACTAAAATGTGAGTGTACTTGTGCGAAGAAGGAAAAGGACCCATAAAATCAAAACCCCAGCAATCAAAAGGTTCAATCACTAGTGAGTAATTCATAGGCATCTCATTCCTTCTACTAATGTTACCAACTCTCTGACATTTATCACAGGCTAAAACATAATTTCTAGCATCCTTAAAGAGAGTAGGCCAATAAAAACCTGATTGAAGAACCTTATGTGCGGTCCTCTCACCGGCATGATGTCCTCCATAGGGACTATCATGACACTGTCTGAGAACGTCCTTCTGCTCATGTTCCGGTATGCATCTTCTCACGATCCCATCTGGACCTTCTTTGAAAAGATGTGGGTCATCCCAAAAGTAGTGCCTCAAATCAAGAAAGAACTTCTTCCTTTGCTGAAATGTTAAACCTGGAGGCAAATACTTCGCAACGATAAAATTAGCATAATCTACAAACCAAGGATCGGAAAGAGATTGTACTTTTACAACGGCAAGTTGCTCGTCTGGAAATCTGTCGTTGACTGGGATGGGATCATGCGGTATATCTTCCATCCTTGAAAGATTGTCCGCCACCGGATTGTCTTCTCCTTTCCTATCAACAATCTGCAAATCAAATTCTTGAAGAAGGAGTACCCATCTGATAAGCCTTGGCTTGGCATCCTTCTTTGTCATAAGGTAATTAATGGCAGCATGGTCAGTATGAATAATAACTTTGGAATCAACAATATACTGCCTAAACTTATCACAAGCAAACACTACAGCTAAGAATTCCTTCTTAGTAGTAGCATAATTCTTTTGAGCACTATCAAGGGTTTTACTAGCATAATGTATAACATTCAATTTCTTGTCAACCCTTTGTCCTAAAACAGCTCCAACAGCAAAATCACTAGCATCACACATAATCTCAAAAGGTAAATTCTAGTCAGGTGGTTGTACTATAGGAGCGGTTATTAAAGCTTCCTTAAGAACTTCAAAAGCCTCCTTACAATCTTCATCAAATACAAAAGGAACGTCCTTCTGGAGAAGATTAGTGAGGGGTCTCGAAGTCTTAGAAAAGTCTTTAATAAATCTTCTATAGAAACCAGCATGACCGAGAAAACTGCGAATACATTTGATGTCCCTTGGATAGGGCATCCTCTCAATTGCTTCGATCTTGGCCTTGTCCACCTCAATTCCCCTTTCGGAAATCTTGTGGCCAAGAACAATTCCTTCGTTAACCATGAAGTGGCACTTCTCCCAGTTGAGTACCAGATTTGTCTCCTCACATCTCTGCAAAACTTTATTAAGGTTGTGGAGACAGTGGTCAAAGGAAGTTCCATAGACGGAGAAATCGTCCATGAAGACTTCCACAATCTCCTCACAGAAACCATGAAAGATAGCAGACATACGCCTTTGAAAAGTAGCAGGGGCATTACATAAACCAAAAGGCATACGCATGTAAGCATAAGTACCAAAGGGACAAGTAAAAGTGGTCTTCTCTTGATCAATAGTGTTAACATGAATTTAAGAGAAGCCAGAATAACCATCGAGGTAACAAAAGTGGGTATTTTTGGATGACCTTTAAAGCATTTGGTCGATGAACGGCAACAGGTATTGATCCTTCCTGGTTGCCTTGTTCAGCTTCCTGTAATCAATACACATTCTATATCCAATAATAATTCTCTGAGGTATTAGTTCATTCTTATCATTAGGAACCACAGTTGTACCTCCTTTCTTAGGAACACAATGTACCGGGCTTACCCACTTACTATCAGCTATAGGGTAGATAATACCTGCGGCTAGAAGCTTGAGAATCTCAGTTCTTACAACATCCATCATCTTCGGGTTCAACCGTCGTTGATGATCAACAACTGGTTTAGCATCGAGCTCAAGGTTGATAGTATGTTGACAGATAGATGGACTAATCCCCTTAAGATCATCAAGGGTATAGCCAATTGCACCTCGGTGTTTACGAAGTACTTCCAATAGTCGCTCTTCTTCATATCCTGAAAGGTTAGAGTTGATAATAATAGGATATACTTTCTTTTCATCTAAATAAGCATACTTGAGCGTATCGGGAAGAGGTTTAAGATCGAACACCGGGTCTTCTTTTGGTTTTGATAAAATTCCCAAAGGTTCAACCGGAAGGTTGTGCTTCAGGATAGCAGGTTGTCTCAAGAATATTTCATCTAGTTCATTTCTTTCCTGCATATGCAAATCATTCTCGTGGTCCTCCATATATTGCTGCAAAGGATCATTAGGGGGAATAGCAATATAAGCAATACTTTCAATAATTTTATCATCACTAGGTAAATCGGTACCATGAGGCTGCTTAGAGAACTTGGAAAAATTAAATTCATATGGCTCACCATTGAATTCAACAGAAACTTTACCTTTCTTGCAATCTATTATAGCTCCACAAGTTCTAAGAAAAGGTCTACCAAAAATAATAGGACAAAAATTGTCCCTCACTGAACCAAGTACTAGAAAGTCGGTAGGGTATTTTACCTTTCCACATAGGACTTCAACGTCTCTCACAATTCCGATAGGAGAGATAGTAGCTCTGTTTGCAAGATGAATGGTAACATCAACTTCTTCAAGTTCACAAGGTGAAATCTCACCTATGATCTCTTGATAAAGTGAATAGGGGATAGCACTAGCACTCGATCCCAAATCGCATAGCCCATAATAATTGTGATCTCCTATTTTAACAGATACTACTGGAGTACCTGAAATTGGGCCTTTATTCTTGGCTGTGACAAGGTTAGTGGAAACAGCACAAAAATTTACATTGGAATCCAAAACATCATTAGTAACAAGGTCTTTAACCAATGCAACTTGAGGATCGACCTTGATCTGGTCCTCAGGCTCATCAATTCTTCTCTCACTTTTATTTATAATGCCTGTCACAAGAGAGTGCTCCCTTATCCTTGCGGGAAAAGGAGGCTTTTCATATATAACTGCAGGCAAAATAGGGTCAGCAACATGAATATCAACAGGTAACTCTTTGAAAGGTTCATGATGTTGATCTCTCTTCTATTTAAAAGAATCAACGTGAGAGGCAAAATCCTTACAAAAGTCAATCATTAGATGGGAATCAAGACCAATCTTAGAGCAAAAGGTATTGAAGTAATCAGTTTTCACATAGCTCTCAATATAATCATGCTCATAATTTATAGCGGGTTCAATACCTTTATCGATTTCCCAATCTTCGGTATTCCTCTGTATCCTTTCAAGGAGATCCCACCTTTCTTCAACGCTCTTCGTCTGAAATACACCACTAGAGGAGGCATCCAGCATCTCCTTATCCCGACGAGAAAGCCTGGCATAAAAATTTGTAAGTATAATTTTCTTGGGGAACTCATGAATAGGACATTTGAGCATTAGGGACTTCAATCTCCCCCAAGCTTGAGCAATGCTTTCTCCGTCATGAGACCTAAAGTTATAGATATAGTTCATGTCTCGATGAATTTCATGAAGAGGATAAACTTGGTATAAAAGAGAGACACAAGCTCTTGCCAATCAAGCAAGTGTGAGTTATCGAGAAGCTTATACCAATCTGAAGCTTTATCAATAAGCGATACGGAGAACAATTTCCTCATGACAAACTCCATTGATACACCTGCAAGCTTAAATAATGAACATAGTTGTGACAGATATAGCAAGTGTTCACCGGGATGTCTGTCTTCTGCATAACGATTAGCCAAAACATAATCGATAATACCAGCTGGTATTTTATAGGGCACAATTTCAGTGGGGGGAGGAGCAACCACCACAGGTGTGGGGCGTCTTCCCACAAGCTACGATCCAATAGCAAGGTTGTCCATAAGGACAAAGAGCAGCAACTGCAAAATAAAAACAGAAATATAAAAACTTCCTTACCAGCTTCACTTACCAATAGCGCTACACTCCCCGGCAACGGCGCCAGAAAACGGTACTTGATGACCCACAACCGTAAGGGATCTATTCAGCGTTTTCGATAAGTAAGAGTGTCGAACCCAACGAGGAGCAAAAGGTATTGACAAGTGATTCTGAGCAAGGAATAACTGCAAGCACTGAAATATATCTTTTTAGGGGTTTTCTTGATATAAGCAATAGGAAAGTAAAAGCGAGCAAAGTAAAAGGCACTGGAGAGTAACAAGTGGCCCAATCCTTTCTGAGCAAAGGAGAGGCCTAGCAACTGAACTTATAAAGGCTAAAGTGTTCTTGAGGACACACGTGAGAGGTAGTCATGTGCTTTCGCCATATTCCGTATCGGTACTATGTGATGTGTTGATAAGTGTTAAGTGGGTGGATCTATGCTAGTACACTCTCTAGACTAAGATGAATGCACTCTTATGATTAAACACCTTGCAAGCATCCGCAAATACAAGATAGTATTTAAGGCAATAGCCTAACCATAGCAATACGATCGATGATCCATTGTTCCCTTGTGCAAAAGCATGCGAACTGGAGTTCAGGTTTCTGTCACTCCGGCAACCCACCGTAAGCATTCTTTGTACACAATGTATTCCCCCAGGTCCTTAATAAGGCGAAGTGTTGAGTGTTCGACTCACACAACACCACTAGGAAAATAACAACACAACTTAAGTATCAAACAGCATATATTACTTCAACATCATATGACTACTAACAACAAGACTTCTCCCATGTCCTCAAGAACTAAAGTAACTACTCACAAGACATAAAAGAGATCATGATCAGTGGAGATAGATGGGTGATAAACAATCTGGACATAATGATATTTCTCCAACAAAACTCAATAGCATTCACCACAAAGTAGTAATCAACACCGATAGGGTAGAGAGGATAGATAGTACGGATTACAACACAAGTTGCAATTGTGAGATGAGATTGGATGAAGATGGAGATCGTGCTGATGTTGGGGATGATGTTGAGGATGATCTCGATGATGCCCGTGACGATGGTGATGACGATGGCGATGATCTCCCCTTCCGGGAGGTGATCTCCCCGGCGGAATCTGCCCGCCGGAGATGGCTTTTTCTTCTCAGTAGGTTTCCGCCACGGAGCGGCGGCGGAACTCCGTCAAAAAAAACTCCTTTTTAGGGTTTTTGGATGACGAGGAGTATATAGGCAAAAGGGGGCAGCCGGGAGTGGGCCAGGGGCTCCAGGCGCCCCCTAGCGCGGCCAGGGTGGGGGCCACGCCAGGTGGCCGCCTGGGCGCCCTGTGGCCCCCCTCTGGTTGCTCTTTTGTGTGTCTTCGTGATCCTTCTGGAAAATATCCTTCGTCGATTTTCAGGTAATTTGGAGGTATTCTTCTTCAGCAACTCAGCGTCCACTTTTCACCGCTGAATCATGCGTCTGCTGCTTCGGCACCGGAAAGTTGCAAACTGTGTAAAATAGGCCAAAACAACATAAGAACATCATCATAATGTGAAATATATCAATGAATAAGGATGAATTATGATATAAAATAGTGATGCATTTTGGACGTATCAATACCTTGCCATGGTAAGTCCCAGCGGCTTAGCTTGACCGAGTTTCGTGTAAGTGTACTTGGAGAACTATGGATTAGGCTACCGGAGCTTCACATGTAGTTGTTTCGCCGAGCTTTGTTCTCGGCAATACTTCTTCACCGAGTAGTGTACGGACAGCCAGACGGAAGAACATCATTAGATCAATTCACTAAATAGCAATCTACCCAATAACTTACTAATTAGTCATCATGGAGCCAATTGTTGTGCCAAGTTGTAATCAACAAGGCCTATGGGCAATGAGTGAATGCCACCTACTGTTGGTTCGAAGACATGGATGTCTCATGATATGTATGTTTGTACCAGCGCCACATGATATCTGGAATATATCACTATTGGAATTTCCAGTTTTTGTGTGCCGGGAAAACTCAAAGAAAGCCGTTTCACACTCGGCAGAGACTTTGTCGAGTGTAGTTCTCGGCTAAGGGAACTCGACCCCTTCAGGCAAAGCCCACTTTGCCGAGGTTCATCCATCGGGGACTCGGGAAACTCTTTGGCGAGCTTTAAGTAGGATACTCAGCAAAAAAAAGACACTTGACGGACCGGACGGAGATGGCAACTATCATGTGGCAGGATACTTTGCCAAGAGCCTAAATAGGGGACTTGGCAAACTTAGAAACCCGGGAGTGAGGCACATGGCCTCCATTGTTTGCTAAGATTCAAACATGGGATCTCGGCAAACCGTGTCTTTATTGGGTTCTTTTTTTGTCAAGTACTGCCCACTCGGCGATATCTTGCCCTGGCAAGTCCCAACAGCCTAGCTTGGCCGAGATCCCTGTAAGTGTACGATGCAAACTATGGATTACGCTACCAAAGCTCGACATGTGGTTGTTTGGCCAACCTTTTTTCTCGATAATACTTCTTTACCAAGTAGTGTACTCAGCAGAGAGCAATTAATATGTTTTCTTATATTTGTTTTTGCATCTTCTGTGCAACAAAATACATATCTACAATTCCTAAATAGTTGAACCCCACTAACTCTAATTCTCTCAACATGCAGCACTCTACCTCACAAAGTATGCCATGTAAGCATCCACTAACATTATTTTGTAGCCACATGCAAACCACATGCATACTCTTTGTTCACACACAATGCAAGTATGAAAGATTTCTACATTAAAAAATATTGTCTATTGATTTCGATCATTTTCTTCATACATAATTCATCTGGGTTTCATCTTTAACTTCCCACCGCAACGCATGGGAAAATCATCTAGTATTTATGGCAAATTGTACCACAAAATTTACCACATCTTAGCTAATGCCACAAACAAAAGACAAAAACAAGTCCCACGTTCTAGTAATAAACTAACAAAAGCATCATAACAAGTCCCAAGTAGTCACTAAAACATCAATGTGACAAATTTATGTTACATGGACCACCCAAGCATCAAAATAAGCAAGATCACAATTAGGACAAACAAGTTCTTCAACCAGTTCCTCCCGTATCCGATTTATCTCCTCTTGGAGCAAATAGTTGGAGTAAGCATGCTCTGCCTCCTTTCTGGTATCACACCCTTTGTAGCAATTGTTTCTGTTACTATTGACTTGTTCATGGCATGCTTTCCATGAATCATACACTCCTGAACATCTACATACCTGAGTATACCACAGTACAGTCTTCTACAAAAGGGAGCATAACAAGATTTCATCATTCATATGTGGAGGCGTAAGCAACACAAGGATTCATGATTCATATACCAAAAGCATCAGAAGTTGTCTTCTGAGCCCACATCAACATCTACATAACTACATACCTACATCGACATCAAACTATCAAGCTAGACTACTCCGGGAACAGAGCTCTACTCTGAGTCAAAGTCAGTGAAGCCGGACATCGTCGAGTCAGAGTAGGTGGGCATCCCCCCCCCCCAATGAAGGAGGCAGTGTCATCAGCATTGGCACTCAACAGAATCAATGGCACCAAGTCATCACTCTCCTCAAGCGGCACTTCTTTCTTGGCTAGCTCCTCAAAAGACTTCTGTTGCTCGGAACGTAGGCGGACCATCATCGCGCAGATGCCCTCGATCTTTCGCTCATCCTAGATCGACTTGTAGATAGCGCGATTCTTGGCAAGGAATTGTGGGTTCTCCTAAATGAGTGCTGCAAAGGATGCCTCATCCTCCGCCAGGGAGTCCACCCTAACGAGAGTGATGGCATAGGGTGACACCATGACTACGATTTGGTGTTAAAACCCTTCAACACATTAAAAATGTGTGACAAACATAATATGAAATAAATATCGAGCATCAAAAAAAAATTTGCTACAATGGAAAATTGACTTTCAACATGTCGAGGCTCTCTTCACAACATAAGATTAATGTCGGGCATTCAAACATTCCGCATTCCTATCACACACGGGTTTGCCCAAGATGGAAGAAAAGATAGCCATTTCGAACATAACGGCTTTCGGGTTCTTCACGATCTTACTCCCTAATTTGAGAGTAGGATAGTGAAGAACTGGAAAGCCATTATATTACGAATGGTTCCACTACTAGGAAAATTCTTATACATAGAAGTCTAGCAGTAGCGTTTGTTTGGGCCCCCACACTATTGGTAATTTCCACTAGCGCTGAGTACAAAGCGCGCTACTGGTATGGCTTAGCAACAGCGTTGGTTAGCATGGGACACGCTGCTGTTATGTGGGCCGCAGGGCCAAAAATGGTAGCCCACTTAGCTGTAGCGTGGGCTAACCACCGGCGTTGCAGCTAGTGGGCTTAGCAGTAGCGACGGCCCTTGCACAGCGCTAGTACTATAGCAAAAGAACCCCCCCCCCCCCCCCCCC
>LR738709.1:609345800-609357252 GCA_902687465.1 Secale cereale | reverse complement strand
CCTTCCGCTCCTCCTCCACCCTGTCGACGCCCCCTATGTTGCCGTCCACGAGCTCTGGCTGGCCGCTTATGGCGGACCACCCTCCCCTCACCGGCCCACTGTCGTCGCCCCCTCTCGTAGGAAAGTCATCGGCCTTCCCCCTCATCAGCACCCCCAACCGAGGTCACCATGCCTTCTCCCCTCCTCGTCAGCACCCCCCGAGGGCTGCCCGGTGCTGCATTCAGTTCTGTGAGCATCGAGCGTGTTCAGTGCAGATCCGTGAGGGCTTACGAATTTCAGATGAATAGGCAGCGGCGTAGTGAGGTGTAGTTCATTACCTTTAAAGATTTGGAACGACCTAGCTAGATGCTTGGAAAGAAACGCACCCTTTTATTGTTATATTTTCTCTACATGGATATCTAGATGTTTTGTTTTTCTGTAATAAGTTATTTTTTGGCAAACTATAGGTGCCAATTTAGTTGAAATGCTTTGGTAGGTGGTACCGTGATGTGGTATATATTTCTTTTGATACAAGTATTTGGTTTGTGATAACCCACAAGTGTAGGAGATCGCAACAGTTTTCGAGGGTAAAGTATTCAACCCAAATTTATTGATTCGACACAAGGGGAGCCAAAGAATACTCTCAAGTATTAGCAATTGAGTTCTCAATTCAACCACACCTGGAAGACTTAATATCTGCAGCAAGGTATTTAGTAACAAAGTAATATGAAAGTAACGGTAACATCGATAAAAGCAACGGTAGTATTTTTGTAATGATTGTAACAGTAGCAACGGTAAAGTAAATAAGCAACAAGCAATATGTGAAAAACTCGTAGGCATTGGATCAGTGATGGATAATTATGTCGGATGTGATTCCTCATGTAATAGTTATAACATAGGGTGACAGAGAACTAGCTCCAGTTCATCAATGTAATGTAGGCATGTATTCCGAATATAGTCATAAGTGCCTATGGAGAAGAACTTGCATGACATCTTTTGTCCTACCCTCCCGTGGCAGCGGGGTCCTATTGGAAACTAAGGGATATTAAGGCCTCCTTTTAATTGAGTACCAGACCAAAGCATTAACACATAGTGAATACATGAACTCCTCAGACTATGGTCATCACCGGGAGTGGTCCCGATTATTGTCACTTTGGGGTTGCCGGATCATAACACATAGTAGGTGACTATTGACTTGCAAGATAGGATCAAGAACTCACATATATTCATGAAAACATAATAGGTTCAGATCTGAAATCATGGCACTCGGGCCCTAGTGACAAGCATTAAGCATGTCAAAGTCATAGCAACATCAATCTCAGAACATAGTGGATACTAGGGATCAAACCCTATCAAAACTAACTCGATTACATGGTAAATCTCATCCAACCCATCACCGACCAGCAAGCCGACGATGGGATTACTCACGCACGGTGGTGAGCATCTTGGAATTGGTGATGGAGGAAGGTTGATGATGACGACGGCGACGATCTGCACTCTCCGGAGCCCCGAACGGACTAAAGATCAGCCCTCCCGAGAGAGATTAGGGCTTGGTGGCGGCTCCGTATCGTAACGTGATGAATCCTTCTCTCTGATTTTTTTTCTCCCCGAACGTGAATTTATGGAGTCAGAGTTGATGTCGGTGGAGCCTCAGAGGGCCCATGAGGCAGGGGGCGCGCTCGGGGGGGCGCCCCCACCCTCGTGGACAGGGTGTGGGCCCCCTGGTCTGGTTTCTTCCGCTGGTATTTTTTATATATTCTAAAATAATTCTCCGTTGATTTTCAAGTCATTCCGAGAACTTTTATTTCCACACAAAAATAACACCATGGCAGTTCTGCTGAAAACAGCGCCAGTCCGGGTTAGTTCCATTCAAATCATGCAAGTTAGAGTCCAAAACAAGGGCAAAAGTGTTTGGAAAAGTATATACGTTGAAGACGTATCAACTCCCCCAAGCTTAAATATTTGATTATTCTCAAGCAATTCAGTTGATAAACTGAAAGTAATAAAGAAAAACTTTGACAAACTCTGTGTGCTCTTGTTGTTGTAAATATGTAAAGCCAACATTCAAGTTTTTAGCAAAGATCATGAACTAACCACATTCACAATAACTTTCAGGTCTCATGTTTACTCATATCAATGAGACAATAAACTAGCGAGTAATAATAATAAACCTCGGATGACAACACTTTCTCAAAACAATCATAATATGATATAACAAGATGATATCTCGCTAGCCCTTTCTGAGACCGCAAAACATAAATGCAGAGAACCTCTGAAGATCAAGGACTGACTAGACATTGTAATTCATGGTAAAAGAGATCCAGTCACAATCATACTCAATGTAAATTAATAGTAATGCATGCAAATGATAGTGGTGCCCTCCAACTGGTGCTTTTTAATAAGAGGTTGATGACTCAACATAAAAGTAAATAGATAGGCCCTTCGCAGAGGGAAGCAGGGATTTGTAGTGGTGCCAAAGCTCGAATTTGAAATAGAGATGAATAATATTTGAGCAGTATACTTTCATTGTCAACATAATAACCAAGAGATCTCGATATCTTCCATGCTACACACACTATAGGCGGTTCCCAAACAGAATGGTAAAGTTTATACTCCCCCAATCACCAACAAGCACACCGCACGGCTGGCCCGAAACAACGGGTACCGTCCATACCAACAACAACCCTGGGGGAGTTTTGTTTAATTATTATGATTTGAGCATGGGACTGGGCATCCCGGTTACCAGTCATTTTCTCATGAATGATGAGCGAAGTCCACTCATATTGAGAATAACCCACCTAGCATGGAAGATATAGACGGCCCTAGTTGATACATGAGCTGTTCGAGCATACAAAACAAAATTTCATTTGAAGGTTTGGAGTTTGGCACATACAAATTTACATGGAATGGTAGGTAGATACTGCATATAGGAAGGTATGGTGGACTCATATGGAACAACTTTGGGGTTTATGGAAGTGGATGCACAAGCAGTATTCCCGCTTAGTACAAGTGAAGGCTAGAAAGAGACTGGGAAGCGACCAGCTACAGAGCGACAACAATCATGAACATGCATTAAAGTTAATCAACAATGAATGCGAGCATGATTAGGATATAAATCACCATGAACATAAATATCGTGGAGGCTATGTTGATTTTGTTTCAACTACATGCATGAACATGTGCCAAGTCAAACCACTTGAAATGTTTAAAGGAGGATACCACCCTATCATACCACATCACAACCGTTTCAATATCATGTTGGCACACAAGGAAGACCATTATAAACTCCTAGCTAATTAAGCATGGCATGAGCAGCTATGATCTCTAATTGTCATTGCAAGCATGTTTCATTCATAATATGCTGAATCGGGAACGATGAACTATCATATTTACAAAAACAAGAGAGGTCGAGTTCATACCAGCTTCTCCCATCTCAATCAATTCATCACATATCGTCATTTTTGCCTTTCACTCGCATGACCGAACGGCGTGGATAATAATAATAGTAACGTGCATTGGACTAAGCTGGAATCTGTAAGTATTTAATACGACGAAGAAGACAAAGTAATATGGCTCATGGTTAAATCAACAATAATGCATACTAGAGCCACTAAGTATTTTCATCATGGTCTTCTCCTCTTGACCCCCAAAGAAAAGAAAAGAAACTATTTACACGGAAAAGCTCCCAACAAGCAAAAGAAGAACGAGAAATATTTTTGGGTTTTATTTTAATTACTACTACTACATGCATGGAAAGTAAACTAGCTAAAAAGCTACAACTATTTTTTTGTTATGCTTAAGGTTTTTCTAACACAAAAGAAAAAGACTAAGAAAAGAAATGAAACTAGCATGGATAGTACAATGAAAAAGTATGAGCACCGACAACTGGAATGAGTGTGTGAACATGAATGTAATGTCGGTGAGAAATACTTACTCCCCCAAGCTTAGGCTTTTGGCCTATGTTGGTCTATGGCCAGTACTGGCCTGACGGATATCCAAAGTCGTAGTTGGGTTTGTACTGAGATGCATCGGCTACTGTCTGACGAGCTGCATCCTGAAGACGAGCTGCCTTCATCCTCTCCTCATACTCGTTCGCCTCCTCCTTGGTTATAATATATCTCCCTTTTGCCTGAAAGTGAAAGAAGGTAGGAGCAGGGAGAGTAATATGGACAGTGCGACGCCTGTCAAAGATTAGTCGGTATTGGAGGGATTGGTCATCCCTCTCAACGAACTGATGGCGAATCATGGCATTATAATCTAGAAACGCAGGAGGCAACTTCGCATCGTTCTCGTGTATGGGCACATGAAGATAATTGGCCAAGCGAGTTGCATAAATTCCACCAGACAAATCTCCATTTAAACCGTTAAGATGTAACCTACGTGCAACAATGGCCCCCAAATTATATTGTCTATCACCTAATACCGCACTTTTGAGGATACTAAGATCTGGAACTCACATGTGGCAAGCCTCATCTTTACCGTTAATGCATCTACCAATGAAGAGAGCAAAATAATGTATAGCAAGAAAATGAATGCCCCCTAAGGTAGCTTGGGTGATTTCTCTAGATTCCCCCACAGCGGTACTAGCTCGAAAGTCCTTATATTCAGATTTGCGAGGTTCGCTAACATTACCCCACTGTGGGAGTTTACAAGCATCATTAAAATCTTCTAAGTCCATTGTATAAGATTTATCATAAAGACCAAAAAGGACAATGTGAGAATTACGTGAAGATGTAAATTTAAACCTTCTCGCAAAGGAATCAGTTAAGTAGTGGTATTGTGGGCACTTATCTGACACGAAGTCTTCAATATCAGCATTACACACATAAGTATAAAATTCTTCCTTGATGCCTGCCCGGATCATAAACTCCTCTGACGGCCATTCACAAGGCCGCACTTGAGCTTCCCTTGGTAGTTAAACGTCCGGCTCGCGTATCACGAGCCTTGGTCCTTGCTTCCATTAGGAACCACCTTGGTAAATTTTCCTATGCATTATTTTCTGAAAAAATTCTGAAATTTTTAGTGACTCAAAATAAAAGTGAACCAAACTCAACAAGATTGATAGCAACTACTCCCACAAGTGCCTAGAGACTATATCATGCATTAGAACTACTTGGAACCATATAAATTTGACATGCAAGCTCAAGAACAGGGTCACCTAAGCGGCAAAAATTTGCAATAAATAAAGCACTAGAATAAAAATTAATTGGACCATTGGAGGAGTTACATACGGAAGAACAATCTCCCCAAATAGTTTTGTGAATGGGGCTTTGAGCAAGGAGATCAAAAATGGCAGTAAGATGAGGTAGAACTCGTGCTTGAGCTGGTTGGTGATTTTTTGGGAGTAAGGACTGTGTGGGTGCTGGAGTAAGTGGAGGGGGGCCACATGGGGCCCACGAGGCAGGGGCGCGCCCTGTACCCTCGTGGTTGGGTGCTAGCTCCCCCTCCTGTGTTCTCAGTGCCAAATATTCTTTAATATTCTAGAAAAAAACATATTTCATTTTTGGGGCATTTGGAGAACTTTTATTTTGGGGGTATTTTTTATTGCACGGATAACTCAGAAAACAGACAGAAAATACTGTTTTTGCTTTCTTTAATCTAATTGACAGAAAGTAAAAGGAGAATACAGAAAGTTGTGCTATCTAAATTCAACCATCTCATGCTCATCAAAATGAATCCATTAACAAGGTTGATCAGGTCTTGTTAATAAACTCTTTCCGAACAACATGAAACCGGAGAATTTTCGAATAACACTAGGTTACCTCAATGGGGATATGTATGTCCCCAACAATAAGAATATCATATTTCCTCTTAACAGTAGGAAGAGGAAATTCAAAAGCTCCAATAGTAATCGTTGAAATTTTTCTGATAGAGTTGATACTGTGGACATGAGGTTGTTTCCTCGGGAAGGGTACCGTATGCTCATTACCATTGACATGAAAAGTGACATTGCCTTTGTTGCAATCAATAACAGCCCTTGTAGTATTCAAAAAGGATCTACCAAGGATAATAGACATAATATCGTCCTCGGGAATATCAAGGATAACAAAGTGCGTTAAAATAGTAACATTTGCAACCACAACAGGCACATCCTCACAAATACCGATAGGTATAGCAGTTGATTTATCGTCCATTTGAAAGATATTTCAGTAGGTGTCAACTTATTCAAATCAAGTCTACGATATAAAGAGAGAGGCATAACATTAACACCAGCTCCAAGATCACACAAAGCAGTTTTAACATAGTTTATTTTAATGGAGCAAGGTATAGTGGGTACTCCTGGATCTCCTAGTTTCTTTGGCATTCCACCTTTAAAAGTATAATTGGCAAGCATGGTGGAAATTTCAACTTCAGTTATCTTTCTTTTATTTATGATAATATCTTTCATATACTTAGCATAAGGATTTGTTTTAAGCATATCAGTCAAACGCATACGCAAAAAGATAGGTCTAATCATTTCAGCAAAGCGCTGAAAATCCTCATCATCTTTTTTCTTGGATGGTTTCAGAGGAAAAGGCATGGGTTTCTGAACCCATGGTTCTCTTTCTCTACCGTGCTTCCTAGCAACAAAGTTTCTCTTATCATAACGTTGATTCTTTGATTGTGGGTTATCAAGATGAACAGCAGGTTCAATCTCTACATCATCGTTATTGCTATGTTGAGCATCATCATTGACATTATAACTAGGTTCATGTTCATTACCAGATTGTGTTTCAGCATCAGAGATAGAGATATCATTGGGATTCTCAGGTGTGTCAACAACAGGTTCACTAGAATCATGCAAAGTCCTATCATTTTTCTTTTTCTTCTTCTTCGAAGGACTAGGTGCATCTACATTAGTTCTCTGAGAATCTTGCTCAATTCTCTTAGTGTGGCCTACGGGATACAGAGGTTCCTGAGTCATTCTTCCACCTCTAGTCACAACTCTAATAGCATTATCATTTTTCTTACTATTTAATTCATTAAGCAAATAATTGTGTGCTTTAAGTACTTGTTCTACTTGAGTGGTAACCATAGAAGCATGTTTACTAATGAGTTTAAGTTCACCTTTAACTCTAGACATATAATCACTCAAGTGTTCAATCATATAAGCATTACGTTGCAATTGTCTACCAACATAAGCATTGAAGTTTTCTCGTTTCACAATAAAATTTTCAAACTCATCTAAACATTGGCTAGCAGACTTATAACAAGGAATATCACCTTCATCAAATCTATAGAGAGAGTTTACCTTTACTACCTGTGTCGGGTTATCAAGACCATGTATTTATTCAATAGGTGGTAAATTCTTAACATCTTCAGCTTTAATACCTTTTTCTTTCGTAGATTTCTTTGCCTCTTGCATATCTTGAGGACTGAGAAACAGAACACCCCTTTTCTTCAGAGCTGGCTTAGGAGTTGGTTCAGGAAGTGTCCAATTGTTTCCATTAGTCAACATATTATTCGATAACAATTCAGCTTGATCAACAGTTCTTTCCCTGAAAACACAACCAGCACAACTATCCAGGTGGTCTCTGGAAGCATCGGTTAGTCCATTATAAAAGATATCAAGTATTTCATTTTTCTTAAGAGGATGATCAGGCAAAGCATTAAGTAATCGGAGAAGCCTCTCCCAAGCTTGTGGGAGACTCTCTTCTTCAATTTGCACAAAATTATATGTTTCCCGTAAGGCACCTTGTTTCTTATGAGCGGGAAAATATTTAGCAGAGAAGTAAAAAATCATATCCTGGGGACTACGCACACAACCAGGATCTAGAGAATTAAACCATGTTTTAGCATCACCCTTCAACGAGAATGAAAATAACTTAAGGACATAGTAGTAATGAATTTTTTCCTCATTGGTGAATAGGGCGGCTATATCATTCAACTTAGTAAGATGTGCCACAACAGTTTCAGATTCATAGCCATGGAAAGGATCAGATTCAACCAAAGTAATTAAATCAGGATCGATTGAGAAATGATAATCCTTATCAGGAACACAGATAGGTGAAGTAGCAAAAGCAGGGTCATATTTCATTCTATCATTCAAAGACTTTTCTTTCAGCTTAACTAACAGTTTCTTAAGATCATATCTATCATTGCAAGCAAGAAAGTATCTATCAGTTTCTTCATCCATAACATAACCCTCATGCACAACAGGCAATTCATATCTAGGGGGAGAATCTTCATCATCACTTTCATCAATATTATCAGTTTCAATAATTTCATTCTCTCTAACCCTAGAAATTTGTTCATCAAGGAATTCACCTAGTGGCACAGTGTTATTAAGCATAGAAGTAGTTTCATCATACATAGCAGAAGTGGCATCACCAAGAACATGCGACATATCATATTCAATAGCAGGAGTAGGTGTCGCAAATTTACTCATAACAGAGGGTGAATCAAGTGCAGAGCTAGATGGCAGTTCCTTACCTCCCCTCGTAGTTGAGGGAGAGATCTTGGTTTTGAGTCTTTCAAGTTCTTCATAGTGATCAACAGATATAAATCCCAAGTGACTTAAAGAATATAGCTATGCTCCCCGGCAACGACGCCAAAAAATAGTCTTGATAACCCACAAGTGTAGGGGATCGCAACAGTTTTCGAGGGTAAAGTATTGAACCCAAATTTATTGATTCAACACAAGGGGAGCCAAAGAATACTCTCAAGTATTAGCAGTTGAGTTGTCAATTCAACAACACCAAGAAGACTTCATATCTGCAGCAAGGTATTGTAACATCTCAAATTTTCAATTTCGAATGTTATACATAGATCATATTTGCATTTCATGCTTTTTGCACTTTTTTTGTGGCGTTCCTCGAAATTCTAAGCAACTCAAGGACCTACGGAGAGAGTTGGGAATTTTACCGTTTTCGTATTTGAGTTTGCTCGAATACCGGTACGAGGACAGTGTGATTCTAATTATTTTTCTCTCCTAAATATATTTCTAAATACAAAATATGAGCGGAGATAATATGACTTCTCCAAAATAACAGAAATATTGGAGGAAAAATATTAAAATCACTTTTGGTATTTTTTCTGGATTTATTTGCGAATTTATTTGCATAGGAAAAATGCGTGTTTTTCAAAATTGCATTTAGGTCCGGGAAAAATGTTCACTTTGTCCTAAATATTATTAAAGGACGGTGAAAATATATTTCGGGATTTTTGGAGTACGTTTAGTATTTTTTTCGTTAGTTTTTCTGCGCCAGGACTCAATTTAAAAAAAAAAGGAACCGACTTAGACTCGTATAGGATCGGGTCTCTGGGCTTTATAAGCGCCAACCGCCGGCCCGACCAGCCCACCAGCCGCCGCCCCGCCAGAAACCCTAAGCCGCCGGCCCGACCAGCGCCGCCGCCGCCGCATCCCGCACCGCGCCCCGCCAAGGCAACCGTACTGTGGCTCAGTACGTGGATGAGTTTAGTACCCTATCTTGTTATGCCCCAGATGATGTGGCCACAGATGCCATTAAGCAGGAGAGATTCATGGAAGGGCTGAACGATGAGATGAGTGTACAGTTGATGGTGGCAACTTTCAATAACTACCAGGAGCTGGTTGATCGCGCCCTAATGATTGAAAGGAAGCATCAACAGATTGAAAGTCGCAAAAGGAAGTATGGACAAGGAAAGTATAACTCTGGAGCTCAGCAGAAGCCTCGTTTTACACCTAAAATGGTAGGACAGTTTCAGCATACCCATGGAGGAGGTAGCTCGCACAATCACAATGGCCCCAAGAATGGAATTGGAATTGGGAATGGAGCAAATGGTAACCAGAGCCGCCCTACACCGTCCACACCCACCAAGAGGGATTTCAGCCATGTCACTTGTTACAAGTGCGGGAAGAATGGACATTATGCCAATGAATGCCCAGAAGCTAAGAATGGAAACGAAATGGAAGCGCCGCAAAGAAGCCCAACCCGTTCAACAAAGAACAAGTGAACCACGTGACTGTGGAGGAGGTAGAAGAGCAACCAGATGCTGTTGTCGGTAAGTTTTTGGTTAAGACATTTACCGCAATAGTTCTTTTCGATACTGGTGCATCGCATTCATATATTTCAAGGGGATTCGTCAATAGACATAGGATGTCCACCCGAGTTCTTAAAACCCCCATGTTAGTAAGTTCACCTGGAGCAGATTATATGGCACACCAAGGGTGTTTTCAGACGCCATTGATCATAGGACGCCATACTTTCCCCTTTGACCTAATAGTTCTGGAGTCACAAGGATTGGATGTGATATTAGGTATGGATTGGCTATCGAAGTATGGAGGTAACATTGACTGTGCCAGTAAGTCAATTTTGCTCACCACCCCGGAGGGAAAATGGATTAAGTATGTATCTAGGCATTCGCCTATAAGGACTCAAGTACATTCTCTCACGGGAGTTGTTCAGGAGGAAGTGCCAGTAGTGAAGGATTATCCGGATGTGTTTCCAGAGGAGTTACCTAGCATGCCACCGGATAGAGATATAGAGTTTTTGATTGAACTTTTGCCAGGCACCGGGCCAATTTCTAAGAGACCATATAGGATGCCCGCAAAGGATTTGGAGGAGATAAAGAAACAGATTAAGGAGTTACTGGATAAAGGATTCATACGCCCAACTTCTTCGCCTTGGGGTTCGCCGGTACTATTAGTGGAGAAGAAGGATGGATCATGTCGGTGTATTTGGATCGACACCTATGGGATCACAAGAATCCCTACTACGGTTGCGGGGCGTAAGGTTGAGAGAAGAGCGGATTTAACGATCAGGACACGGTTCCTTTACCCAGGTTCTGGCCGCAAAGATGCATAAAACCCTACTCCTGCTTTGGTGGATTATATGTTGGTGTTCTTCAGCTAACGAGGAGCTCCAAAAGAGTTGTGAGGGGTTCCGAAAAGCCAAATCCTCCTCCTGGTCGCCTCGGGCCTCCTAGGGAAAAGGGGTTGGCACAGTGACACACAGGAGGTGGAAAGGGTACAGTGATGCGAGGTTATCCCTCGCATTACAGGACAAGGTGCATTTAATGCGCCTTGCTTAGGTGTCCTTGCTTTATCGAGGACGAGGGGAGACGCCCGTCTTGTCCATCGCCGCTCCTCCTCGTGTCGACACGCGCCCTGGCCAGCGGTGCCCGAGGTGCCATGTAGGAAGACAGGCAGCTGAGGTGGCGCAACGGTGGGCCTCCATGAAGATCTGTGGGTCGCCACGCAGGAGCCTGTCCAGCTGGTTGGGTCGGCAGCTGTGTGGGTCGGTGGAAACCCAGTTGGTGCGGGCCTGATGGTGGCCCCGTGGGTGTCCTCGGCAAGGGCCTTGCCGTGGCACCTGCTGTCATCCCCGGCAAGGTGCTTGCCCGGGGCCTTGTGGACCTCCTTGGCTGGGATCCCGCCAAGGGTCGTCTTCTTACCTTGCATCTGATCTTGAAGGTCTTCACAAAGATCTCCATGCCACCACGGGGATATCTCCCGAATCCTCCCCCCATGGGGGTGGTGGACTCAAGGGTGATTCGCTCCGTAGGCGGGGGG
>LR738709.1:609305308-609345626 GCA_902687465.1 Secale cereale | reverse complement strand
CTGCCGCGGCAAGGGTCTTGCCGGGGCTGCCAGAGCCGGCCCCGGCAAGAGTCTTGCCGGGGGAAACCGCTTCGTCCCCTTGCTCTTCGTGGTCTTGTTCTTGGTGTTGCTCCAGTCTTCATCAAGCTTCAGCCTTGCCCCGGTTTGCCTCCCTTGCCATACTTGGTGCGATGGCGCCGTGGCTCAGACTGCCCGTGCACAGTCATAGGGGTACAAAAAGTGCACCCCTCTTTTTGTACACCGACAGGAGCCCCCGGGCTTGGCCACACATAAGCGCGACACGTTGTTGGGCCAAGCCCAGAACGGTGAGCGGGCAGGCGGGGTGGTTCTCACCGCGGTAAAATTTTCGCACGCTGCGCCTCCCACGGCCCGCGCACGCGGTGCGGGGTGGAGGGGCGTGCATGACGTGGGCGGCATGCGTGGGGCGGTTTCCGCACGCATGCGTCATGTCGCAGTAAATGTGAAAGGAGGCGGCCCGTGCCTTCCCCATAAACGGGGGAAGGTGTGGGGGCGTGGCTCGCAGACTGGATGGGGCCGAGGCACGGTCTGCTAGGCGTCCACTCCCCACGATCACGGGGTGGGGAGAGGTCGCCTCACCCGTCCCTTCGGTCCCGCGCATTCGCCAGGTGCCTTCCATGCGTTCGAGGTGGCGAGCGGTGGAGACGGGAAACCGAGCCGTCGTTGGTTGGGATGGCGGGTCGGTCCCAGCCCCTCTCGCCTTCTGCGTCTTGATTGGCCGAGCGGGGCGGTCGAGCTCCAGCCCCGCCCCTTTGTAAAGGGCGGAGGGAGGGGACGGCGCTACGCACTCCTCCATCTTCTTTCTCTTTTAGCTTCTGCTCCTTTCTTCTATCCGCCATGAAGAAGGAAAACCCCGGCTCTTCAACGGTGGCGGCGAGGGTCGCTGCTCGGCAGCGCGTGCCCCCTTCTCCTGCACCCGCAGTGGCCGAACCAGCTACGAGGGGAAGAGGGAGGGGGCAAGGCCCTGGGCGAGGCTGGGGTGCTCGGGAAAGAGGAAGATGGGGCGGCTCGCCGGCCTCGCCCCCGCCAGCAGCTCCTCCTCCGGTGGAAGGTCATGTTGGAGATGACCCCTGCGAATTCTTCATTAGGATGCGGGGGTCGCCACGCCGTCACCTTCGTCTCCCGACCCCGTTTGCGCGGGAGATGGAGGCAAACCCGCCGGAGTCACTGCGGTTGCACATGAGGGGTTGTGGGATCAGTGGCACGCGAGCCCTCGTCGACTTCCCCGCCCCTCATGTGATGTATCTTCGCCGAGGATGGATGAGGTTCGCTCGCATCCACAGCCTGACGGACGGGCTCACCCTCCACTTCAAGCTGATGGGGGATGGCCACCTCTCCGTCAAGTTCTTCGGGCACCTCGGAACTCGCGCGAGGTGCTGCATGGAGAGCTCCTCCGACGACGAAGACTCCTCCTCGAACGAGGATGACGAGGAGGACAGCAACAGCGACGACGAGGGCGGGGGACGGCAGGATGACGGGTCCGACTAGGTTTCGGGCGCTGCTCCTAGTGGCACCGGCGACCCCATCATCCGCGTCGCCGGCTCCTTGAACTTCTCGGGGTCGTCTCCTTGGCGGCTGAAGTAGGGAAGGCACGGAAGAGGAAGAGGAAGAAGGTGGGCGGCAAGGTCGTCATGTCGGAGTACGCGGGCACCGACGCCTTCGTCTCCTACTGACGTCCTGCCACCTCGTCTTCGAGCTCAGCCTCCGGCGCCGTCATCACCCTCCAGCCCTGGGGAGGCCGCCGAGATGCCTTCTCGGTGTCTTCTGCCACCCGTAGCTCGCCTAGGCGCCCCTTTTGCCCTTCTCGCCTCCTTGACCTACCTCCCGAGGAGAGGGACAAGAAAAGCATTACGGGCATCTTATCTCTTTTTAGTCTGTAAGCCTTCGGGCATCTGTAAAGTTTAAAACTTGTAATCCCCCTTATTCATGTTTGTCATTTCCTATGGACTGTACCTGAACGGAATGTTTTTAATGAAAAGGGAATGTCTGCCGGGTCCTTTGTTCGTAGGGAAAAAACCCACAACAGGGAATAAATCCCTGATATCCTTAAGATAAACATTTTCTCGCCCGGCAACAGGGCCTGCCATTTCCCTACTTCGCTCGACCTTTCTCACGCCCTTGGCAGAGGCAGGGATGAAGCGGGCCTAGGCTCCTCGTTTTACCCTTTTGCTGCCGCGACTACGACCAAACTTGGTCCCAGGGATGAGCCTTAGGACCTAGAGTTATGGGAGCATGGTAGCTTAAGGAAAAGAACGAGGTTTCACTTACCTCAGTCCATAACGGAATGCATGACAAGGGAAAAAGGACTTATCTGAAATTGCAGCCCCCGGCAACCCTGGTCTGCCGCGGGCAAATTCTTGCTCTTGTAGCCCTCGGTGATGCTGGCTTGCCGGGGCCTAAGTACTGATTTGTTCTTCTCTCCTCCCTCCATGTGACCTCGGCAAGGATTCCTGTGCGTCCTGTAAACCAAGGAAGACAGAGGAAAGACAAAGACTCGACCTCTAAGCTAGGGGTTAGCCGCTGCTAAGCACTATCAACCCTAACCAAGGACGAGACTCGACTCGGCATGCATGCTAAAACTCAGGGCGCCAGCGCTTCATTTATTTACGCTCAGGGTCTGCGCCTGGCTTTGTACAAAGGGTTACATGCCTTGCTGGAAAAGCTTGTACAAAAGGGTGGCTTGCCGGGAGGCCCGGCAAGCCACGCCTTATGGGTAAAACTTACGAAGGTGCTCGATGTTCCAGGAGTTACTCACCGGAACGGTATCCTCGGTCTCCAGGCGGACTGCTCTAGGCCTGGTGACTCGTATTACCCGATAAGGGCCCTCCCACTTCGGTGTCAACTTGTTCGTGTTCCTGGCCGATTGAACGCGCCGGAGAACAAGATCACCTTCCTCAAAGCTTCGGGCATGAACCTTGCGGCTATGGTAGCGGCACAAGGCTCGCTGGTAGCGCGCTGCTCTCACAGCTGCCTGAAGACGATCTTCCTCAAGGAGCATTGCGTCATCTTGCCGCAATTGCTCTTGCTCAAGATCATCATAAGCGAGCACTCGAGGCGACCCGTATATGAGTTCCGTGGGGAGAACTGCTTCTGCCCCGTATATCAGGGCAAAGGGCGTCTGGCTGGTGGCTCGATTTGGCGTCGTCCTGATTGACCAAAGAACCGCCGGCAAATCATCAATCCAGCGCCTCCCGCTCTTGTGCAGCCTATCAAAGGTCTTTGTCCTTAATCCTCGCAGGCACTTCAGCATTTTCCCTCTCAGCTTGACCATTGCTTCCGGGGTGAGCAACGGAAGCGAAACAGACTTTGCTGCCGAGGTCTTGGGTATATTGCATGAAGGTGCGGCTTGTAAACTGTGTGCCGTTGTCGGTGATAATCCTGTTGGGTACACCAAAACGGCACACTAGCCCCTTGAAGAACTTGACGGCTGACTGAGCTGTGACCTTCCTCACCGCCTCCACTTCTGGCCACTTTGTGAACTTGTCGATTGCAACGTACAAGTACTCAAAGCCCCCGACGGCGCGGGGGAAAGGGCCCAGTATGTCGAGCCCCCAGACCGAGAAGGGCCAGGAGAAAGGAATGGTTTGAAGGGCTTGAGCTGGTTGATGAAGCTTCTTTGAATGGAATTGGCACGCTTCACACCTGGTGACCAGTGCCGCCGCATCCTGGAGGGCAGCGGGCCAGAAGAAGCCTTGCCGGAATGCCTTGCCGGCAAGGGCTCTTGACCCTATGTGGGATCCACATATGCCTCCATGTATTTCCGCCAACAGCCCCAGTCCTTCCTCTCGAGGGATGCACTTCAATTTCACACCGTTCGGTCTCCTCCTGTACAGGACGTCATCGACGAATTGATACATGGCGGACCGATGAGCTACTTTCTCCTCTTCTTCTTGCTCCTCAGGAAGTTCCCCGGTCTGAAGGAATCAGACGGTATGCTGCGCCCACGCTGGAGCCTGGGGCTCGACGGCGAGGACTAAAGGCATTTCCTCCGCCAAGGGAGTGGCCACCTCGACGGCAAAAGCTTGACGCTCCACCAGAGTTAGCCCTACGATGGCGGGCTCAGTTTCCCTGGCAACATCCTTGCCGGCGGCTCCGGAGAGCACGGCGGGAAAGTACTTGCCGGGCCCTGACTTCCTCCTCTTGTTCTGCTCTGTTGATGGATCAACGGATGGCTGAGAAAGCTGGAGCACAAAGGTACCTGGTTCCACAGGTAACTTGAGAGCAGCGCGCTTTGACAGGTAATCGGCGATGTCGTTCTCCGCTCGAGGAACGTGCTCCGCCTGTATACCGTCAAAGCACTCTTCCAACTTCCTCACTTCATCGACGTAGGCCCTCATCAATGGGCTCTGGTAATCCTTGTTGACTTGTTTGATGACAAGCTACGAGTCGCCCCTGACAATGAGCTTCTTGATTCCGAGGTCCGCCGCGATCCTGAGACCAGCAAGCAGCCCCTTGTACTCGGCAGTGTTGTTCGTTGATACCTCCCTAGGGAAGTGCATCTGGACCACGTACTTGAGGTGCTCTCCAGTGGGCGCGACCAGCAGTACGCCGACCCCGGCGTCCTGCAAGGAGAAAGCCCCATCAAAGTACATGATCTAGTTGCAACTTGCCTCTTTGCCGGGGAGAGCAGTTTCTTGGACTTCTTCATCTGGCGTTGCGGTCCATTCTGCGACGAACTCTGCCAGGACTCGGCTCTGAATTGTCGAGGTACTTTCAAACTTGTGGCCAAAGTTGGATAGCTCCAGTGCCCACTCTACAATTCTTCCCGTTGCATCTGGGTTGTGCAATATCCGTTGCAGAGGGAGGCGGGTGACGATAGTGATCTCGTGCGCCTGGAAGTAGTGACGCATCTTCCTCGAGGCCATAAGAAGGCCGAAGAGCAATTTCTGCACACCGGAGTACCTTGACCTAGCCCCCTGCAAGAGGGAGCTAACAAAGTAGACCGGATGCTGCATCATCTTCTTCTTCGGCTGCAATCCAATCGGCTGTGTCGCTTCTGCGCCAGTGGCACTAGGCTCCGTTGCTGCTATCACCTCATCATCGATTTCTCTCTGCGCCACCAGTGCAGCGCTGACCACCTGGTTCGTTGCCGCTATGTATAGCAGCAACGGTTCCTGTGGTCGAGGCGCAACCAGTATTGGCGTGGAGGAAAGATACTTCTTCAGATCCTGTAACGCTGCTTCGGCTTCTGGCGTCCACTCCATTGGGCCCGTCTTTTTCAAAATCTTGAAAAAGGGGAGGGCGCGCTCAGCAGACTTGGAAATGAATCTGCTCATGGTGGCAACGCAGCCAGCAAGCCGACGCACATCCTTGACCCGTTTGGGTGCTTCAATCTGCTCTATCGCTTTGATCTTGTGTGGATTGGCTTCTATCCCACGCTGTGACACAAAGAACCCAAGAAGCTTGCCAGACGGAACGCCGAAGACGCACTTCTTAGGGTTCAACTTGAGGTTGATCTTGTGCAGGTTCACAAATGTTTCTTGCAAATCCGGTACAAGGGTTGCCTTGTTCTTGGTTTTGACCAGTATATCATCCATATAAGCCTCCATATTTCTATGGAGTTGGGGTTCAAAACCAATCTGGACTGCCCTTGCAAATGTCGAGCCGGCACTCTTCAACCTGAAAGGCATTCGTACGAAATAGTACGTGCCACATGGGGTGATGAATGTTGTCTTCTCTTCGTCTTCTCTCGCCATGAAGATCTGGTGGTAGCCAGAGTAGGCATCGAGGAATGATAGCAGGTCACACCCTGCCGTGGAGTCGACAATCTATTCTATGCGCGGCAACGGGAAGGGGTCCTTGGGACAAGCTTTATTGATATCTGTGTAATCAATACACAGCCTCCACTTCCCATTTGCTTTGCGCACTACCACTGGATTGGCCAACCACGTTGGGTGGAGCACTCCTCTCACCAAACCCGCAGCTTCCAGTTTCCGGATCTCCTCGGTGATGAACTCTTGTCGTTCCAAAGCTTGCTTCCTGACCTTTTGCTTGACGGGCCGCGCATGAGGGCAGACAGCAAGGTGGTGCTCAATCACCTCCCTGGGAACGCCGGGGATGTCGGATGCTTGCCAGGCAAACACGTCGACATTCGCCCGCAGGAAGGTGACGAGCGCGTCTTCCTATTTGTTGTCTAGGGCGGAGCTTATGGTAAAAGCCCCTCCCATGTCGTCCTCCTTGACAGAAACCTTCTTGGTTCCTGGCGGCGTAGCCCTTGATCTCTTGTTTCTGCCGGTGGAGCCCTCTGGCACGTCCTCGACGGGAGCGCGACACTCCGAAGAGGTGTGCTTGCCGGAGTGGGTGTCTGAGGTTTCGCTGGTCTTCTTCTTCCCGGTGGAGCTCTCAGGCACGTCCTCGATGGGAGCACAACACTCCGAAGAGGTGCGCTTGCCGGAGTGGGCGCCCGAGGTCTCGCCGGTCTTCTTCTTCTTCCCTCCCGGGGCTCCAGTGGCAGGAGCAAGTGCCCCCGTAGCGGCAGTTGCTGCAACTGCTTGCTGGTACAATTGGTCGGCGCAAATCAGCACGTCTTTCTTGTCTGAGGGGATGGTGATGATCGTCACGGGCCCTGGCATCTTCAGGGTGTTGTAGGCGTAGTGCGATGCTGCCATGAACTTGACCAGCGCTGGGCGGCCAAGGATCCTGTTGTAAGGCAGGGGGATCCTGGCGACATCGAACACAATTCTCTCCGTCATGTAGTTCAGATCACTCCCAAAAGTCACGGGCAGTGTGACTTTCCCCTTTGGTTGACTCCTTCCTGGGCTGACCCCTTGAAACGTGCCCGTCTCCTCGAGGTCTCCATCAGGAACTTGCAGCTTCTCAATCACGGTGGGCGAGAGTAGGTTTAGGCCGGCCCCGCCATCGACTAGCATCTTCGTCACTTTGAGGTTGCGTATTGTTGGTGAAACCAACAACGGCAAGCACCTGACCGCAGTAACGCGATCAGTGTGATCCTCGGCGTAAAAGATGATAGGTGTGCTGGACCATTTCAGCGGCTTTTGGGCACCGGGCGATGGCTCTGCCGCAATAATCTCTCGCGCCCACTGTTTAAGCTGGCGGTGAGAAGCATGCAGCGAAGCGCCACCATCGACGCACATGGCGTCCGTAGCCTTCTGAAACTCTTGGCCGCCGGACTCGTCGTCCTCTTCGTGATCGTCGTCTTCAGGTCTTCTATCGCGGCCCCGGGCGGGCCTTTCTTGTTGTTTCTCCTTGCCGCGACGGCCCGCTTGGCGTTAGGTTTAAGAGCTAACGGAAAGTAATTCGCAAGCACCTTATCGTCACGGGCCCCAACAGCTTGTTGTTTCTTGTTGTTTCCGGTGCTGGGCGGTCCGTAGCAGGCCCTGCTCGCCTGTCTGACTGGTGGCGCGTTTCGCACCGGCGCTCGATGGTGGTTCGAGCGTCTTCATGGGCTCGCTCCTGAATAACTTGACGCTGGTCGCCGCGGGTACGCGGGTCGGACGACGCTATGGAGATGGCGTCGCCCGCGACGTCCCGACGGGTCGACGCACGCGGCACTGGGCGAGGAGGAGGCGAATGCACCGTGGCCACGGCGCTACCAGCTCTCCCACCCGCGGTGCGTGGGACCCCATCAGAGCGTCGGCCCGGGAGCTCCGCTGGATTTAGGTCGTCCCTGTTGGCGACTGCGACAAGGCTTCGAATCGTGGCTCTCCATTCGTCGAGTTTCCCCGTGACGGGAGGGAAGTCGAGGAGCAACTGCGCGCTCGCCAAAGCTTCACGGATCGCGACGCGCTTCGACCCCTGACCGCGTCAGGGGGAGCTTCATCACGATCCCGCGGTCGCCTATCGTCTCCACCAGCGCTTCAGTCAGCGGGCAGGCCTTCTACGTCCCAGGAGCGGCGCTCGGGGCTCTTCCCATGGCGACGCCCGGGGTGTTCGGGACGACGCCTCCGTTCGTCACGCGCTGCCTAAGAAGAGCGCGCTGTTGGCGCCGGCGTGGGAGTTCTGGAGGGCCTCGCGTCGCCCTCGGGTGGTGCGGCCGCGGCCTTGGAGGGCCCCATGCCGCTCGCGGAGGGCCGGGTTCCATCTCTGGAACTGGCGGCGTGCGGCCTGTTATCGGGTGCACAGGCATCGCCACCTCCCAAACTCCGGCTGTCGGGATGGTGTTGGTGTTCGCGAGCAGCGCCCCGAGTCCTTTCCGCCACTGGTCCACTGCTCGCCCGCATCGGGACGGGCTGTCCGGCTTCCGACTGGCCAACCGCCACCGCCGTCTTCTTCTTGGGCGCCATGATGTTGCAGAAGCGTCGAACTAACCGCTAAAGCCGATTCTCACAACTGCGCCCCCTACCTGGCGCGCCAAAGATGTCGCTGTATTTGGATCGACACCTATGGGATCACAAGAATCCCTACTACGGTTGCGGGGCGCGGGGTTGAGAGAAGAGCGGATCTAACGATCAGGACACGGTTCCTTTACCCAGGTTCGGGCCGCAAAGATGCGTAAAACCCTACTCCTGCTTTGGTGGATTATATGTTGGTGTTCTTCAGCTAACGAGGAGCTCCAAAAGAGTCCTGAGGGGTTCCGAAAAGCCAAATCCTCCTCCTGGTCGCATCGGGCCTCCTTTTATAGGGAAAAGGGGTTGCCACAGTGACACACAGGAGGTGGAAAGGGTACAGTGATGCGAGGTTATCCCTCGCATTACAGGACAAGGTGCATTTAATGTGCCTTGCTTAGGTGTCCTTGCTTTATCGAGGACGAGGGGAGACGCCCGTCTTGTCCGTCGCCGCTCCTCCTCGTGTCGACACGCGCCCTGGCCAGCGGTGCCCGAGGTGCCATGTAGGCAGACAGGCAGCTGAGGTGGCGCAACGGCGGGCCTCCATGAAGATCTGTGGGTCGCCACGCAGGAGCCTGTCCAGCTGGTTGGGTCGGCAGCTGCGTGTGTCGGTGGAAACCCAGTTGGTGCGGGCCTGATGGTGGCCCCGTGGGTGTCCTCGGCAAGGGCCTTGCCGGGGGCCCGGCAAGGGTCTTGCCGTGGCGCCTGCTGTCATCCCCGACAAGGTGCTTGCTGGGGGCCTTGTGGACCTCCTTGGCTGGGATCCCGCCAAGGGTCGTCTTCTTACCTTGCATCTGATCTTGAAGGTCTTCACAAAGATCTGCATGCCACCACGGGGATATCTCCCGAATCCTCCCCCCATGGGGGTGGTGGACTCAAGGGTGATTCGCTCCGTAGGCGGGGGGGGGCGAGCTGCTGCGGCAAGGGTCTTGTCGGGGCTGCCAGAGCCGGCCCCGGCAAGAGTCTTGCCGGGGGAAACCGCTTCGTCCCCTTGCTCTTCATGGTCTTGTTCTTGGTGTCGGTCAAGTCTTCATCAAGCTTCAGTCTTGCCCCGGTTTGCCTCCCTTGCCATGCTTGGTGCGATGGCGCCGTGGCTCAGACTGCCCGTGCACAGTCATAGGGGTACAAAAAGTGCACCCCTCTTTTTGTACACCGACAGATCGTTAAGAATGGTTGTTGATTACCGAGGACTGAACGAAGTAACGATCAAGAACAAGTACCCATTGCCGATGATCAATGATCTGTTCGATAGATTGCAAGGAGCTAAGATATTTTCCAAGATCGATCTGCGATCAGGGTACCACCAATTGAAGATCCGATAGCAGGATATACCTAAGACGGCCTTTACCACCAGGTACGGGTTGTACGAGTATACCGTTATGTCTTTTGGTCTGACTAACGCACCGGCATACTTTATGAACCTGATGAACAAAGTGTTTATGGAGTATTTGGATAAGTTCATCGTAGTGTTCATAGATGATATATTGATCTTCTCGAAGGATGAAGAGGAGCATGCAGAGCATTTGCGTTTGGTATTGGAGAAGCTCAGAGAACATCAGTTATATGCCAAGTTTAGTAAATGTGAGTTTTGGTTGAAGGAAGTCGGATTTCTCGGACACGTTATATCTGGAGAAGGAATAGCAGTAGATCCCGCTAAGGTGGACACTATGACCCATTGGGAAGCACCAACAACAGTTGGAGAGATCCGGAGTTTTCTTGAACATGCAGGATACTACCGGAGATTTATTGAGAATTTCTCGAGGATTGCAAAGCCAATGCCGGAGTTGTTAAAGAAGGAAACCAAGTTCAATTGGACAGAAGAATGTGAGGCCAGTTTCCAGGAATTAAAGAAACGTTTGGTCTCATCACCTGTGTTGATTCTGCTAGATCAGCATAAGGATTATGAGGTGTACTGCGATGCTTCACGTCGAGGACTTGGAGGAGTTCTTATGCAGAAAGGAAGAGTTGCTTCGTATGCTTCACGACAACTGAAACCTCATGAGTTGAACTATGCCACCCACGATTTGGAGTTAGCAGCCGTAGTGCATGCATTGAAGACGTGGAGACATTTTCTTATTGGAAATCATTGTGAAGTATATATGGATCACAAGAGTTTGAAGTATATATATATTCACCCAGAAGGAGCTAAACCTCAGGCAAAGGAGATGGCTGGAACTCATTAAGGATTACGACATGAGATTGCATTATCATCCCGGAAAGGCTAACGTAGTAGCCGATGCGCTAAGCCGTAAGAGCCATGTCAATACCCTAATGATAGAGGAATTTCCAAAGGAGTTAGCCGAGGACTTACGAGAACTACGTATGGAGATAGTTCCGAGAGGCTATGTAGCAACACTAGAAATCCAGTCTACCCTGATGGATAAAATCAGAGAAGCTCAGAAAACTGACAAGGAGTTTGTCTCTATAAAGGAGAGGATGAGCGAAGGAAGAGCTAAAGGTTTTCGTGAGGATGAACATGACACCTTATGGTTTGAGGACCGCATTTATGTGCCTAATGACTCGGAGATCAGGAAGTTGATTCTACAGGAGGCCCATGATTCACCATACTCGATTCAACAAGGAAATACTAAGATGTATTTGGATTTGAAGGACATTTTCTGGTGGACCGGTATGAAGAAAGATATCGCGGAGTATGTAGCAGTTTGTGATGTATGTCAGAGAGTAAAGGCAGAACATCAGAAGCCAGCAGGATTGTTACAACCTATGCCGATACCCGAATGGATGTGGGAGAAGCTTGGCATGGATTTTATCACCGGATTGCCCAGGACCAAAGCAGGATATGATTCAATCTGGGTAGTAGTGGACCAATTGACGAATGTAGCCCACTTTATCCCTGTGAAAACCACATATACCAGTGCAAAGTTGGCAAAGATATACATGACCAGAGTTGTATGTCTGCATGGAGTTCCGAGGAGAATCGTATCAGATAGAGGAACCCAGTTTACCTCAAAGTTCTAGAATCAGTTACATGAAACTTTGGGTACCAGACTAGAGTTTAGCACAGCTTTTCACCCGCAGACAGATGGACAGACGGAGAGAGTCAATCAGATTTCGGAAGATATGCTGAGAGCCTGTGCACTAGATTATGGATCTAGTTGGGATGACAATTTGCCCCACGCGGAGTTCTCATACAACAATAGTTACCAAGCCAGTTTGAAGATGGCACCGTTCGAGGCATTGTATGGAAGGAGATGCCGAACACCGTTAATGTGGGATGAAATTGGAGACCGATAGTTGTTTGGACCAGACATAATCAAAGAGTCTGAGGAGAAGGTGAAGTTGATTCGAGATAGACTGAAGGTAGCTCAGTCCAGGCAGAACAGTTATGCACACTCGAAGCGCAAGGAGATAGCCTATGAGATCAGAGATAGAGCGTACTTGAGAATATCGCCTCTGCGAGGAGTTAAACATTTCAGAGTTAAAGGGAAGCTAGCCCCGAGATTTGTGGGACCTTACCGTGTTTTGGAACGCATGGGAGAGGTTGCCTATAAGTTGGAGTTGCCCGAGGGATTGTCAGGAGTGCACGACGTGTTTCATGTTTCACAGCTTAAGAAGTGCCATGCGGAGATGGCCGATATACCGCTTAGAGACACAGTACCCTGGAAGCAATTCAGTTGGACAGTGATCTGACCTACGAGGAGAAGCCTGTTAAGATTCTCGAATTTTCAAGCAGAGTCACCCGCAGTAAGGTTATCAAGTTTTGCAAAGTTCAGTGGAGTCACCACACCGAGGAAGAAGCCACCTGGGAACGAGAAGATGATCTACGCAAGGACCACCCACACCTGTTCTCTAGCCAAGTCGAATCTCGAGGGCGAGATTCATTCTAAGGGGGGTAGATTTGTAACATCCCAAATTTTCAATTTGGAATGTTATACATAGATCATATATGCATTTCATGCTTTTTGCATTTTTTTTGTGGCGTTCCTCGAAATTCTAAGCAACTCAAGGACCTACGGAGAGAGTTGGGAATTTTACCGTTTTCGTATTTGAGTTCGCTCGAATACCGGTACGAGGAAAGTGTGATTCTAATTATTTTTCTCTCCTAAAAATATTTCTAAATACAAAATATGAGTGGAGATAATATGACTTCTCCAAAATAACAGAAATATTGGAGGAAAAATATTTAAATCACTTTTGGTATTTTTTCTGGATTTATTTGCATAGAAAAATGTGCGTTTTTCAAAATTGCATTTAGGTCCGGGGAAAATGTTCACTTTGTCCTAAATATTATTAAAGGACGGTGAAAATTTATTTCGGGATTTTTGGAGTCCGTTTAGTATTTCTTTCGTTAGTTTTTCTGCGCCAGGACTCTATTTAAAAAAAAAGAAACCGACTTAGACTCGTATAGGATCGGGTCTCTGGGCTTTATAAGCGCAAGCCGCCGGCCCGACCAGCCCACCAGCCGCCGCCCCGCCCGAAACCCTAAGCCGCCGGCCCGACCAGCGCCGCCGCCGCCGCATCCCGCACCGCGCCGCGCCGGCGTCGCCCCATCGCGCCTCGCCGCCGCCGCCCCGCGCGCCTCGCCGTCACCGCCCCGCCGCCCCACAGCCGCCGCGCTGCTACGCCGGAGCCGCCGGACTCCCGCCGCCGCTGAGGTAGCAACCGCCGCCGCCATCATTTTTTTTCTAAAAGCCGATCGGTTTTTTTTAGGAAAACCCTAGATCTGTTTTTTTATTAGATTAGATCGGTTCGATTTTTCGTCGGTTTAGTTATTTAGCGGACGTTCGTCCGTACGTTCGTTTTAACGAACGGTTTTCGTCAGTTAGCCACAGACAGCGAACGTTCGTTCGTTAGCCTGTTCGTCCGTTTTTCTTTTTCGGGGTATTTATCCGCGATTATTCTGATCGCGATTTCTACCCTGATCTTGTTTTTTGTTTTTCTTTTCGCTCTAGAGTGGGAATCAGGTGATTCAAAATCCCAGTTCTTCGTCTCGATGCCCTCTTTACGATTAATCAACTTGAACAAAGTTTTGGCTACTGTAAAATTTGACTTTAGACCAATTAGCAAACCGGAGCTCGTTTCTTTTGCAGTTTGAGTTTCGTTGCTTCTTTCGAGTTGATTCTTTTTGCAAACCGGAGTTCTTAAGTTGAACCTTCTGGTTAGATCTCTTATTTGAGTTTTTCTCGTGCATTAGTGAAGTACTTATTGTGTGCTTGTTTGTTTGCGATAGAGTACCCGGAGTGCGCCGCTTGCTACTTTGAGTCTCTTGGTTTTGCGGATCATCAGCAAGGCAAGTAACACTTTGATCATGCTTTCCAATTACCCAGTTTTCATTGCATTAGTCCAACCCTCACACATTGCATGAGTAGGATCAATTAACTTGTGGGACTGGGATGTAGATTGAGGTAGTACCTATTACCTGCATTATATTCAATCCTTTGGGAGTTACTTCTACATTTGCTGTTAGGACATGCTATGCTCGTAGACGTGGATTGGGTGAGTGTATCCATGACAGATGTGAGTTTGTTAATTAATGGTTCAACTTAAGGTGGCAACTTTAACACACATCTGGGTGGATTGAGGCACCTGGGTATTCCAGTGATTACCTGTTTTTCTTTTGGACCGCCACCCAGGCTCAAAGGGATCATGAGATTTTTCATACTAGAAGCTTCTGTGTGCAGCCACATGCCAATATGGGCTCTGGCATAGTTCAGTAAGTTGTGGGAAACCTTTCCATGATGGGCTAGCAGCTGTAGAGGGTTTGTAGGTGTACCGGCCTATCTATCTGGTTAAGGGGACCTCTTCGGAAAGACTGTGTCTCGGTCATCCGTTTCTCAAACACCATGCAGTGCGAGAAACCAAACGGAGGCGATCGAGTCTTGTGGGGAAAAGTGCACAAACCTCTGCAGAGTGTACAAACTGATCATGATTAGCCGTGTCCCCGGTTACGGACATTTTGAGTATCTTGTACTTGGATTATCATGTGAATCTCATCATGTTACTCTAATTAATTTGGTTGGGTTTAATGATTATTTTTAATTGGGGTTGAGAGGATGTCTATCTTCTCAACGATGTTTCAACTACCATGATAGTTAATTAAAATCTATTCCTTTGAAGTAGGGAAAAATTGGCTTTACGCAAAACAGTAACCATAGAGCTTTCCACCAGCCATATTGCATATAGTATAGCTTTATTTTCATTGCTCTCTTGTGTTACTTTGCCAGCATATTCCATGTGCTGACCCATTCTCGGGCTGCAACGTTTCATGTTGCAGACTTTTCAGACGACGAGTAAGGTGCCATTTAGGTCGTGGTTCTATACTCAGTGATGTCGTTGGAGTTGATGGACTCACTTATCTTCCAAGCCTTCCGCTGTTATGGTGTTAGATCGCCTTCAGCCATATTTATTGTAATAAGTTCATCGTTGGAACTATCGATGCAATAAGTGTGTGATTGCTACTCTGTTATAAATCCTTCAAGTACTGTGCGTGTCAGCATTACTGAACCAGGGATGACACTGATGCACAGAGATCAGACTGTTTGAGGTCTGGTCGCTACAGGTATTTAGTAACAAAGTAATATGGAAGTAACGGTAACAGCGATAAAAGTTACGGTAGTATTTTTGTAGTGATTGTAACAGTAGCAGCGGTAAAGTAAATAAGCAACAGGCAATATGTGAAAAGCTCGTAGGCATTGGATCAGTGATGGATAATTCTGTCGTATGTGATTCCTCATGTAATAGTTATAACATAGGGTGACACAGAAATAGCTCCAGTTCATCAATGTAATATAGGCATGTATTCCAAATATAGTCATACGTGCTTATGGAAAAGAACTTGCATGACATCTTTTGTCCTACCCTCCCGTGGCAGCGGGGTCCTATTGGGAACTAAGGGATATTCAGGCCTCCTTTTAATAGAGTACCGGACCAAAGCATTAACACATAGTGAATGCATGAACTCCTCAAACTACGGTCATCACCGGGAGTGGTCCCGATTATTGTCACTTCGGGGTTGCCGGATCATAACACATAGTATGTGACTATTGACTTGCAAGATAGGATCAAGAACTCACATATATTCATGAAAACATAATAGGTTCAGATCTGAAATCATGGCACTCGGGCACTAGTGACAAGCATTAAGCATGGCAAAGTCATAGCAACATCAATCTTAGAACATAGTGGATACCAGGGATCAAACCCTATCAAAACTAACTCGATTACATGGTAAATCTCATCCAACCCATCACCGTCCAGCAAGCCTACGATGGGATTACTCACGCACGGTAGTGAGCATCATGCAATTGGTGATGGAGGAAGGTTGATGATGATGACGACGGCGACGATCTCCACTCTCCGGAGCCCCGAACGGACTCTAGATCAGCTTCCCGAGTAAGATTAGGGCTTGGCGGCAGCTCCGTATCGTAAAACGCGATGAATCCTTCTTTCTGATTATTTTTCTCCCCAAACGTGAATATATGGAGTCGAAGGTGATGTTGGTGGAGCCTCAGGGGGCCCACGAGGCAAGGGGCGTGCCCAGGGGGTACCCCCACCCTCATGGACAAGGTGTGGGCCCCCTGGTCTGGGTTCTTCTACCGGTATTTTTTATATATTCCAAAATAATTCTCCGTTGATTTTCAAGTCTTTCCGACAACTTTTATTTCTGCACAAAAATAACACCATGGCAGTTCTGCTGAAAACAGCGTCAGTCCGGGTTAGTTTCATTCAAATCATGCAAGTTAGAGTCCAAAACAAGGGCAAAAGTGTTTGGAAAAGTAGATACGTTGGAGACGTATCAGTTTGCATATGCTAGGTTAATCCCAAATTTGCCTCTTCTTTTTTTAATCAGTTATCTTAGGCAATAGTGGCCCTGATTTGGTAGATATTTGTGCAAAGTTTTTTCGGCAATAGGTGCCACTGAAATGCTTTGGTAGGTGGTAGCAACTCTATTAATTTTAGTTACTAAACCTGAATGTTCTATTTTTCGATTAAGATCGATGCATTGTAGTTTGCAAGTGCCAATTGAGCTGAAATGTGCATGCTGTTAATTTTAGTTACTAAACTTGAATATTCTGTTTTCCGATTAAGATCGATGCATTATGGTGTAGCAACTATGAAGGGTGCCCTCTAGCTTGCTAGCTTCTGTAACGGTGAGTCTTGTTGGCTGATTTGGCATTTACACATGTGTTAGTAAGTGTTGTCTAGCTAGCTGTTGAGTCTTGTTGTCTAACGATTGTAGTGTAGCAACTCTGAACGGTGAGTCTTGTCATATTGCTTTAGGAAAATGGCGCCACCATGACCACCACCATGTCGACTGTGCAAGTCAAGGTGAGCCAGCAGCCTTGCAACTGGCACGCTGTTCGGCATCTACTTTCAGCCGAGTTTTCTTCATGCGGCGGTAACAAATTATATGAAACTTGTAACAACTATTTTGTTTTTAGTGTTATTGCCATTAATGCATTGTGTCATTTTTGCCTGTTTTTTACACAGATCATCCCATGCAATGTGAGGTTGAAATTCAACAAGCTGACCGGAGACACTATGACCTTTGAGGCTCCGGGGGGGCCCTACAGTATGGAGGTCAAGAAAGGACGCAATATGTCGCATGTTGGAGGAGATGGATGGGTCTGTTTCCTCGCCCACATGGGTATCACTGGTGGTGAGTTGATCAGCTTCTCCTTCAGAGAAGAAAGACCCAAGCTGGCTATCATTTATGTCAACACGGAGGAAGATGATGAAGATGATGAGGACCCACTTGATGAAGATGATGAGGACCCACTTGATGAAGCCATCTATGCTCAAAGAATGAGGCTGAGCGAGGAGGAGGTGTGCAACCTATGGGACATAATTCCGCCATGTGCTGACTTTGTCGGGGTGCCATTCGTGACCTGCCTGACAAGTACTATGGTTGATCGGCTTGTCATGGTATGTTATACTTACTGTAATAATTTGATTATATGCTTTATTGTTATACTTACAAATGCAAATTATCCGATGATATGCTTAGTGTAGAGTCCAACGATATGCTATGTGGAGCTAGCCGATGATATGCTTTAGTGTAGAGTCCGATGACATGCTTATTAGTGTAGAATCCAAGGAACTGTTAATAGTGTAGATAATCCATGCTTATTAGTAGAATTCATCCTTAATAGAAATGTAGTACTGTGTCCTTTGATAGTGTAGAAATACATACTTAGTAGAAATATATTTGCAAGAGTATGTGCCAGGCTGCTTATTAATTGATATGTTTTTCTTATTCGGAAATTGCCAAAGAGCCTGTATGTGAGTTATGGTACTGAGCCTGATAAAGAAGGCTCAGCTGGAATACGCCTTACTGCAAGGGGCTCCTTCACCACCTGTGTGTATGGCATGGACTCAGACGGTCGCACATACTTAAGCTCGGTTTGGTTTAAGAGCTTCCTCATTGGCAAGAATCTTCGTGCTGGACAGGCCATCCTAATTACTATCAGGAACACCCATCGCCATGTCTTGAGGATGATGATCGTCGTCGATAGCATCTAGAACTATATATGTGTTGGTTGTATGACTACCCCTAGTAGACTGCTATATATGTGTGGTTGTATGACTACCTAGTACTGCTTATATATGCTACTGTATGAACCATATATGTGTGTGAGGATTTATGTTTACCATATATGAGTACCTATAATGCTTAATGATATTGTATGACTACTGTATGACTATATATGAGTATATGGTATTGTGGTTAATGATATTTTTTATCTGGTATATGTGAAATTGTAGTTTATTGAAACAGGGTACTGTTCTACATCAATAGGAAGCAGAAAAAAATGTTGAAAAATACAGCAGTAGTGTGGGGACAAAAAAGCGCTACAGCTTCTTAATAGTAACGCATGACAGAACAGCGTTACTGATACATTTATTAGTAGTAGCGATGGGCTAGACTGCGCTACTACTACATGTTAGTTGTAGCGCCGTAGTAGTAGCGCGGCCACCCGCGCTACTGATAGTATTAAAACTCGCGCCACTACTAAGGCTTTTCCTAGTAGTGTTCTCTTCTTCCAGCGTAGCAAAACCACCATGTGTCAGGAACGGAGAATAATTGATTTTGACATTAAGCTTCTATACATCGAGGCATGGCTATTCGTTGTTTATTCTTCCATCATAAGCAAGCCGTTATGTTTTAGGAATAGAGAATGTCTAATGTGGGCAGTCAAATGTGTTGACTATATGTGTTGTGTATATTTATGTATTGGGCCCACCCCCTAATTGCCTTGTATAGTTGAGGTCGTCATACTCATGTACATCATATATACGTGCGTTTGCACCTGAGGAATACATCATGTAATTCCCACGTCTTAAATGGTATCAGTTTCCAGGTCTAAACCCTACTCTTCCGCCGCCGCGCTCCTCCCCCGCGCCGCCGCTGCCGCTTGCGCATCCTCCGCGCCGGCCGCCACTCCTCCAACTCCCACCCGCGCCGCTCGCTAAACTCGCATCGCCCGCGTGTGATATGCTACCTCTTGAGCTTGCGTTGTATTCCCTCGAAGAGGAAAGGGAGATGCAGCACCGTAGCGTAAGTATTTCCCTCAGTTTTTGAGAACCAAGATATCAATCCAGTAGGAGGCCACGCGCGATTCCCTCGCACCTGCAGAAACAAATAAGAACTTCACAGCCAACGCGATAAGGGGTTGTCAATCCCTTTACGATCACTTACGAAAGTGAGATCTGATAGAGACGATAGTTATATTTTTGGTATTTTTAGTTTAGTAAAACAGCAAATAAAAGCGGTAAAAGTAAAGTAGATGTAGATCGATATGCTGAGAATAGACCCGGGGGCCATAGTTTTCTCTAGTGGCTTCTCTCATGATAGAGATATTCTACGGCGGGTAAACAAATTACTGTCGAGCAATTGATATAAAAGCGAATAATTATGAGATTATCTAGGCATGATCATTGTATATAGGCATCATGTCCGAGACAAGTAGACCGAAACGATTCTGCATCTACTACTATTACTCCACACATCGACCGCTATCCAGCATGCATCTAGTGTATTGAGTTCATAAGAACATAGTAACGCCTTAAGCAAGATGACATGATGTAGAGGGATAAACTCAAGCAATATGATATAAACCCCATCTTTTTATCCTCGATGGCAACAATACAATACGTGCCTTGCAGCCCCTACTGTCACTGGGAAAGGACACCGCAAGATTGAACCCAAAGCCAAGCACTTCTCCCATTGCAAGAACTATAGATCTAGTAGGCCAAACCAAACTAATAATTCGAAGAGACTTGCAAGGATATTATGAGCACACATAAAAAGTTCAGAGAAAAACCAAATATCTTTCATAGATAACCTTGATCATAAACTCACAATTCATCGGATCTCGACAAACACACCGTAAAAAGATATTACATCAAATAGATCTCCTCAAAGACCGAGGAGAACTTTGCATTGAGATCTAGAGAGAGAGAAGAAGCCATCTATATACTAGCTATGGACCCGAAGGTCTGAGGTAAACTACTCACAACTCATGGTGAGGGCGATGATGATGATGAAGGCCTCCATGATGGATACCCCTCCGGTGGAGCTCCGAAACAGGCTCCAAGATGGGATCTCCACGGGAACAGAAGGTACGGCGGTGGAATTAGGGTTTTCTCTCTGTCCACGGAGTTTCTGGGGTACGTAGACTTATATAGGAAGAAGGAGCGCACCAGGGGACGCTCAAGGGGCCCACGAGGTAGGGGGCACGCCCTGGGAAGGGGGCCACTCCCCCACCCTCGTGGGTGCCTCGATGCTCCCCTGACGTGGTTCTCAAGTTCCTCTGGCGTGATTTTCTCCAAAAGTATCTCTCGCGAAGGTTTCATTCCTTTTGGACTCCGTTTGATATTCTTTTTCTGCGAAACCCTGAAATAGGCAAAAAACAGCAATCTGGACTGGGCCTTTGGGTTAGTAGGTTAGTCCCAAAAATGATATAAAAGTGAATGATAAAGCCCATTAAACATCCAAGACTTCATAAATAATAGCATGGAACAATCAAAAATTATAGATACGTTGGAGTCGTATCATGATACCCCAGCCAGTCCGCTCGCTTCGCCCGCCTCGCACCTTGCCCGATCGCTCGCCTCGCCTCGCGGTTCGATCGCCAGCAGCTGCATCGCTAGCCTGCTTGCATGCTCGCCAGCCCGCTCGTCCGATCGCCCCGCCCGCGCATCGTTTTCCCCACCCTGCCCGTGCATCGCTTCGCGCGCCCAATCGCTACACTTTGACTGCATTGCCTGCTGCTGCATTGCTCGATCGCCTGCTGCCACTTCGCCCGATCGCCTGATGCCGCTTCTTCCCCATCGCCTGCTGTTGCTCGCCGCCATCCCTCGTCATGTCATCCGTCACCTCCTCCGCATCCACCAACTCCAACCCGTTCGCCGACGCCAACCCTCCCGACGTGAATGACATCCGCAACCTCAACATCTTCGAGCGGTTGTTGGTTCGTCTTTTTCAGTCGGACTCCTCCTACTACACGTGGAAGACGTACTTTTCCCTCGTGTTTCGGGAGTATCACCTCATCGACCACCTGGATGGCACCGTCGACTCCAGCCTCGTCCTCGAGTTCCATGACTGGTCCCCCATCGACACCATGATCATCCGTTGGTCCTTCCTCACCATCTCGCTGGACCTCTTCCAGACAGTCGTGCAGGACAGTGATGATGCATGTGCCATGTGGACCAAGCTGAACGGGCTCTTCACCGACAACCAGCTCCAGCGTCGTGTTTTTTTGCAGCAAGAGTTTTTTGGGTGTCACCAGGACAACACCTCCATCGATGACTATTGTCGCCGCCTGAAGACTCTCGCTAATGAGCTCCACGATATTGGCGCGAAGATCGATGATGACCTCCTCCTTAGCACGCTCACCGTCGGGCTCAACAAGGACTTTGGCAACGCCGTGGTGAACCTCAGCCTCATCCCCAACCCATCATTCGCCAAGTTTGTTGCGTACCTCCGCTTGAAGGAGAAGCGGGTGAAGGCATGGGCCATCCACACCGCTCTCGCCGCCGGCACCACCCGCGGCGGGTCCTCGGCGCCTCCCGCTGCCCCGGTTGTTCCCCCACGACAGCGCCACCCGGCGCCATCGCCGTACCCGGCTACCCAGCAGGCCGGGCTGCTCCCGCTGTCCTATGGGCCGCCCGGCCCTCCCACCGAACGGCTTCGCAGGGGCCGGTGCGGTGGGGGCCGCCGCTGCAGTCAGCAGCAGCAGCTGGAGGGCACCGGCCCGCCCCATCAGCAGCAGCAGTTCTAGCTGCCCCCTTCTGTGGGCCTCCGGCTACAACCCGTGGACCGGTGTTGTTCATGCCTGCACCATGCCAGTTCCATGGTCTCCTGCACCGACCCTTTCCGTGCCGCGCCCGCCAGCGCACCAGGCGTATTACGCGACTCCGCAGCCGTACGGAGGATACCAACCGCCGCAGTTGAGCGACGCCTACGGTCTCCTTGCGGCCCCGACGCCGCCCTCGCCGGCCCTGCCGTCGGCGCCTTGGGATCTGGCGTTCCTCGCCGCGCTGCACACCGCACCTACGCCGAACAACTACACTGGAGGCGGTGATTGGTACATGGACATCGGGGCTATGGCTCACATGTTTGCTCATCCTGGTAATCTTGCCTCCTTTACTCCCGTCACCACCGACCGCTGTCGGTGTCAAAACCGGCGGATCTCGGGTTGGGGGTCCCGAACTATGCATCTGACGATTGATGTTAACAGGAGGCAGGGGTCACGATGTTTACCCAGGTTTAGGCCCTCTCGATCGAGGTAAAACCCTACTTCCTGATATATTAGTATGAATGAATATGTGTACAAGAGTTGATCTACCTCGAGATCGTAATGGCTAAACCCTAAGTCTAGCCAATGGGGGTATTGTAATGAAGATGATTCTCTAGCCTCTACGAAGTAAACCCTCCGGTTTATATACACACCGGAGGGGCCTAGGGTTTGTACATATCATCTTGCAGAGGAAGGAACATCTACACCCGAGAATCCAGGAGTCCTATCCGGATACGAGAGATGATATTCTATAATAATCTTCATGGCCCACCAGTCCGGTCCACCAGGAGTTTGTCCGGCCACATGAGGACCCCCCGATCCAGGACTCCCTCAGTAGCCCCTGAACCTGTCTTCGATGACGATGAGTTCGGCTTCCGTATTGTCTTCGGCATTGCAAGGCGGGTTCCTCCTCCCGAATATATCTTCTGCAAATAGATGGATTATGTTGCTCTGCAAGTTTAGTACAACCCTTAGCCTCGAAGGCAAGGCTTTTTAAAGAAAATGAATAATGTGTCTTTACTGACAACTTTTGGGTGAAGCGTCGCATCCAACCTACTAACACATCGAACCCTTTTATTTGGTCCTAGTTTCGCGTTTCGAGGCATATCCTCATTGACACGTCCCGTCAGAATAGAGATCGTGCCCCTTATTGTGAAATTTTCATCATTGTGACATGAGCACCCACGCCGCGCATTACGCACGACTGCTTTGGGAACAGGCGAGTTTTATGGCTAAGGTGGGGGGACGCTCTGTATTCGCAGCGTTATAAAAGGACTCCAATCCCTTTCATCAGCCCCACGCCTCCCTCAAGCTCGAGCTCTCCAATCTCCCTGGCCCCCGTACTCTCATCTCCTGCGCCCACAACTCCTCATTCCTCAACCACTACTCCCCTTCCCAGCAATGGCTGGATCCGGTGCCAGAAGAAAGTGGGAGGCTTCCACGGTCACCGAAAAGACCGTGGAGGATCTACGGAGCGCGGGGTATCTCGCCGGCGACCTCGCACACTGAGTCCCTCCTAAGGGCCAGGTGACTCCCGTCCTTAAGGTGGGTGATAGGGTAGTATTCACCTCTCATGTTGTTAGGGGGCTAGGATTTCCACACCACCCATTTGTTCGGGGTCTTTTGTTCTTCTACGGGCTAGATTTCCATGATCTAGCCCCGAACTCAATCCTTCACATATCCACTTTCATAGTGATGTGTGAAGCCTTTCTCCGCACCCCCCCACACTATGGCTTGTGGCTTAAGACCTTCAACGTGAAGCCGAAGGTGGTGGACAGGGAACACACAGAGTGCGGGGGCACTATGATCAGTAAGCTCCCGAACGCAACTTGGCCCAAGGGCTCGTTCGTGGAGATGAACAAGGTCTGGCAGCAGGAGTGGTTCTACATCACCGAACCACGCGATACCAACTGGGCGGCGGAGCCTGCTGATACGTCTCCAACGTATCTATAATTTTTGATTGTTCCATGCTATTATTTATGATGTTTTGGATGTTTAATGGGATTTGTTATTTTATATTATTTTTGGGACTAACCTACTAACCCAAAGGCCTAGTCCAGATTGCTGTTTTTTTGCCTGTTTTAGGGTTTTACAGAAAAGGAATATCAAATGGAGTCCAAACGGAATGAAACCTTCGGGAAAGATATTTTTGGAGCAAAATATGAATGGTAGACTTGAGAACCACGGAGTAGGGCTGACGTGGCGTCCACGAGGGTGGCGGCACCCCCCTATAGGGCGCACCCCGTGCCTCGTGGGCACCCCGTCTGGCCCCCGGTAGCCTCCTTCATCCTATATATACCTACGCACCCCGAAACCATCAGAACAACAGAGAAAACCCTAGTTCCACCGCCGCAACCTTCTGTTCCTGTGAGATCCCATCTTGGGGCCTATTTCGGAGCTCCGCCAGAGGGGGGATCTTCCACGAAGTGCTTCTACATCATCATCATCGCCTCACCATGAGTTGTGAGTAGTTTACCACAGACCTTCGGGTCCATAGCTAGTATCTAGATGGCTTCTTCTCTCTCTTTGGATCTCAATACCAAGTTCTCCTCGGTTTTTGAGGAGATCTATTCGATGTATTCTCTTTTTGCGGTGTGTTTGTCGAGATCCGATGAATTGTGGGTTTATGATCAAGATTATCTATGAGAAATATATGGTTCTTTTCTGAACTCTTTATGTATGATTATAATATCCTTGCAAGTCTCTTCGAATTATTGGTTTGGTTTGGCCTACTAGATCTATAGTTCTTGCAATGGGAGAAATGCTTGGCTTTGCGTTCAATCTTGCGGTGTCATTTCCCAGTGACAGTAGGGGCAGCAAGGCACGTATTGTATTGTTGCTATTGAGGATAAAAAGATGGGGTTTATACACTATGTTTGAGTTTATCCCTCTACATCATGTCATCTTGCTTAAGGCGTTACTCTGTTCTTATGAACTTAATACTCTAGATGCATGCTGGATAGCGGTCGATGTGTGGAGTAATAGTAGTAGATGCAGAATCGTTTCGGTCTACTTGTCTCGGACGTGATGCCTATATATAATTATCATGCCTAGATAGTCTCATAATTATTCGCTTTTCTTTCAATTGCTCGACAGTAGTTTGTTTACCCGCCGTAGAATATCACTATCATGAGAGAAGCCACTAGAGAACACTATGGCCCCCGGGTCTATTCTCAACATATCAATCTACAATCTACCTTAATTTTCCGCTTTTACTTTCTGTTCTTATATCCAAAAATACCAAAAATATCAAACTATCATCTCTATCAGATCTCACTTTCGTAAGTGACCGTAAAGGGATTGACAGCCCCTTATCACGTTGGCTGCGAAGTTCTTATTTGTTTGTGCAGGTGCGAGGGACTCGCGCGTGGTCTCCTACTGGATTGATACCTTGGTTCTTAAAAACTGAGGGAAATACTTACGCTACTGTGCTGCATCACCCTTTCCTCTTCGAGGGAATACAACGCAAGCTCGAGATGTAGCAAGAAGAATTTCTGGCGCCGTTGCCGGGGAGGCTTATGCAAAAGTCATATACCAAGTACCTATCACATACCCTTATCCTTCACATTACATTTATTTGCCTCTTGTTTTCCTCTCCCCCACTTCACCTTTGCCGTTTTATCCGCCCTTTTTCCGTTTGCCTTTTTGTTTTGCTTGTGTTGCCATGTGCCTTCTATTTGCTTGCATCTTTGCTTGTTAAAAATCTATTGTTATGGATCCAATTAATGTGTTCTACTTGGATCATCTTCGATCCTTATGCGCTCGTGCTGAAACCCCAACTAGCCTAGTTGATGGAAAATCTTTAGATGAGCATGCTCATTTTGTGCGTCACCGTTTGTCTAAAAAAGGGAGACTCTTATGGGATCAAATAAACAGATTGATGTGTTATTCTTGGCATCTTTGTGAAATTTGTGATTTTACTTGTTGCTCTAAGAACCCTAAAAAACACCTCCCCTACCTATGTGAGTTTAATGATAATGAATTCTTGTCTTCTTATGCAAAGGGTGTTTATAGTTACTATGATATCGAACAAATTGAAGAATTTGTTGCTTTTAAGGGTGCTTATGAAGTTGCTTCTTTGATTGGAAAGTATGATATTACTCTCTACGAATCTGAAATTTTTGACATACTTAAATATTGCTTTGAAAACTATGCGCATAATGTCTATGTCAAAGAATTTATTGAAAGAATGACCGCTATTTGAAAGAAAATAATGATATGCATGAATCTATAGATAATTATGATTCCGATGATTTGATTGAAATATCCCTTGATGAACATGACGCTTGCTATTCTTGTGGCCTTGATGCCAATATTTATGAAGATGAATTTGCTATAGTTCCTTATGTTAAACATGAGATCGTTGCTATTGCACCCATACTTGATAGTTCCTTTGATGAAAAGCATGATTGCAGTGATGTTATTATAAATTCTCTTAATGCTAATTTTGTTAATGATATGCAAAATCTCAAGCTTGGGGATGCTAGTTTTGTTATAACTACTATTCGTTGCAATGATCATGATTGGGGTGATTCTTCTTATGATCTTGAAAATTTATTTAAGCCCCATGATGAATATGAGATTGATAATAATGTTTTCAATAATACTGAAAGTGGGTTTGGAAGAGTGTCAACTTTATATCCCATATATTTGGAGAATGTTCAATCTTATGAAATTTTTGACAAAAGTGGGTTTGGAGACGTCATGACTTTAGTTAATGATAATCCCACTATTTTGGAAGAGTGTCAACTTTGGATGCATGTGGATCGTGTTGAGAATATGCTATGTGATAGCTATATTGTTGAATTTTCTTATGATCCTACATGAAACTATATGAGAGAGGAAAATATGGTGGTAGAAATTTTCATGTTACTAAATTACCTCTAGTTATGTTGAGATTGCTATTGTTTCTTTCTTCTTCCTTGCATATGCTAGATCTTGCTTGTCTTGCTAATTTGTTTTCCTATAAAATGCCTATGCATAGGAAGTATGTTAGACTTAGATGTGTTTGTCAAATGTTTTATGATGCTCTCTTTGTGCTTCAATTCTTGTCTTTCATGTGAGCATCATTGAATTATCAAGCCTATCTGAATGGCTATAAAGAAATAGCTTGTTGGGAGGCAACCCAATTTCATATTTTTTGTTTTTGCTTCTGTTTAGGAATAAATATTGCATCTAGCTTCTGTTTAGATGTGATTTTGTGTTTTAATTAGTGTTTGTGCCAAGTAGAACCTTTGGGGAGACTTGTGTGAAGTTTATATGATCTTGCTGTGAAAAACAGAATCGTTAGCGCTCGCTAGAATGGTCACCAGATTTTAATAGAGTGTGATATTTAGTTGATTCTTTTTGTAGATAATTAATAGACAAATTCCTCACGTTTACTAATTTAGTTCAATTTTTTGGAGTTACAGAAGTATGCGAAAGTTACAGATTACTACAGACTGTTCTGTTTTTGACAGATTCTGTTTTTCGTGTGTTGTTTTCTTATTTCAATGCATCTATGAGTAGTATTGGGAAGTATGAATCATAGAGAAGTTGGAATACTGTAGGTTTAACACCAATATAAACAAATAATGAATTCATTGCATTACCTTTGAGTAGTGGTTTGTTTTCTTATACTAACGGAGCTCACGAGATTTTTGTCTAAGTTTTGTGTTGTGAAGTTTTCAAGTTTTGAGTATTGCTTTGATGGACTATGGAACAAAGGGTGGCAAGAGCCTAAGATTGGGGATGCCCAAGGCACCCCAAGGTAAAATTCAAGTAAAACCAAGAGCCTAAGCTTGGGGATGCCCCGGGAAGGCATCCCCTCTTTCGTCTTCATCCATCGGTAACTATACTCCGAGCTATATTTTTATTCACCACATGATATGTGTTTTACATGGGGCATCATGTATAATTTGAGTCTTTGCTTGTTAGTTTGCCACAATTATCCTTGCTGGACACACCTTTTAGATAGAGTTAAATATGGCCTAGGAATTGATAGAACACTCTATGTGCTTCACTTATATCTTTTGAGTGGAATAGTTTTTGCTCTAGTGCTTCACTTATATCTTTTAGAGCACGGTGGTGATTATATTTTGTAGAAATTGTTGATCTCTCATGCTCCACTTATATCCTTTTGAGAGTCTATTAAAACAGCATGGTAATGTGATTTGGCTATGAAACTAGCCTTCACATGATAGACATCCAGGTTCAATGTAGTAAAAACTTTCACACTAAGTGCATTGAATATGATGAGAAATTGGATGCTTGATAATTGTTTTGAGATATGAGGATAGTGATATTAGAGTCATGCTAGTTGAGTTATTATGAAATTGAGAAATGCTTGTGTTAAAGTTAGTGATTCCCGTAGCATGCACGTATGGTGAACTGCTATGTGACGAAGTTAGAGCCTGAGGTATTTGTAGAGTGCCAACCTTTGTGTGGAGGTCGGGGGCGCACGATGGTTAACTCCTACCAACCTCCCCCCTAGGCGCATGCGTTGATTGCTTTGTTTTGATGACTCGTAAATTTTTGCAATAAGTATATGAGTTCTTATGACTAATGTTGGGTCCATGGATATTACGCACTCTCACCCTTCCACCATTGCTAGCCTCTCTTGTACCGCGCAACTTTCGCCGGTACCATACACCCACTATATATCCTTTCTCAAAACAGCCACCATATATCCTCCTCAAAATAGCCACCATATCTACCTATCATGGCATTTCCATAGCCATTCCGAGATATATTGTCATGCAACTTTCCACCGTTCCGTTCATATGACACGCTTCATATTGTCATATTGCCATGCATGATCATGTAGTTGACATCGTATTTGTGGCAAAGCCACCATGCATAATTTTTCACACCGCCGGAGGCATTCATATAGGTAATACTTTATTATAGTATCGAGTTGTAATTCAATGAAAGTGTGATGATCATCATTATTAGAGCATTGTCCCATGTGAGGAAAGGCTAAATCAAGAAATCCCCTCCAAAAAAAGGCCAAAGAAAAAAAAGGCCCAAAAAAGAAAAAAAGGGACAATTGCTACTTTTTTTTCACACTTGTGCTTCAAAATAGCACCATGTTCTTCATGATAGAGAGTCTCATGTTTAGTCACTTTCATATACTAGTGGGAATTTTCATTATAGAACTTGGCTTGTATATTCCAAAGATGGGCTTCCTCAAATGCCCTACATCTTCGTGAGCAAGCAAGTTGGATGCACACCCACTTAGTTTATTTTGTTGAGCTTTCATACATTTTTAGCTCTAGTGCATCCGTTGCATGGCAATCCCTACTCACTCACGTTGATATCTATTTATGGGCATCTCCATAGCCCGTTGATACGCCTAGTCGATGTGAGACTATCTCCCTCCTTTTTGTCTTCTCCACAACCACCTCTCTATTCCACATAGTGCTATGTCCATGGCTCACGCTCATGTATTGCGTGAAAGTTGAAAGGTTTGAAAGAATAGAGTATGAAAACAAGTGCTTGGCTGAAACCGGGGTTGTGCATGATATGAATATTTTGTGTGATGAAGAGGGAGCATAGCCAGACTATATGATTTTGTAGGGATAACTTTCTTTAGCCATAGTATTTTGAGAAGACATGATTGCTTTGTTAGTATGCTTGAAGTATTATTATTTCTTATGTCAATATAGACTTTTGTCTTGAATCTTTCAAATCTGAACATTCATGCCAGAATTAAGAGAATTACATTAAAAACTATGTTGGTTAGCATTCCACATCAAAAATTCTGTTTTTATCATTTACCTACTCGAGGACGAGCAGGAATTAAGCTTGTGGATGCTTGATACGTCTCCAACGTATCTATAATTTTTTATTGTTCCATACTATTATTTATGATGTTTTGGATGTTTAATGGGCTTTGTTATACACTTTTATATTATTTTTGGGAATAACCTACTAACCCAAAGGCCCAGTCTAGATTGCTGTTTTTTTTGCCTATTTTAGGGTTTTACAGAAAAGGAATATCAAACGGAGTCCAAACGGAATGAAACCTTCGGGAGAGATATTTTTGGAGCAAAATACGCATGGGAGACTTGAGAACCATGGAGTAGGGCTGACGTGGCATCCACGAGGGTGGGGGCGCCCCCCCCCCCCCTATAGGGCGCGCCCCCCTGCCTCGTGGGCACCCCGTCTGGCCCCAGGTGCCCTCCTTCCTCCTATATATACATATGTACCCCGAAACCATCAGAACAACAAAGAAAACCCTAGTTCCATCGCCGCAACCTTCTGTTCCTGTCAGATCCCATCTTGGTGCCTGTTCCGGAGCTCCGCTGGAGGGGGGATCTTCCACAGAGTGCTTCTACATCTCACCATGAGTTGTGAGTAGTTTACCACAAACCTTCGGGTCCATAGCTAGTATCTAGATGGCTTCTTCTCTCTCTTTGAATCTCAATACCAAGTTCTCCTCGGTCTTCAAGGAGATCTATGATACGTCTCCAACGTATCTATAATTTTTTATTATTGCATGCTATTATTTATGAAGTCTTGGATGTTTAATGATCTTTATCATTCACTTTTATATCATTTTTGGGACTAACCTACTAACCCAAAGGCCCAGTCCAGATTGTTGTTTTTTGCCTATTTCAGGGTTTTGCAGAAAAGGAATATCAAATGGAGTCCAAACGAAATGAAACCTTCGCGAGAGATATTTTTGGAGGAAATCATGCTCGGGAGTCTTCGGAGCCAAGTCAGCGGACGTGGGACCAGCCCTTGAGAGTGGGGGCGTGCCCCCCTGCCTCGAGGCTGGCCCACACAGCCCCCGGTGCCCTCCTTCTTCCTATATATACATACGTACCCCAGAAACTCCATACGCAGAGAGAAAACCCTAATTCCACCGCCGTAGCTGCTGTTCCCGTGGAGATCCCATCTTGGAGCCTGTTCCGGGAGGGGGATCCATCACGAAGGCCTTCATCATCATCATCATCGCCCTCACCATGAGTTGTGAGTAGTTTACCTCAGACCTTCGGGTCCATAGCTAGTATCTAGATGGCTTCTTCTCTCTCTCTCTCCGGATCTCAATACAAAGTTCTCCTCGGTCTTCGAGGAGATCTATTCGATGTAATCTCTTTTTGCGGTGTGTTTGTCGAGATCCGATGAATTGTGAGTTTATGATCAAGGTTATCTATGAAAGATATTTGGTTCTTCTCTGAACTTTTTATGTGTGCTCATAATATCCTTGCAAGTCTCTTCGAATTATTGGTTTGGTTTGGCCTACTAGATCTATAGTTCTTGCAATGGGAGAAGTGCTTGGCTTTGGGTTCAATCTTGCATTGTCCTTTCCCAGTGACAGTAGGTGCAGCAAGGCACGTATTGTATTGTTGCCATCGAGGATAAAAAGATGGGGTTTTCATCATATTGCTTGAGTTTATCCCTCTACATCATGTCATCTTGCTTAAGCGTTACTCTGTTCGTATGAACACAATACACTAGATGCATGCTGGATAGCGGTCGATGTGTGGAGTAATAGTAGTAGATGCAGAATCATTTCGGTATACTTGTCTCGGACGTGATGCCTATATACAATGATCATGCCTAGATAGTCTCATAATTATTCGCTTTTCTATCAATTGCTCGACAGTAATTTGTTTACCAATATCGCTATCATGAGAGAAGCCACTAGAGAAAACTATGGCCCCCGGGTCTATCTTTATCATAATACTTTCCCGTCAACTAGCCTATTTCTGCCGCCATTGTTTATTTGATTTCTTTACTTTCTGTTTCTATACCAAAGATACCAAAAATATTATTATCATCTCTATCAGATCTCACTATCGTAAGTGACCGTAAAGGGATTGACAACCCCTTATCGCGTTGGCTGCGAAGTTCTTATTTGCTTCTGCAGGTGCGAGGGACTGGCGCGTGGTCTCCTACTGGATTGATATCTTGGTTCTCAAAAACTGAGGGAAATACTTACGCTATTGTGCTGCATCTCCCTTTCCTCTTCGAGGGAATACAACGCAAGCTCAAGATGTAGCAAGAAGAATTTCTCGCGCCGTTGCCGGGGAGGTTTACGCAAAAGTCATATACCAAGTACCTATCATGAACCCTTATCCTTCGCATTACATTTATTTTCCTCTTGTTTTCCTCTCCCCCACTTCACCCTTGCCATTTTATTTGCCCTTCTTCTGCCTTGTGTTTACCGTTCGTGTGCCACTTGTTTGCTTGTGTTGCTATGTGCCCTCAATTAGCTTGCATCTTCGCTTGCTAAAGTATGGATCCTCATCCACTTGCTAATCTCTTTAAGAGATCCAATTATGTTGAACCTATTGCTAGTGAGCTGCGTGCACTAGATTTTCTTTATGGGGTTTTGCTTGAAATTTATGAATCTGAAAATTGTGAGGAATTGTTAAAAGAAAAAGTGATTCATGATAGCTTGTTAAATAAAAAGCATGATTGCAATGATGTTATTATAAATTCTATTGATGTCAATTGTGTTAATGATATGCAAAACCCTAAGCTTAGGGATGCTAGTATTGCTATGTCCACTATTTGTTGCAATGATCATGATTGGGGTGATGCTTCTTACGATCTTGAAAATTTATTTCAACCCCATGATGAATATGAGATTGATAATAATGTTTTGCTATAATATTGAAAGTGTGGTTAAAAGAATGTCAACTTTTGATCCCACTACTTTAGATATTGATCAATCCTATGAGTATTTTGATGAAAGTGGGCTTGGAGAAACAATGACTTTGTTCTATGTTAGTCCCACTATTTTGAATGAGTGTCAACTTTGCATGCATGTGGATCATGAAGAGAATATTTTATGTGATAGCTATATTGTTGAATTTGATTATGATCCTACATGTAATTATTATGAGAGAGGAGAATATGGTGATAGAAATCTTCATGTTACTAAATTACCTCTCTTCATGTTGAGATTGATCTTGTTTCTTCCTCCTTCCTTGCTTATGCTAGATCTTGCTTGTCTTGGTAATTTGTTTTCCTATAAGATGCCTATGCATAGGAAGTATGTTAGACTTAGATGTGTTTGTCACATGTCTTACGATTCTCTCTTTGTGTTGCAAGTCTTGTCTTTCATGTGAGCATCATTAAAATCGTGCCTAGCTAGGGGCGTAAAACGATAGTGCTTGTTGTGAGGCAACCCAATTTTATGTTTTTTGCTTTTGTTGCTGTTCGGGAATAAATATTTCATCTAGCCTGTGATTAGATGTGGTTTCATGTTTTGTTTAGTGTTTGTGCCAAGTAGAACCTTTGGTAAAAACTTGTGTGAAGTTTATATGATCTTGCTGTGAAAAACAGAATCGTTAGTGCTCGCTAAAGTAGTCTTCGGATTTTACTGGAGCGTGTTTTTTAGTTGATTCTTTTTTATGCTGATTGGTAGACAAATTGCGCAAATTTACCAATTTAGTTTGAATTATTTGTAGTTCCATAAGTAGGCGAACCCAGAAGATTACTACAGACTGTTCTGTTTTTGACAGATTCTGTTTTTCGTGTGTTGTTTGCTTATTCCGATGCATCTATGAGTAATATTAGAGGATATGAACCATAGAGAACTTGGAGTATAGTAGGTTTCACACCAATATAAACAAATAACTGTACCTTTGAGTGGTGGTTTGCTTTCTCTTACTAACGGAGCTCACGAGAATTTTTGTCCAAGTTTTGTGCTGTGAAGTTTTGAAGTTTTGAGTATTGCTTTGATGGACTATGGAACAAGGAGTGGCAAAGGCCTAAGCTTGGGGATTCCCATGGCAACCCAAGTAAATTCAAGATAATCAAGAGCCTAAGCATGGGGATGCCCCAGGAAGGCATCCCCTCTTTCGTCTTCATCCATCGGTAACTATACTTGGAGCTATATTTTTATTCGCAACATGTTCTGTGTTTTGCTTGGAGCGTCTTGTATAATTTGAGTCTTTGCTTGTTAGTTTGCCACAATCATCCTTGCTGGACACACCTATTTTAGAGAGTTCAATATGGCCTAGAAATTTTTAGAACACTCTATGTGCTTCACTTATATCTTTTGAGTTGAATAGTTTTTGCTCTAGTGTTTCACTTAAATCTTTTAGAGCATGGTGGTGGTAATATTTTGTAGAAATTGTTGAACTCTCATGCTTAACTTAGATATATTTGAGAGTCTATTAAAACAGCATGATAAAGTGTTTAGGCTAAAGAAACTAGTCTTCACATGATAAACATCCAATGTCAATGTAGTAAAAATCTTCACATCAAGTGCATTGAATAGAAAGAGATGTTGGATGCTTGATAATTGTTTTGAGACATGAGGATAGTGATATTAGAGTCATGATAGTGGAGTTATTACGAAATTGAGAAATATTTGTGTTAAGGTTAGTGATTCCCGTAGCATGCACGTATGATGAACCGATGTGTGACTAAGTTAAAGCATGAGGTATTTGTAGAGTGTCAACCTTTGTGTGGAGGTCGGGGGCGCGCGATGGTTAACTCCTACCAACCTCCCCCCTAGGAGCATGCGTTGATTACTTTGTTTTGATGACTCGTAGATTTTTGTAATAAGTATATCAGTTCTTATGACTAATGTTGAGTCCATGGATTATACGCACTCTCACCCTTCCACCATTGCTAGCCTCTCTTGTACCGCGCAAATTTCGTCGGTGCCATAAACCCACTATATATCCTTCCTCAAAACAGCCACCATATTGTTCCTCAAAACAGCTACCATACCAACCTATCATGGCATTTCCATAGCCATTCCGAGATATATTGCCATGCAACTTTCCACCGTTCTGTTTATATGACACGCATCATATTGTCATATTGCCATGCATGATCATGTAGTTGACATCGTATTTGTGGCAAGGCCAGCATGCATAATTTATCATACATGTCACTCTTGTTTCATTGCACATACTGGTTCACCACCGGAGGCATTCATATAGAGTCATACTTTGTTGTTGTAGTATCGAGTTGTAATATTGTGTTGTAATGAAAGGGTGATGATCATCATTTTTAGAGCATTGTCCCATGGGAGGAAAGGCTGAATCTATAAAGCCCCTCCGCAAAAAAGAAAGGCCAAAGAAAAAAAGGCCCAAAAAAAGGGGGGACAATTGCTTCTATCTCTTTCCACATTTGTGCTTCAAAGTAGCACCATGTTCTTCATTATAGAGAGTCTCATGTTTAGTCACTTTCATATACTAGTGGGAATTTTCATTATAGAACTTGGTTTTATATTCCAACAATGGGCTTCCTCAAATGCCCTAGGTCTTCGTGAGCAAGCAAGTTGGATGCACACCCACTAGTTTCTTTTGTTGAGCTTTCATTCATATTTAGCTCTAGTGCATCCGTTGCATGACAATCCCTACTCACTCACATTGATATCTATTGATGGGCATCTCCATAGCTCGTTGATACGCCTAGTTGATGTGAGACTATCTCCCTCTTTTTGTCTTCTCCACAACCACCTCTATTCATCCACAGTGCTATATCCATGGCTCACGCTCATGTATTGCGTGAAAGTTGAAAGGTTTGAAAAGATAGAGCATCAAAACAAATGCTTGGCTGAAATCGAGGTTGTGCATGATATGAATATTTAGTGTGATAATAAGGGAGCATAGCCAACACTATATGATTTCGTAGGGATAACTTTCTTTAGCCATAGTATTTTGAGAAGACATGATTGTTTTGTTAGTGTTGCTTGAAGAATTGTTATTTCTTATGTCAATATAGACTTTTGTCTAAAATCTTTCAGATTTGAACATTCATGCCACAGTTAAGAGAATTACATTGAAAAACTATATTGGTTAGCACTCCACATCAAAAATTCTTTCTTTGTCATTTACCTACTCGAGGACGAGCAGGAATTAAGCTTGGGGATGCTTGATACGTCTCCAATGTATCTATAATTTTTGGTTGTTCCATGCAATTATTTATGAAGTATTGGATGTTTAATGGGCTTTATCATTCACTTTTATATCATTTTTGGGACTAACCTACTAACCCAAAGGCCCAGTCCAGATTGCTGTTTTTTGCCTATTTCTGGGTTTTGCAGAAAAGGAATATCAAACGGAGTCCAAACGGAATGAAACCTTCGCAAGAGATATTTTTGGAGGAAATCACGCTCGGGAGTCTTCGGAGCCAAGTCAGGGGACGTGGGACCAGCCCTCGAGGGTGGGGGGCGCGCCCCCCTTCCCAGGGCGGGCCCCCCTGCCTCGAGGCTGGCCCACACAGCCCCCGGTGCCCTCCTTCTTCCTATATATACCTATGTACCCCAGAAACTCCATACGCACAGAGAAAACCCTAATTCCACCGCCGTAGATGCTGTTCCCGTGGAGATCCCATCTTGGAGCCTGTTCCGGGAGGGGGATCCATCGCGGAGGCCTTCATCATCATCATCATCATCGCCCTCACCATGAGTTGTGAGTAGTTTACCTCAGACCTTCGGGTCCATCGCTAGTATCTAGATGGCTTCTTCTCTCTCTCCGGATCTCAATACAAAGTTCTGCTCGGTCTTCGAGGAGATCTATTCGATGTAATCTCTTTTTGCGGTGTGTTTGTCGAGATCCGATGAATTGTGAGTTTATGATCAAGGTTATCTATGAAAGATATTTGGTTCTTCTCTGAACTTTTTATGTGTGATCATAATATCCTTCCAAGTCTCTTCGAATTATTGGTTTGGTTTGGCCTACTAGATCTATAGTTCTTGCAATGGGAGAAGTGCTTGGCTTTGGGTTCAATCTTGCGGTGTCCTTTCCCGGTGACAGTAGGGGCAGCAAGGCACGTATTGTATTGTTGCCATCGAGGATAAAAAGATGGGGTTTTCATCATATTGCTTGAGTTTATCCCTCTACATCATGTCATCTTGCTTGAGGCGTTACTCTGTTCGTATGAACTCAATACACTAGATGCATGCTGGATAGCGGTTGATGTGTGGAGTAATAGTAGTAGATGCAGAATCGTTCCGGTCTACTCGTCTCGAACGTGATGCCTATATACAATGATCATGCCTAGATAGTCTCATAATTATTCTCTTTTCTATCAATTGCTCGACAGTAATTTGTTTACCCGTCGTAGAATATCGCTATCATGAGAGAAGTCACTAGAGAAAACTATGGCCCCCAGGTCTATCTTTATCATATTACTTTCCTGTCAACTAGCATATTTCTGCCGTGTTGTTTATTTGCTTTCTTTACTTTCTGTTTCTATACCAAAAATACCAAAAATATAATTATCATCTCTATCAGATCTCACTATCGTAAGTGTCGTAAAGGGATTGACAACCCCTTATCGCGTTGGCTAAGAAGTTTTTATTTGTTTGTGCAGGTGCGAGGGACTGGCGCGTGGTCTCCTACTGGATTGATACCTTGGTTCTCAAAAACTGAGGGAAATACTTATGCTACTATGCTGCATCTCCCTTTCCTCTTTTAGGGAATACAACGCAAGCTCAAGAGGTAGCAATCTATTCGATGTAATCTCTTTTTGTTGTGTGTTTGTCGAGATCCGATGAATTGTGGGTTTATGATCAAGATTATCTATGAGAAATATTTGGTTCTTTTCTGAACTCTTTATGTATGATTATAATATCCTTGCTAGTCTCTTCGAATTATTGGTTTGGTTTGGCCTACTAGATCTATAGTTCTTGCAATGGGAGAAGTGCTTGGCTTTGGGTTCAATCTTGCGGTGTCCTTTCCCAGTGACAGTAGGGGCAGCAAGGCACATATTGTATTGTTGCCATTGAGGATAAAAAGATGGGGTTTATGTCACTATGTTTGAGTTTATCCCTCTACATCATGTCATCTTGCTTAAGGCGTTACTCTGTTCTTATGAACTTAATACTCTAGATGCATGCTGGATAGCGGTCGATGTGTGGAGTAATAGTAGTAGATGCAGAATCGTTTCGGTCTACTTGTCTCGGACGTGATGCCTATATATAATGATCTTGCCTAGAGAGTCCCATAATTATTCGCTTTTCTATCAATTGCTCGACATTAATTTGTTTACCCGCCATAGAATAATGCTATCATGAGAGAAGCCACTAGAGAACACTATGGCCCCCGGGTCTATTCTCAACATATCAATCTACAATCTACCTTACTTTTCCGCTTTTACTTTCTGTTCTTATATCCAAAAATACCAAAAATATCAAACTATCATCTCTATCAGATCTCACTGTCGTAAGTGACCGTAAAGGGATTGACAACCCCTTATCGCGTTGGCTGCGAAGTTCTTATTTGTTTGTGCAGGTGTGAGGGACTCGTGCGTGGTCTCCTACTGGATTGATACCTTGGTTCTCAAAAACTGGGGGAAATACTTACGCTACTGTGCTGCATCACCCTTTCCTCTTCGAGGGAATACAACGCAAGCTCGAGAAGTAGCACCTGCTTTCAAATCCGGTCCTCGGAGAGGCTAACCTCCTGGACCAAAAAGGGTCTGGACTAGGGGTCGCACACTGAGGTGACGACTCTCGTGAGCCGCGTGTCCAGCGTGATCTCCAAGGGGCACCTGCTCTCATCCGTGGTCTAGGTGATGCTGAACCGGCTTGTTCTCCCTTGCCAAAGCCGGGATTCCTCCCTATGGGAGTTTGATCCGGCAGGATACAAGCCGCTGAAGCATCTTTTCGGCTCTACGCACAAATAGATCTGGAAGCACCTCTTCAAGAGCCAAAAAGAATGGCCCAAAGAAGATGAGGATGTGGGCTTCAGCACTAAAGTTTCCGCCACAGAGGTAATAATGATCCTTGTCGAACACACACCTTTTCCCTTATTTAATGATAACAGGAATTGGAATTTTTATGTGATATACAGGGGTGGACGAAGAATGCGTCCCAGATTAAGTGTCCGGCACCTTTGCCCGAAGAGCCAGCACTACCTCTACTGATGGCGATGCTGGTTCTGGCGCCATACAAGGCGCCGACCAAGAATCCCAAGAAGACAAAGGGCAAGGGGCTCGGAGACAGCCCCCGTCCTGTGGCCCAGAAGCCCGAGGACCTCCACATTCTCTCCTCCGACGAGGCGAAGGAAGATGATGAGGAGGAGGAAGAAGAAGAAGAAATGCCTCCTGCGCAAGGTAGGGGCAGGAAGAGGGGGCTGTCGCTGAAGCGGGCACGGCCGTGCCCTAGAGGAAGAGGAAGTTGAAGCTCGGAGATATTTTGGATTCGTCCGAACATACTTCGTGGTGAAGCCCAGGGTGAAATCCCTGCCCGAATCGTAAGTTTATCCGGATTGGCTATTTCACCTTTGTTTATTCAGTACTTATGATACCTACTTAGTATCCTTCTCCTGTTAACCTACAACCCTCCCGGTGTAAACCCCGACGTTACATCATCAGAGGGCAACTCTCTGGCGCCTGGCGAGATGGAGAGTGGCTCGCCAGTCCAGGCTCCATCGCCCATGATCGGCGGGGACACCGAAGTGTCGTCCCAGCGGGTTTTCTACGCCCAAGGAGATGAGGGCGGGGCAGGAGACAGGGCGGCCGAGGGTAATGCCTCGGCGGCCGTAGACCATGGGGAACGGACCCCATGAAGACCGAAGATGTGGGGCCCGAACAGTCCGGGTTCCCACTGAACACCTTCCCGGAGCCTAGTGCGGCTCCAGGGTCCAAAGACCCTGCTCCTCAAGCGGAGGAGGAGGATACGGCGGCGTTCGGAGTTAATCCGGAGGCGCCGGATTCTTTGGAGGGAGCATTGCAAAGTGCTCTCGTCATTGAAGAACTCCGCACCGTGATGGGTGCGGTGATAAAGAAGATTCAGTCCGTCAAGGGTGGAGTGAATGAAGCCTTCAACAGCGTTTTAATAGGCTTTGAGGTAAGCCATGTAATGCTTTTAAGAAATTTTATTTGTTTTAAGTGCACATATATAACCAGTAGCCCTTCATGTTTTGTGTGATTCTGAAAATAATCGGACGTAGTATCCATAGAGTAGCATATTTACAGAGCTGAACTGTCATGCAGGCTTCTTTAGTTACGGCGACTGCGCGAGACGTAGAGGTCACCGAACTAAATCGGAAGCTCGAGGTGGCCAATGCAGACCTCGACCGCATCAACCGGCGTTTTGATGAAATGCAAGGAATGTAGATTTTTATTTAAATGTCAATAAGACTTAAGTGATTGGGTATGAGTACAAACTCTAACATTGTATTCTGTATTATACAGTTGGCGCCGCTGAGCTCGAGGCCCTCAAGGGCGAGGTTGCCAAGGCCAAGGAGGAGGCCAAGGCCAACAAGGAGGTCGCTGATAAAGCGGCTGCTGATTTGGAGGCCGAAAAGGTGGAGTGCGAGAAGCATGAGTCTCGGATATCCGAAGTCGAAGTCGAGCTCCAAGATGCCATCCTAAAATGTGAGGCATCGGAGAAGAAGGCTTCGGAGCAAGCAACCGAGCTGTCTGCGGTAGTAAAGTTGTTGGGGAACGTAGCAGAATTCAAAAAAAAATCCTACGCTTCACCAAGATCAATCTAGGGAGTCATCTAGCAACGAGCATAAAGGATTGCATCTACATACCCTTTGTAGATCGCGAGCGGAAGCATTCGAAGGAACGTGGATGATGGAGTCGTACTCGTCGTGATCCTCGTCACCGATGATCCCACCGCCGAACGGACGGCACCTCCACGTTCAACACACGTACGGTACAGCGACGTCTCCTACTTCTTGATCCAGCAAGGGGGAAGAAGAGGTTGACGGAGATCCAGCAGCACGACGGCGTGGTGGTGGATGCAACGGGAAAAGCTGCAGGGCTTCGCCAAGACCATGCGGGAGGATTAGGAGGTGTAACGGGGGGGGGGCGCCAGGGGCTGAGGTGCGGCTGCCCTCT
>LR738709.1:609265687-609305271 GCA_902687465.1 Secale cereale | reverse complement strand
ATATAGGGGGCCAGGGGGGACGCCGGCCCTAGGAGATCCAGTCTCCTAGGGGGCGGCGGCCAAGGGGGGTATCTTGCCCCCCAAGCCAAAGGGGGGCGCCCCCACCCCTAGGGTTTCAACACTAGGCGCATGGGGGGAGGCCCATGGGGCGTGCGCCAGCCCACTAGGGGCTGGTCCTCCTCCCCCTACGGCCCACGGGGCCCTCCGGGATGGGTGGCCCCACCCGGTGGACCCCCGGGACCCTTCCAGTGGTCCCGGTACACTACCGGTGACCCCCGGAACTCTCCCGATGGCCGAAACTGGACTTCCTATATATCATTCTTTACCTCCGGACCATTCCGGAACTCCTCGTGACGTCCGGCATCTCATCTGGGACTCCGAACAACATTCGGGTTTCCGTGTGCATATATCTCTACAACCCTAGCGTCACCGAACCTTAAGTGTGTAGACCCTACGGGTTCGGGAGACACGCAGACATTACCGAGACGACTCTCCGGTCAATAACCAATAGTGGTATATGGATACCCATGTTGGTTCCCACGTGTTCCTCGATGATCTCATCGGATGAACCACGATGTCAAGGATTCACTTAAACCCGTATGTAATTCCCTTTGTCTATCGATACGGTACTTGCCCGAGATTCGATCGTCGGTATACCGATACCTTGTTCAATCTCGTCATGGCAAGTCTCTTTACTCGTTCCATAATCCATCATCCTGTGACTAACTCCTTAGTCACTCTGAGCTCATTTATGATGATGTCTTACCGAGTGGGCCCAGAGATACCTCTCCGTCATACGGAGTGACAAATCCCAGTCTCAGTTCGTGCCAACCCAACAGACACTTTCGGAGATACCCGTTGCATACCTTTATAGCCACCCAGTTACATTGTGACGTTTGGCACACCCAAAGTATTCCTACGGTATCCAGGAGTTGCACAACCTCATGGACTAAGGAACAGATACTTGACACTGGAAAATCTTAAGCATTACGAACTACACGATCTCGTGCTAGGCTCAGGATTGGGTCTTGTCCATCACATCATTCTCCTAATGATGTGATCCCGTTATCAATGACATCCAATGTCCATGGTCAGGAAACCGTGACCATCTGTTGATCAACGAGCTAGTAACTAGAGGCTTACCAGGGACACGTTGTGATCTATGTATTCACACATGTATCGCTGTTTCCGTACAATACAATTCAAGCATGAATAACATACAATTATCATGAACAAGGAAATATAATGATAATCCTAATATTATTGCCTCTAGGGCATATTTCCAACAGTCTCCCACTTGCACTAGAGTCAATAATCTAGTTACATTGGGATGAATCGAACACCCATAGAGTTCTGGTGTTGATCATGTTTTGCCCGTGGAAGAGATTTAGTCAACGGGTCTACGACATTCAGATACGTACGCACTTTACAAATATCTATGTCTCCATCTTGAACATAATTCCGGATGGAGTTGAAACGGCGCTTGATGTGCTTGGTCTTCTTGTGAAACCTGGGCTCCTTGGCAATGGCAATAGCTCCAGTGTTGTCACCGAAGAGAGTCATCGGGCTTGACGCGCTTGGAATGACTCCTAGGTCGGTGATGAACTCCTTCATCCAGACTCCTTCTTGCGCTGCTTCGCAAGCAGCTATGTACTCCGCTTCACATGTAGAATGCGCCACGACGCTCTACTTGCAACTGCACCAGCTGACTGCTCCACCATTCAAAATATACATGTATCTGGTTTGTGACTTGGAGTCATCTAGATCTGTGTCGAAGCTAGCATCAACGTAACCCTTCACGACAAGCTCTTCGTCACATCCATAAACGAGAAACATATCCTTAGTCCTCTTCAGGTACTTCAGGATGTTCTTGACCGCTGTCCAGTGTTCCATATCGGGATCACTTTGGTACCTCCCTACCAAACTTATGGCAAGGTTCACATCAGGTCTGGTACACAGCATGGCATACATAATAGAGCCTATGGTCGAGGCATAGGGGATGACACTCATCTTCTCTCTATCTTCTGTCGTGGTCGGGGACTGAGCTGTGCTCAATCTCATACCTTGCAAAATAGGCAAGAACCCCTTCTTGGACTGATCCATATTGAACTTCTTCAATATCTTGTCAAGGTATGTGCTTTGTGAAAGACCAATGAGGCATCTTGATCTATCTCTATAGATTTTGATGCCTAATATGTAAGAAGCTTCTCCAAGGTCCTTCATTGAAAAACTCTTATTCAAGTAGGCCTTTATGCTCTCCAGGAATTCTATATCATTTCCCATCAGCAATATGTCATCCACATATAATATGAGAAATGCTACAGAGCTCCCACTCACTTTCCTGTAGATACAGGCTTCTCCCCAAGTTTGTATAAAGCCAAACGTTTTGATCACATCATTAAAGCGAAGATTCCAACTCCAAGATGCTTGCACCAGCCCGTAGATCGAGCGCTGGAGCTTGCATACCTTGTTAGCATTCTCTGGATCGACAAAACCTTCCGGCTGCATCATATACAGCTCTTCCTTGAGGAAGCCATTAAGGAATGCCGTTTTGACGTCCATTTGCCATATCTCATAATCATAGAATGCGGCAATTGCTAACATGACTCGGACTGACTTCAGCATCGCTACGGGAGAGAAAGTCTCATCGTAGGCAATCCCTTGAACTTGTCGATAACCCTTAGCGACAAGCCGAGCCTTATAGATGGTCCCATTATCATCTGCGTCTGTCTTCTTCTTAAATATCCATTTATTTTCTATGGCGTGCCGATCATCGGGCAAGTCCACCAAAGTCCATACTTTATTTTCATACATGGATCCTATCTCGGATTTCATGGCTTCAAGCCATTTATTAGAATCCGGGCCCGCCATCGCTTCTTCATAGTTCGAAGGTTCACCGTTGTCTAACAACATGATTTCCATGACAGGGTTGCCGTACCACTCTGGTGCGGAACGTGTCCTTGTGGACCTTCGAAGTTCAGTAGTAACCTGATCTGTATCTTCATGATCATCATCATTAACTTCCTCCCTTGTCGATGCAGGCACCTCAGGAACAATTTCCTACGCTGTGCTACTTTCCGGTTCAGGAGGTGTCATGGAATTAACACCTCAGATGTCCGGTTTAGCGGACTTAGTCGTGAGGCCGCGCATCTATGTAGTAGCTTGAGAGGGGTTGAGCGGAATCGAGAGACGTGATGGAAGACACGGATTTAGATAGCTTCGGGCCCCGGGAAACATCTTCCGGTAATAGCCCTACGTGCTGTTTGAGGCTAGATCTCATTATGATCCTCATGGTGTCGCCGGTAAACCGGCTCTTTGTGTCTAGCCCTAGAAATTTGTATGTTTGTGGCTTGTCTAAACTTGTCTAAATTGTCTAAAACATGTCCATCTTTGGGGAGCCCTGCCCCTCCTTATATATGTTGAAGGGGCGGGTTACCTGTAGAGTCCTAGTAGGATTAGGATTGCTTTATTACAAGGAGTCCTAGTCTTGCTTCCTTTGTAAGAGAATATTCCTTATGCTTTCTTCATAAACCGGCCCACCATAACATGAACCGGCCTTCTGGGCCTTGGGCCTTGTCGTCCGTGATCCGCCAGTCGGGTTACCAGTAAATTGCCAAGTGTAAACCGTCTCAAGTAAACCACGAAGTCCGGCCGGGTCATAATTCCGGTCGGTTCATACCGCGGGGTATATCCCCGACATTAGCCCCCAAGTTTAGCTTGGATTTATCAATGGTAAACTTATGCTGCAAAATAAACATAAAAGCGAATCTGATAGGTTGTGCTCCGGGTTAAGAATTTCTTTGTAAACCGGCCTCTGACCATCCTTAAGTCCTTGTCCTTTCCTTCTTCTAGAAAATCCGGGTCAACAGACCAGCTTCATAATCAACTTGTTTGTAGAAAAAATATTGCACACAAAGAATCCATTTGACTCGGCCTTCAATGCTCTGACTTGACAAAAATATTGATCTTCAAATATACAATTGATATCCAACCGATTTGGAAATGTAGAACTTGTCGGTTTATGACTACCACCATTGTCGGGTTATAAAATTTGATAATTCCGGGTCATGACTGTTTATAAATGCCGGGTTATGATTGTTGCCAACGCCGGGTTATGATTGATCTTCCGGACTTACCCAAAACTGAGAATTTGAAGATGTTCCTCCTTTATATGCATATTACCTGTAGCCCCCAAGTCTTAAGAGGAGAACATAGTGATATCTTAAGACTTGTTTGAATATAATCGTTGCAATCTTGAAGAAATCCAGATTGTTCATCTCAGTCACTAGTCAAAACTGAATATTCCACATATGTAGCCCCCAAGTGCCGGGTCATTATGTAATAATGAGCAGGGATTTTGTATATACTTCATTGAAAATAGCATTGTATAATCTTGAAGAAATCCGGATTGTTCATCCCAATCACTATGAAACTGAATATTCCGTATTATATAGCCCCCAAATGTCGGGTCATTATTTAATAATGAGCAGGGACTTTGAAAATATGATCATGTAAACTTGAATAGCAACATGTAGCCCCCAAGTGCCGGGTTATTATGCAATAATGAGCAGGGACTTTGTAGATATAATCATTGAAAATAACATTATATAATGTAACTTCCATCGTGGGGTTTGAACCCACGTCCACAAAGGTTAAGAGCTTTGTGCTTTACCAACTGAGCAGTGGACCCTTCAATATAATGGATTAATACTTGTGTACCTTCAATTGTTGACAGGAGCGATTGGTAGCCCCCAAGGGCCGGCTCAATATGATGTGATGAGTCGGGTCTTCAATAAGGTGATCAAAAAATGACTTTGCATTAGCCCCCAAGTATCATGGTGCATGCTTGCAGCGACATGAGACTTGTGTATTTGATGTAATCTCAATCTGAATAATGTAGCCCCCAAGTGCCGGGTTGTAAGCCTACAACGACTCGGGACTATTCCTTTGTAGAATAAATCATACCCATTGATGAAATAATATCCATTGCACTTGAAGCGACTTTGAAAACCTCAATCGTAATATTGATAACTATAATAATAAACCAGCCATGTTGGCTATTAAAGATTTGAATAATATAATCCGGTTTGAAAACTGGTTCCAGTGATGTTTGATCACAATCAGGCCGGTTTAATAAACACCGGTCATTATTCTATCTCATACTGGCGACTTATAGTCAAAAGCCAGGCCGGTTTAAGAAACACCGGTCATTATAACTAATCATGTACTGCCAATCTGTTTTTTGGCTCTTTGTCGGCTCATCATAAAGGCCGATCCGGGTTACGATGAACGCCGGTTTAACTCTTGCTGGTGTTTATGACCCAGACTTTGAACTTATGCTGGTGTTCATGACCCAGACTTTTTCTTTGTAGATATGTGGTCAACTTTGAAGTTGTCCCACTCCGGATCAAAAAATCATAGAAACACATGAGAACACAAACACAAAAAACACAGGTTTGCAAATAAAACCATGTAGTCGAGGCTTTTTGCGAGCTGCCAGGCTCCAAATCGAGACTTCTGATTCGAATACGATCAGTAAACCGGATCACCAGGGGCTAAGCTAGGATTCGAATACGATCCGTAGCCCCCTAGTTACCGTGAAATTTTAGCCAAGCAATGGATTCGAATACGATCCAAGGAGCTTATGATTCGAATACGATCATATAAACCGGACCATAGGGGCTAAGCTAGGATTCGAATACGATCCGTAGCCCCCTAGTGGCCTTGAAACTTTTAGCCAATCAATGGATTCGAATACGATCCAAGGAGCTTATGATTCGAATACGATCATATAAACCGGACCATAGGGGCTAAGCTAGGATTCGAATACGATCCGTAGCCCCCTAGTGGCCTTTGCTATGTTCTCTTTGGTTCGAATACGACCTATGTTTGAACAGGAATGGCTATGTTCTCTTTAGTTCGAATACGACCTATGTTTGAACAGGGAGCCCTTTAGTAAGTTTGGCTATGTTCTCTTTGGTTCGAATACGACCTATGTTTGAACAGGAAGCCCTTTAGTAAATGTAGAAGTAGGGTACCTATATGGGAGTTGCACTGTTCGGCAAACCTTCTTTGGTCCCTTATAGAATTGTCCTGCATAGCCAGATAAACCGATCAAAGCATCTTATTTTCTTTAGATAGATAGATAGCACCTGAGTGAATTCCCATAAGATACTTATATTTGAAGAAAATGGCTGATTCCCCGGTTTACCGGGGGCACCAGTTTGAGAGGCCATAAGAACTTCTTGGCATGGAGAAGCCCCCATGTGACATATTCCTGAGCTGTGCTCGCCGGGCACCTATGTTTGAGTTGTGCTATGCAACAAACTCTCTTTGGCCCCCTTAATTTTTCTGAGAACTCGTACTTGCGGGAAACACTTCTTCTTGAACCAGATGTTAAACCTGATATTAGGAGCTTAAAAAGCTTTGTGGGATCTTTAAACCAGAATTATCATTTTCAGCCGGCCTTTAAATTTGCACCAATGTGGCGGTTCAGGGTCCTGCATTAGATAACTTTGCAAGACGGGGTAACTGCTCTTCTAAAGAAAGTAATATATAATAAAATATACTGGACGGATTTCACCTGATATGTTAAGTCAGTATTTATCCGTCGCAGAGTTGATGATCACCATGGTGAAGCGGACATCATTCATGAATGAGTCCGCCGTAAGAGCCGATGGATGAGTCGGTCGCAATATTATACGCCGGTGCGGACGGGCAAGTTGTCCTCCATGTTGTAAACCGGTGTGGACGCGTGAACCGGCCGTCCGTTCATCAGGTAATGTGACACAGAGGAAAAAGCCGTTGTAGAATTTTGCCAGCGCGTGCTTTATTCCCGCAGTAGAATAATAATTTCACCTGTATATAAAAACACCAATAGGGCAGTGTAACAGTGCTCAAAGGAATTAAAATGTCCTGATAAATACATATGAAGATGCTGGATAATGCACCGTAGTGCTCTTGGCTTTTTCACGAAAGAATTGATCTGATGTGTACTGTTGAGAATGAGTAGTAGTACTAGCTCTTTTGTCTTTGAGCGCCCAGCATGATTGCGGTTTTCACGTGGAGTAATGGCAGCAAGCACTGGTACTCCATGGTAGAATTGACTCGCACGTGTATCCGTTGGGGCGGTTTATGAGGACGGGTGCGGCGCCCGGCGTGTTGATGTAGACTGGACCGCAGAAGCGGTGGCGTGCGCACGTCCTCTGGCGAAGGAGTCGGTCGCGGTGTTGGAGATCAGTGCGCGTGGGCGCGGATTGACGAGTCGGCCGGTGCGTTTGATGTAAACCGGACCGCAACACGCATGCTCGTGAAGCCGCGTGGCACAACCAAACATGCATCCGTGGTATAACATCACCCCTTTTTCTTTTAATAGTCATCCTGCGTAAAAAATATTACAGGCCAGAGTAATTGTTGTCGGATGAATTAACATGTACTGATAAAATATATAGGAAAAATATCACCTGATTTTGTTTTTTGAGGCGAACGCGGATGCTGATGCCAGGTGGCGTATGGTCTAACAGCGGCGCAAGACCATCAGTTAGTACTCATGTAATTCTCCCTGTCTTTTATTCCCGTAAGTAGTACTTTTGTCTCTCACGTGATTCTGAGCTTCGGAGACCATGCAAGCACTTGTGTCAATGAATAGGCCGGCGTAGGCAGCATCTTTGGATCAATTCTTTGTAACCACGGGGCTGTACTAAGGACAAAAAGCGCAGAGGTCTGTGTCCGGCCCCATGGCCATCCTAGGCACGAGCGGATCGCAGCTCCCACTATAGGATTTGAAGCCTATATGTAAAACAACAACCAGTCTGGTCTTTGTCCATCTCGGATACGACGACATAGGCTTCTGTTTGGAATCGGTGTCGCGGCCTCTGACCCAAATACGAGCAGCGGCTCAAATCAAATCCATATCGACACCTTCTGTCAACTTGGCGACTTGCGGCGGTGTACCAAAAAGTGATCCGGCCACGACACCAAAAACCGGCTCTTGCACTATTTGCTTCGGGACTTGATCCATTGGCAGGTCTGGTGTAGAAGTGCGGAGCAGCAAACACAACTTGACGGATTGGACACAATAACTGCAACAGAATTTTCCAGTTCGTCTCGGCGCAACCAGTGATTGATCACGGATTCGTCACGGACTCAGCGAATCACCACGGCGCTTGCAGCGGCTGCGTGAAACACAACCCTAAAATTCTCTTGATTCTCAAATCTCACATATTGTAAAACCTGGACCGATGAACCTCGAGGCCTATGCAGATCCCTCCGAGTTGAATCTTTCTTCATCCGAAAAACTGCGAACTTCTCGATCCCTGAAGAGATCCCTCCAAGAACTCAACACCACCGTGCGCAGGCCCCACGGTGGGCGCCAACTGTCATGGAATTAACACGTCAGATGTCCGGTTTAGCGGACTTAGTCGTGAGGCCGCGCATCTATGTAGTAGCTTGAGAGGGGTTGAGCGGAATCGAGAGACGCGATGTAAAACACGGATTTAGACAGCTTCAGGCCCCGGGAAACATCTTCCGGTAATAGCCCTACGTGCTGTTTGAGGCTAGATCTCATTATGATCCTCATGGTGTCGCCGGTAAACCGGCTCTTTGTGTCTAGCCCTAGAAACTTGTCTGTTTGTGGCTTGTCTAAACTTGTCTAAATTGTCTAAAACCTGTCCCTCTTTGGGGAGCCCTGCCCCTCCTTATATATGTTGAAGGGGCGGGTTACATGTAGAGTCCTAGTAGGATTAGGATTGCTTTATTACAAGGAGTCCTAGTCTTGCTTCCTTTGTAAGAGAATATTCCTTATGCTTCTTCATAAACCGGCCCACCATAACATGAACCAGCCTTCTAGGCCTTGGGCCTTGTCGTCCGTGATCCGCCAGCCGGGTTACCAGTAAATTGCCAAGTGTAAACCATCTCAAGTAAACCACCAAGTCCGGCCGGGTCATAATTCCGGTCGGTTCATACCGCGGGGTATATCCCCAACAGGAGGGGTGACTGTCACCTCATCAGGTTCTACTTTCCTCCCACTCACTTCTTTCGAGAGAAACTCTTTCTCCGGAAAGGATCCATTCTTGGCAACAAAGACCTTGCCTTCGGATCTGAGGTAGAAGGTGTACCCAATCGTTTCCTTTGGGTATCCTATGAAGACGCATTTTTCCGATTTGGGTTCGAGCTTTTCAGGTTGAAGTTTCTTAACATAAGCATCGCAACCCCAAACTTTCAGAAACGACAGCTTAGGTTCCTTGCCAAACCAAAGTTCATACGGTGTCGTCTCAACGGATTTCGACGGAGCCCTATTTAAAGTGAATGCGGCAGTCTCTAAAGCATAACCCCAAAAAGATAGCGGTAAGTCGGTGAGAGACATCATAGATCGCACCATGTCCAACAGAGTACGATTTCGATGTTCGGACACACCATTACGCTGAGGTGTTCCGGGCGGTGTCAATTGTGAAACAATTCCACAGTTCCTTAGGTGCGTGCCAAATGCATGACTTAAATATTCACCCCCATGATCCGATCGTAAGAACTTTATTTTTTTGTCACGTTGATTCTCAACCTCATTCTGAAATTCCTTGAACTTTTCAAAGGTCTCAGACTTGTGCTTCATCAAGTAGACATACCCATATCTACTCAAGTCATCTGTGAGGGTGAGAACATAACGATAGCCTCCACGAGCGTCAACACTCATTGGACCGCACACATCGGTATGTATGATTTCCAATAAGTTGGTTGCTCGCTCCATTGTTCCGGAGAACGGAGTCTTGGTCATCTTGCCCAAGAGGCATGGTTCGCACGTGTCAAATGATTCGTAATCAAGAGACTCCAGAAGTCCATCTGCATGGAGCTTCTTCATACGTTTGACACCAATATGACCAAGGCGGCAATGCCACAAGTATGTGGGACTATCATTGTCAACTTTACATCTTTTGGCATTCACACTATGAATATGTGTATCATCACGTTCGAGATTCATCAAAAATAAACCATTGACCAGCGGGGCATGACCATAAAACATATCTCTCAAATAAATAGAACAGCCATTATTCTCGGATTTAAATGAGTAGCCATCTCGCATGAAACGAGATCCAGATACAATGTTCATGCTCAAAGATGGTACTAAATAACAATTATTAAGGTTTAAAACTAATCCCGAGGCTAGATGTAGAGGCAGCGTGCCGACGGCGATCACGTCGACCTTGGAACCATTCCCGACGCGCATCGTCACCTCGTCCTTCGCCAGTCTCCGCTTATTCCGCAGCTCCTGCTTTGAGTTACAAATGTGAGCAACTGCACCGGTATCAAATACCCAGGAGCTACTACGAGCGCTGGTAAGGTACACATCAATAACATGTATATCACATATACCTTTGACGTTGCCGGCCTTCTTGTCTGCTAAGTATTTGGGGCAGTTCCGCTTCCAGTGACCCGTTCCCTTGCAATAAAAGCACTTCGTCTCAGGCTTGGGTCCATTCTTTAGCTTCTTCCCGGCAACTGGCTTACCGGGCACGGCAACTCCTTTGCTGTCCTTCTTGAAGTTCTTCTTACCCTTGCCCTTCTTGAACTTAGTGGTTTTATTCACCATCAACACTTGATGCTCTTTCTTGATCTCCACCTCCACTGATTTCAGCATTGAATACACCTCGTGAATGGACTTCTCCATCCCTTGCATATTGAAGTTCAACACGAAGATCTTGTAGCTAGGTGGGAGCGACTGAAGGATTCTATCAATGACCGCTTCGTCTGGGAGATTCATTCCCAACTGAGACAAGCGATTGTGCAACCCAGACAACTTGAGTATGTGCTCACTGGCAGAACTATTTTCCTCCATCTTACAGTTGTAGAATGCGTTGGAGACATCATATCTCTCAACTCGGGCACGAGCCTGGAAAACCATTTTCAGCTCTTGGAACATCTCATATGCTCCGTGGTGCTTGAAACGTTTTTGGAGCCCCGATTCTAAGCTGTAGAGCATGCCGCACTGAACCAGGGAGTAATCATCACAACACGACTGCCAAGCATTCATAACATCTTGGTTTGCCGGGGCGGGAGCGTCACCTAGCGGTGCTTCTAGGACATAAGTTTTCTTGGCAGCTATGAGGATGATCCTCGGGTTACGGACCCAGTCCGTATAGTAGCTACCATCGTCTTTCAGCTTGGATTTCTCTAGGAACGCGTTGAAGTTGAGGGTGACATGAGCGTGGGCCATTGGATCTACAAGACATATTGTAAAGAATTTAGACTAAGTTCATGATAATTAAGTTCATCTAATCAAATTTAATGAACTCCCACTCAGATTGACATCTCTCTAGTCATCTAAGTGATACATGATCCGAATCGACTAGCCCGTGTCCGATCATCACGTGAGACGGACTAGTCATCAACGGTGAACATCTTCATGTTGATCGTATCTTCTATACGACTCATGTTCGACCATTCGGTCTTCCGTGTTCCGAGGCCATGTCTGTACATGCTAGGCTCGTCAAGTGAACCCTAAGTGTATTGCGTGTGTAAATCTGGCTTACACCCGTTGTATGCGAACGTTAGAGCCTATCACACCCGATCATCACGTGGTGCTTCGGAACAACGATCCTTGGCAACGGTGCACAGTTAGGGGGAACACAATTCTTGAAATTTTCAGTGAGAGATCATCTTATTTACTACCGTCGTTCTAAGTAAACAAGATGCATAAACATGATAAACATCACATGCAATCAAATAAAGTGACATGATATGGCCAATATCATTTTGCTCCTTTGATCTCCATCTTCGGGGCACCATGATCATCTTTGTCACTGGCATGACACCATGATCTCCATCATCATGATCTTCATCATCGTGTTTTCATGAAGTCGTCTCGCCAACTATTACTTCTACCACTATGGCTAACGTTTAGCAATAAAGTAAAGTAATTACATGGCATTATTCAGTGACACGCAGGTCATACAATAAATAAGACAACTCCTATGGCTCCTGCCGATTGTCATTTTCATCGCCATGCAAGTCGTGATTCCCTATTACAAGAACATGATCAATCTCATACATCACATATATCATTCATCACATCTTCTTGGCCATATCACATCACATAGCACATGCTGCAAGAACAAGTTAGACGACCTCTATTTGTTGTTGCAAGTTTTTACGTGGCTTCTATAGGTTTCTAGCAAGAATGTTTCTTACCTACACCAAAACCACAACGTGATATGTCAATTTCTATTTACCCTTCATAAGGACCCTTTTAATCGAATCCGATCCGACTAAAGTGGGAGAGACAGACACCCGCCAGCCACCTTATGCAACTAGTGCATGCCAGTCGGTGGAACCAGTCTCACGTAAGCGTACGTGTAAGGTCGGTCCGGGCCGCTTCATCCCACGATGCCGCCAAATCAAGATTGGACTAGTAACGGCAAGTGAATTGAACAAAATCAACGCCCACAACTTGTTTGTGTTCTACTCGTGCAAGATGCTACGCAAAGACCTAGCTCAGATGCCACTGTTGGGGAACGTAGCAGAATTCAAAAAAAATTCCTACGCTTCACCAAGATCAATCTAGGGAGTCATCTAGCAACGAGCATAAAGGAGTGCATCTACATACCGTTTGTAGATCGCGAGCGGAAGCATTCGAAGGAACGTGGATGATGGAGTCGTACTCGTCGTGATCCTCGTCACCGATGATCCCAACGCCGAACGGACGGCACCTCCGCGTTCAACACACGTACGGTACAGCGACGTCTCCTCCTTCTTGATCCAGCGAGGGGGAAGAAGAGGTTGACGGAGATCCAGCAGCACGAAAGCGTGGTGGTGGATGCAACGGGAAAAGCTGCACAGCTTCGCCGAGACCCTGCGGGAGGAGTAGGAGGTGTAACGGGGGGGAGAGGCGTCAGGGGCTGAGGTGCGGCTGCCCTCTCTCCCCCCCACTATATATAGGGGGCCAGGGGGGCGCCGGCCCTAGGAGATCCAATCTCCTAGGGGGGCGGCGGCCAAGGGGGGTATCTTGCCCCCCAAGCCAAAGGGGGCGCCCCCACCCCTAGGGTTTCAACCCTAGGCGCATGGGGGGAGGCCCATGGGGGGTGCGCCAGCCCACTAGGGGCTGGTCCCTCTCCCCCTACGGCCCACGGGGCACTCCGGGATGGGTGGCCCCACCCGGTGGACCCCCGGGACCCTTCCGGTGGTCCCGGTACACTACCGGTGACCCCCGGAACTCTCCCGATGGCCGAAATTGGACTTCCTATATATCATTCTTTACCTCCGGACCATTCCGGAACTCCTCGTGACATCCGGGATCTCATCCGGGACTCCGAACAACATTCGGGTTTCCGTGTGCATATATCTCTACAACCCTAGCGTCACCGAACCTTATGTGTGTAGACTCTACGGGTTCGGGAGACACGCAGACATTACCGAGACGTCTCTCCGGTCAATAACCAACAGCGGGATCTGGATACCCATGTTGGTTCCCACGTGTTCCTCGATGATCTCATTGGATGAACCACGATGTCAAGGATTCACTTAATCTCGTATGTAATTCCCTTTGTCTATCGGTACGGTACTTGCCCGAGATTCGATCATCGGTATACCGATACCTTGTTCAATCTCGTCATGGCAAGTCTCTTTACTCATTCCGTAATCCATCATCATGTGACTAACTCCTTAGTCACTTTGAGCTCATTTATGATGATGTCTTACCGAGTGGGCCCAGAGATACCTCTCCGTCATACGGAGTGACAAATCCCAGTCTCGGTTCGTGCCAACCCAACAGACACTTTCAGAGATACCCGTTGCGTACCTTTATAGCCACCCAGTTACGTTGTGACGTTTGGCACACCCAGAGTATTCCTACGGTATCCGGGAGTTGCACAATCTCATGGTCTAAGGAACAGATACTTGACACTGGAAAAGCTTAAGCATTATGAACTACACGATCTCGTGCTAGTCTCAGGATTGGGTCTTCTCCATCACATCATTCTCCTAATGATGTGATCCTGTTATCAATGACATCCAATGTCCATGGTCAGGAAACCGTGACCATCTGTTGATCAACGAGCTAGTAACTAGAGGCTTACCAGGGACACGTTGTGATCTATGTATTCACACATGTATCATTTTTTCCGTACAATACAATTCAAGCATGAATAACATACAATTATCATGAACAAGGAGATATAATAATAATCCTTTTATTATTGCCTCTAGGGCATATTTCCAACAAAAGTCTGCCCAGGACGCGCGAGGCGAGGCGCGCAGCGCCTGTGAGGAAATCAAACAAGCGCGACAGATAGCATCTGGTAAGATATTTTTCTTACATAGCATCTTCGGCGGGCAGAATTATATTGGGCTGACATGATTGTGGAGTTCTCCAGGCGTGTTTGCTGATCTTCCGAGGAGCACGCAGATGCCGCTCAAAACTTCCGAGCCTAGGAGGGGAATGACACAGAGAAATTGTTCTGGTCGCAATTCTATGCGCCACAACATCCAGTTCCTCTCAACGACCAGATGAAGTAGTTGGTCGAGATGCACAATATGGCGGGTTCAGCCATGAAGGACTTGATAGTCCGGCTATGGCCCGCTGAGCCAATCTCATGTAGTTACTTCGAATTGGTGAAGCGGCTCGTCGAGGCGAGTCCGCGAGTCGACGCGTTAACGCGGTCGGCTTGCATAGAAGGTGCTCGGATGGCCTTCGCTCGCGTCAAAGTGCACTGGGCAAAGATGAACGCGGTGCATATAGCCACTGATGGCCCGCTCGCGGGCAAGGAGCACTGTACGCCGGAGAAGTACTTCGAGGACTTCATCAAGGGCGCCTGCCTTGTAGAAGGCCAGTGTTCGAAAGATGTTGTTTTTGATTAATTGTATCCGTATGTAAAGACTATGCTTATGAATCCAGTGTATACAACGTTTGCGCTATTTATCATATCAGCGTCTTTTTTCCTCCCGTGTGACTCTTTATCTTAAATCTGAAAGTTTCTAGTCGTCGGCTTCAGCCCCCACGTACATAGTACTGGGGTGTTTGGTCATATGCAAATACACTCTTTATCCAACGTCTTGGTCCGTATAAGAATGTATGCGGAGCGAAGCAGGCAATCAGACTATGCGGCGTTATTTCTTTCACTTAGTCGAGGAGTTTGACAAGTGGGTCTAGGTACTAGCCCCTGGTGCGGATGAAGTATCCAATTGCACTTGGCTGGGCAAAAAAACCAACCCTTCGTATAACACGGTGTAGATCTCTACCGATCGTAGTATAACACTAAGTCACCGGATTGTAGACCAGGTTCTCGCTTATCATGACAGTCAGTTTTCGGCTTTCTCTACTGAGGTACTTGACCGGACTAGCCAGAAGTACTATCACAGTAGTTCTCCTTTTACATCCTAGCCGAACAATCGGGAACGTAGGGGTAAGCACAGGAACCGGGCAACCCAACTATTGAGCCAAGACATGATTCGGAACTGATGCATATAATGCAAACATCCAGGACGCCGAACACTCCCTATAGGTGTTCGGTCTTTGCAATATATACCACGGCTGAATGTAGCCCCTAGTAATAAACCTTTATTGACAAGGCACATATGGCAATCTCAAATGTCTCCAATGTATCTACTTTTCCAAACCCTTTTGCTCTTGTTTTGGACTCTAACTTGCATGATTTGAATGGAACTAACCCGGACTGACGCTGTTTTCAGCAAAATTGTCATGATGTTGTTTTTGTGCAGAAATAAAAAGTTCTCAGAATCACCTGAAAATCAACGGAGAATTATTTTGGAAAATATAAAAAATAACTGCACAAAGATCCACACCAGGGGGCCTTGGGCCAGCCCACGAGAGTGGGGGGCGCGCCCCCTGCCGCGTGGCCCCCTTGTTGCTCCACCGACGTATCTCCAGATCCTATATCTTCCATTTCAGGGAGAAAAAAATAGGAGAGAAGGAGTTGTCGCGTTTCACGAGACAGAGCCGCTGCCAAGCCCTAATCTCTCACGGGAGGGCTGATCTGGAGTCCGTTCGGGGCTCTGGAGAGTGGAGATCGTCGCCATCGTCATCATCAACCTTCCTCCATCACCAATTCCATGATGCTCACCGTCGTGTGTGAGTAATTCCATCGTAGGCTTGCTGGACGATTATGGGTTGGATGGGATCTATCATGTAATCGATTTATTTTTGTTAGGGTTTGATCCCTAGTGTCCACTATGTTCTGAGATTGATGTTGCTATGACTTTGCTATGCTTAATGCTTGTCACTAGGGCCCGAGTGCCATGATTTCAGATCTGAACCTATTATGTTTTCATGAATATATGTGTGTTCTTGATCCTATCTTGCAAGTCTATAGTCACCTACTATGTGTTATGATCCGGCAACCCCGAAGTGACAATAATCGGGACCACTCCTGGTGATGACCATAGTTTGAGGAGTTCATGTATTCACTATGTGTTAATGCTTTGGTCCGGTACTCTATTAAAAGGAGGCCTTAATATCCCTTAGTTTCCAATAGGACCCCGCTGCCACGGGAGGGTAGGACAAAAGATGGCATGCAAGTTCTTTTCCATAAGCACGTATGACTATATTCGGAATACATGCCTACATTGCATTGATGAACTGGAGCTAGTTTTGTGTCACCCTAGGTCATAACTTCTACATGATGAATTGCATCCGACATAATTTCCCATCATCGATCCAATGCCTACGAGCTTTACCTATATTGCTTGTTGATTATTTACTTTTCCGTTGCTTATATTACAAAAACTACAAAAACACTATCGTTACTTTTATTGCTGCTACCGCCACTATCATAATACTTTGCTACTAAACTATCTTGCTGCAGATACTAAGTTTCCAGGTGTGGTTGAATTGACAACTCGGCTGCTAATACTTAAGAGTATTCTTTGGCTCCCCTTGTGTCGAATCAACAAATTTGGGTTGAATACTTTACCCTCGAAAACTGTTGCGATCCCCTACACTTGTGGGTTATCAAGACTATTTTCTTGCGCTATTGCCAGGGAGCATAGCTCTGTTCTTTAAGTCACTTGGGATTTATATTTGCTGATCACTATGAAGAATTTGAAGGACTCAAAAACCAAGATCTTACCCTCAACTACGAGGGAGGTAAGGAACTGCCATCTAGCTCTGCACTTGATTCTCCTTCTGTTATGAGTAAACTTGCGATACCTACTCCTGCTATTGAATCTGATATGTCGTATGTTCTTGATGATGCTACTTCTGCTATGTATGATGAAACTACCTCTATGCCTGATAATGTGCCACTAGGTGAATTTATAGATGAACAAATTGCTAAGGTTAGGGAGAGTGCAAATGTTGATGATATTTATGAAAGTGATGATGAAACTACTCCCAATAGATATGAATTGCTTGTTGTTCCTGAGGGTTATGTTATGGATGAAGAAAGTGCTAGAGACTTTCTTGCTTGCAATGATAGATATGATCTTAAGAAGTTATTAGCTAAGCTTAAAGAAAAGTCCTTGAATGCTAGAATGAAACATGACCCTGCTTTTGCTACTTCACCTATTTGTGTCACTGATAAGGATTATGAATTCTCTGTTGATCCTGAGTTAATTACTTTGGTTGAATCTGATCCTTTCCATAGCTATGAGTCTGAAACTGTTGTGGCACATCTTACCAAGTTGAATTATATAGCTACCCTGTTTACCAATGATGAAAAGATCCGCTACTACTATATCCTTAAGTTGTTTCCGTTCTCCTTAAAGGGTGATGCTAAGACTTGGTTTAATTCTCTTGATCCTGGTTGTGTGCGTAGTCCCCAGGATATGATGTATTATTTCTCTACTAAATATTTTTCCCGCTCATAAGAAACAAGCTGCCTTACGGGGAATATATAACTTTGCTCAAACTGAAGAAGAGAGTCTCCCACAAGCTTGGGGGAGGCTTCTCCAGTTACTTAATGCTTTGCCTGATCATCCTCTTAAGATGCATGATATACTTGATGTCTTTCATAATGGACGAACCGATGCTTCCAGAGACCACCTGGATAGTTGTGTTGGTTGTGTTTTCAGGGAAAGAACAGTTGAACAAGCTGAATTGATATTGAATAATATGCTGGCCAATGAAAATAATTGGACACTTCCTGAACCAGCCCCTAAGCCAACTCCAAAGAAGAGAGGTGTTCTATTTCTCAATCCTGAAGACATGCAAGAGGCGAAGAAATCTATGAAAGAAAAAGGTAATAAAGCTTAAGATATTAAGAATTTACCACCTATTGAAGAAATACATGGTCTTGATAACCCGACACAGGTAGTAAAGGTAAATTATCTATATAGATCTGATGAAGGTTATATTCCTCGTTATAAGTCTGCTAGCCAATGCTTAGATGAGTTTAACAATTTTATTGTGAAACAAGAAAACTTCAAAGCTTATGTTGGTAGACAATTACAGCACAATGCTTATATGATTGAATGCTTGAGTGATTATCTGTCTAGTGCTAAAAGTGAACTGAAACTTATTAGTAAACATGGTTCTATGGTCACCACTCAAGTAGAAAAAGTACTTAAAGCTCAGAATGATTTGCTCAATGAATTAAATAGTAAGAATAATGACTCAGGAACCTCTGTATCCTGAGGGCCACCCTAAGAGAATTTAGCAAGATTCTCAGAGAGCTAACTTAGATGCACCTAGTTCTTCTAAGAAGAAGAAAAAGAAAAATGATAGGACTTTGCATGCTTCTAGTGAACCTATAACTTACACACCTGAGAATCCCAATGATATATTTGTTTCTGATGCTGAGACACAATCTGGTAATGAACATGAACCTAGTGATAATTAATGATGATGTTCATGTGGATGCCCAACCCAGCAATGATAATGATGTAGAGATTGAACCTGCCATTGATCTTGATAACCCACAATCAAAGAATAAACGTTATGATAAGAGAGATTTTGTTGGTAGGAAGCACGGTAGGGAAAGAGAACCATGGGTTCAGAAACCCATGCCTTTTCCTCCGAAACCATCCAAGAAAAAGGATGATGACGATTTTGAGCGCTTCGCTGAAATGATTAGACCTATCTTTTTGCATATGCGTTTGACGATGTGCTTACAACAAATCCTTATGCCAAATATATGAAAGACATCATTACCAACAAAAGAAAGATTCCCGAAGTAGAAATTTCCACCATGCTTGCCAATTACACTTTTGAGGGTGGAACGCCTAAGAAATTAGGAGATCCAGGAGTACCTACTATACCTTGTTCCATTAAGAGAAACTATGTTAAAACTGCTTTGTGTGATCTTGGAGCTGGTGTTAGTGTTATGCCTCTCTCTTTATATCATAGACTTGACTTGAGTAAGTCGACACCTACTGAAATATCTTTGCAAATGGCCGATAAATCAACTGCTATACCTGTCGGTATTTGTGAGGATGTGCCTGTTGTAGTTGCAAATGTTACTATTCTAATGGACTTTGTAATACTTGATATTCCCGAGGACGATAGTATGTCTATTATTCTTGGAAGACCTTTCTTGAATACTGCATGGGCTGTTATTGATTGCAACAAAGGCAATGTCATTTTTCATGTCAATGGTAATGAGCATACGGTACACTTTCCGAGCAAACAACCTCAGGTCCACAGTATCAATTATATTGGAAAAACTTCAACTATTACTATTGGAGGTTTTGAGTTTCCTCTTCCTACTATCAAGAAGGCATATGACATCCTTATTGTTGGGGACATACATATCCCCCATTGAGGTAACCTAGTGTTATTCGAAAATTCTCCGGTTTCATGTTACTCGGAAAGAGTTTATTAACAAGACTTGATCAACCTTGTTAATGGATTCCTTTTGATGAGCATGGGATAGGTGAATCTAGATAGCACAATCTTCTGTACCCTCCTTTTACTTTCTGTTAATTAGGTTAAATGAAAGAAAAATAGCATTGTCTGTTTGTTTCCAGACTTATCCGTGCAATAAAAAAATATCCCGAAAATAAAAGTTCTCCAAATGCCATGAAAATGAAATATGAATTTTTCTAGAATATTTAAAAAAATATGGCACTGAACACACAGCGAGGGGAGCCAACATGAGGCCACGAGGGCACAGGGCGCGCCCCCTGCCTCGTGGGCCCCACGTGGCCCCTCTCCACTTATCCTTTCACCCATGCTCTTCTTCTTCCTCCCAAAAAAATCCCCAACCAGCTCAAACCTGAGTTCTAGCTCATTTTGCTGCCATTTTTGATCTCCTTGCTCAAAGCACCATTCACCAAACTGTTTGGGGAAATTGTTCCTTGGTATGTGACTCCTCCATTGGTCCAATTAGTTTTTGTTCTAGTGTTTTATATGTTGCAAATTTATGCTGCTGTGGTGACCTTGTTCTTGAGCTTGCATGTCAAATTTTCTTGGTCCCAAGTAGTTCTAATGCATGATATAGTCTCTAGGCACTTATAGGAGTTGTTGCTATCAATCTTGTTGAGTTTGGTTAAACTTTTATTTTGAAGTTACTAAAAATTTCAGAAATTTTGAGATAAGGAAAAAGTTAAAAAGATTATTGAGGGGCTCCTCCAGCAAGAGCTCAGAGGAGAAGAAGAAAGAAGAAAATAAGAATCCCAAGTATCATCTTCCTCGCATGGCGGAAGTTCGACCGTGCGAATGGTCGTGTAATAATTTCATGATGTTCGCCGGTATTCACGAAGACTTTTATTGGTTGGCGAATAATGCAGGCCTCGCCGACTTCCTCAACGATCAGAAAGAGCAGTATCTCTTACTCACCAATATTTTCACGCAAAGCTTGCATTTTCATTCTAGGAAAACACCACCTACGGTGGAGTTTCGCTTATATGATGTGGTTAAGGAGATATCACTTTTAGATTTTTGTGAAATATGCAAAATACCCTTCGGAGGTAGACTTGATGAACCACGTCGTGAAGACGTTGAAGGGTTCATTGACATGATAGCCGTAGGTGAAACTAGACAAGTTTCAGGGGCAAGAATCACTAGTATACATTTCCCTGTTCTATGCTACTTTGCTTTATTCGCTAGTAGATGTTTAATTGGTCCCGGGAACAGTGGAAATCTCAGTGCCCCTGATATTATCATTTTACACCATGCTATGTTTCGAGACACAACTATTAGATTGGGTGACGTCGTTGCCAAACGATTGAGTCTGAACCGCTCAAAGGGGCCCATCTTTGGAGGCATCTTTGCTACTCGCCTTGCTGAATATTTATACCTATTAGGCATCATGAGAAGGAAGAAAAATTGTGTGCCCTTATTTATCTAGATTACAAGAGCATGATAGCTCATTATTTTTTTGTTAAAGACAAGAATATGCAGCTTAATTATAAATTAAGGTTTGATGAAATATATTGTGAAATTGTTACCTTGTCTGCACCATCTTTGTTTGATCTGTCCACAGGCAAGTATCTCATTACATCAAATGCCTTCTACAAGTACCAAGGCCAGGCACAAGCTTCAGAGCCTGAGCCGGAACCACCACTTGATCCTTCCAGTCAATCTGTTTATGGGTGGGAGCTGGACGAGCTCGCTAACCAGTGGCATCCGGAGGACACATCTCAGTACACTGGAGGGAGTGGCTTCGATCCGTGGCCATAGACCAGCTTAGGCCAAAAGCCTAAGCTTGGGGGAGTACGTGTTTCTCACCGACTTTACATTCATGTTCACACACTTATTCTAGTTGTCGGTGCTCACACTCTTTCACTGTACCATCCATGCTTAGTTTAAATTTCTTTTTTCTTAGTCATTTTCCTGTGTGCTAGAAAAACCAAGAAAAACAAAAAAATAGGTGTAGCTTCTAGCTAGTTTACTTTCTTTGCTTGTAGTAGTAGTAACTAAAAATGAAAACCCAAAAAGATTTCCCGTTCTTCTTTTGCTTGTTGGGAGTTTTCTCGTGTAAATAGTTTCTTTTCTTTTCTTTAGGGGTTGAGAGTAGAAGACCGTGATTAAAATGCTTAGTGGCTCTCATATGCTTTGTTGTTGATTTAACCTTGAGCCATATTACCTTGTCTTCTCTCTTGTATTAAATGTTTGCAGATTCCAGCTTAGTCCAATGCACGTGCACTATTATTATTTTCCACACCATTCAGTCGTGCGAGTGAAAGTCAATAAGGATGATATATGATGAACTAATTGAGATGAGAAAAGCTGGTATGAACTCGACCTCTTTTGTTTTTGTAAATATGATTGCTCGTCGTTCTTGATTCAGCTTGTTATGAATGAAACATGTTCGCAATGACAATTAGAGATCATAGCTGCTTATGCCATGCTTAATTAGCTGAGAGTTTATAATGGTCTATCTTGTGTGCCAACATGATATTAAAATGGTTGTGATGTGGTATGATGGGTGGTATTTTCCTTTGAACGATTTAAGTGACTTGACTTGGCACATGTTCACGCATGTAGTTGAAACAAATCAACATAGCCTCCACGATATTATGTTCATGGTGATTTATATCCTACTCATGCCCGCATTCATTGTTGATTAATTTTAATGCATGTTCATGACCGTTGTTGCTCTCTAGCTGGTCGCTTCCCAGTCTCTTTCTAGCCTTCACCTATACTAAGCGGGAATACTGCCTGTGCATCCACTTCCATAAACCCCAAAGTTATTCGACATGAGTCCACCATACCTTCCTATATGCGGTATTTACCTGCCATTCCAAGTAAATTTGCATGTGCCAAACTCTAAACCTTCAAATGAAATTCTGTTTTGTATGCTCGAACAGCTCATGTATCAACTAGGGTTGTCTATATCTTCCATGCTAGGTGGGTTATTCTCATGAAGAGTGGACTTCGCTCACCATTCATGAGAAAATGGCTGGTAACCGGGATGCCTAGTCCCATACTCAAAATCATAATAATTAAACAAAGCTCCCCCAGGGCTCTTGTTGGTTTAGATGGTACCCGTTGTTTCGGGATAGCCGTGGAGTGTGCTTGTTGGTGGTTGGGGAGTATAAACTTTACCATTCTGTTTGGGAGCCGCATATAATGTGCGTAGCATGGGAGATATCGAGATTCCTGGTTGTTATGTTGACAATGAAAGTATACCGCTCAAAATGTTATTCAATCTCTATATAAAAAACAAGCTCTAGCACCTCTACAAATCCCTGCTTCCCTCTGCGAAGGGCCTATCTATTTACTTTTATGCAGAGTCATCATCCTCTTATCAAAGAGCACCAGTAGGAGAGCACCTCTGTCATTGCATGTATTACTATTAATTTGCATTGAGTATGATCATGACTGGGTCTCTTTTACCATGAATTACAATGTCTAGTCAGTCCTTGATCTTTAAAGGTGCTCTGCATTTATGTTTTCCGGTCTCGGAAAGGGCTAGCAAGATACCATCTTGTTATATCGTATCATGATTGTTTTGAGAAGTGTTGTCATCCGAGGTTTATTATTATTGCTCGCTAGTTGATTATGCCATTGATGTGAGTAGTCTTGAGACCTGAAAGTTATTGCGAATGTGGTTAGTTCATGATCTTGTTGAAAACCTGAATGCTAGCTTACATATTTACATCAACAAGAGCAAACAAAGTTTGTCAAAGTTTTACTTTATCACTTTCAGTTTATCAACTGAATTGCTTGACGACAAGCAAAGGTTTAAGCTTGGGGGAGTTGATACGTCTCCGGACGGGCGCTGTTTTCAGCAAAATTGCCATGATGTTGTGTTCCTGCAGAAATAAAAAGTTCTCGGAATCGCCTGAAAATCAATGGAGAATTACTTTGGAAAATATAAAAAATAACTGCACAGAGATCCACACCATGGGGCCTTGGGCCAGCCCACGAGGGTGGGAGGCGCACCCCCTGCCCAGGGCGCGCCCCCTGCCTCGTGGCCCTCCTGTTGCTCCACCGACGTATCCCCAGATCCTATATCTTCCATTTTGGGGAGAAAAAAATAGAAGAGAAGGAATTATCGCATTTCATGAGACGGAGCTGCCGCCAAGCCCTAATCTCTCTCGGGAGGGCTGATCTGGAGTCCGTTCGGGGCTCCGGAGAGTGGAGATCGTCGCCATCGTCATCATCAACCTTCCTCCATCACCAATTCCATGATGCTCACCGTCGTGTGTGAGTAATTCCATCGTAGGCTTGCTGGACGGTGATGGTTGGATGGGATCTATCATGTAATCGAGTTAGTTTTGTTACGGTTTGATCCCTAGTATCCACTATGTTCTGAGATTGATGTTGCTATGACTTTGCTATGCTTAATGCTTGTCACTAGGGCCCGACTGCCATGATTTCAGATCTGAACCTATTATGTTTTCATGAATATATGTGTGTTCTTGATCCTATCTTGCAAGTCTATAGTCACCTACTATGTGTTATGATCCGGCAACCCCGAAGTGACAATAATCGGGACCACTCCCGGTGATGAACATAGTTTGAGGAGTTCATGTATTCACTATGTGTTAATGCTTTGGTCCGGTACTCTATTAAAAGGAGGCCTTAATATCCCTTAGTTTCCAATAGGACCCCGCTGCCACGGGAGGGTAGGACAAAAGATGTCATGCAAGTTCTTTTCCATAAGCACGTATGACTATATTCGGAATACATGCCTACATTGCATTGATGAACTAGAGCTAGTTCTTTGTCACCCTAGGTTATAACTTCTACATGATGAATTGCATCCGACGTAATTTCCCATCACCGATCCAATGCCTACGAGCTTTACCTATATTGCTTGTTGATTATTTACTTTTCCGTTGCTTATATTACAAAAACTACAAAAACACTATCGTTACTTTTATTGCTGCTACCGCCACTATCATATTACATTGCTACTAAACTATCTTGCTGCAGATACTAAGTTTCTAGGTGTGGTTGAATTGACAACTCAGCTACTAATACTTAAGAGTATTCTCTGGCTCCCCTTGTGTTGAATCAACAAATTTGGGTTGAATACTTTACCCTCGAAAACTGTTGCGATCCCCTACACTTGTGGGTTATCACAATCTGATGCGGGAAGAGAACATTCCATGGTGAGTGCATAAAACTCTGGATATATATGAATAAAACTGTTCTATTAATATCCCTCTGTAGTACGGTGAGCCGCAAACTTTTACAGATAATGTTGAGGACCTTTTTTGGACATTTTAAATGCCAAGAAGGTATATAAGAAAGAGAAGAAAGGTTTACACAGGGTCTTAATCTAAAAAGAAACCTTAGTGCGGGTCCCTGCTGCACGTTTGCACCGTTTTCTCCTCTGTAATGTGTCCTTAAAGGTACGAGTATGATGGCCATCTATCTAAAAAAGAAATAAACCTGGAAACGAAGAAGTCAATCCGGTGTGGCCAAAGTAAGTCTGGTTCGTTTTAATGAACCAAAAGAAGATAAGTTTAAAGTCCGAATAGGGTCTAGCCGAACTACAGACTGTATGCAGGTGCCCCCGGTCACCGCCCAAGGAATTTTTAGGGCATAATTATGTACTCGAGGCACATATGCTATCACCTTATGGGGCGGTCGACGGGGGTATAGCTGTCAATCTTGCTCAGGTTCATCTGAGCTGCCGCACTGAGGCGTGTGCCAGACAAGTTTAGCTGTGTCCGCTATTGATACATTATTTGGCTTGAATATGCCGCATTGTACTTTGGCTGCTAGGGCCGCAGTATCTTCCTCTGTACGAAGAGAGCGCTCCATATTTCCATTGACCATGATAACGCCACGTGGTCCAGGCATCTTGAGCTTTAAATAGGCAGAATGCGGGACTACATTAAAGCGGGCGAAGGCCGTTCTTCCGAGTAGGGTGTGATAGCCACTTCGGAATGGAGCTATGTCGAAGAGCAGTTCTTTGCTTCGAAAGTTGTTGGGAGAACCGAATACAACCTCCAGTGTTAAAGAGGATGTGCAGCGAGCTTCAATGCCTGGTTCACTCCTTTAAAGGTCGTGATGCTTGGCTTGATTCTTGATGGGTCGATCCCCATCTTGCGGACAGTGTCCTGATATATTAGGTTGAGACTACTGCCGCCGTCCATAAGGACTCGGGTTAGATGGTATCCATCTATTATTGGGTCGACCACTAAGGCAGCCGAACCCCCATGCCGAATACTAGTCGGATGATCCCTGCGATCGAAAGTGATCGGACAGGCTGACCATGGGTTGAATTTTGGGGCTACAGGCTCAATGGCGTAGACGTCTTGGAGTGCGCGCTTGCGCTCCCTCTTTGGGATATGAGTGGCATATATCATGTTCACTGTTTTGACCTCCGGTGGAAATTTCTTCTGTCCCCCTATATTCGGCTGGCGAGGTTCATCCTCGTCTTCGCTCTGAGGCTCCTTCCCCTTGTGTTCGGCGTTTAGCTTGCCCGCCTGGTTGAAAACCCAACAGTTACGGTTGGTGTGATTGGCAGGTTTTTTTGGGGTGCCATGGATTTGGCAGGGCCTGTCTAATATCATGTCCAAACTTGATGAACCGTCTTTTTTGCCTTTAAATGGCTTCTTCCGTTGACTGGGTCTGGAACCGCTGAATCCGGTGTTGACCGATGTATCATCTGGGCTTCTAGGATTGTTTCGACGCTATGTTCCAAGGTCGCTGGTGCTGCTACAAGCTAAAGCTATCCTCACCCACGCAAAAGCGAGTCATGAGTGTAGTTAGGGCTGCCATTGTCCTCGACTTTTCCTGTCCAAGGTGTCTGGCTAGCCATTCGTCCCGGATACTATGCTTGAACGCCGCTAAGGCTTCGACGTCCGGACAGTCGACGATCTGGTTCTTCTTAGTGAGAAACCGGTTCCAAAGCTTGGGTGCTGACTCCCCGGGTTGTTGTATGATGTGACTTAAATCGTCAGCGTCCGGGGGCCGGACATAAGTCCCTTGAAAATTGGCTCGAAAAGCATCCTCAAGTTCTTCCTAACTCCCAATGGAGTTTTCTGGGAGACTGTTTAGCCAGTGCCGAGCTGGTCCTTTGAGCTTGAGGGGTAAATATTTGATGGCGTGGAGATCATCTCCTCAAGCCATGTGGATGTGAAGAATAAAATCTTCTATCCAGACGGCAGGATCCGTCATTCCATTGTACGCTTCGATGTTCATGGGTTTAAACCCTTCTGAGAAATCATGACCCAGTACCTCATCGATAAAGCATAGAGGGTGTGAAGCTCCTCTGTATCTTGCTATATCATGGCATACGTCCGATGGTTGTGGTGTTCGGTATTGACCCCGAACTGGTATGTCACCGGCGCGATTGGCTTGATAGCCGTGTCCCGTGCGAGAGCTCGATCCCTGGGACTGAATATAGACATGATCTTGCTAGCTTTTTTGTTTAGGTCCTCGCGCATATCATGCTTCCGACCTTGGGATGCACCCTCCTTTCGTTTATGGGGCGGGGGCTTGTTTATGCCATTTCTAGCGACTCTATCCCGTCCGCGAGGTGGTCGGTCCGGCTTGTTGGCGGTGTTATTATTCGGTGGGACGGGCGCAACGGCCTCGTCGTTGAATTCGGGCAGCAGCTTGCGCTTGGGATAGCCTTTGGTTTGGCCATTAAAGCCATGTTTGTGTTCAGCATCTAGCACCTCATTCCATCTATGATTGAGCGTGTCTTGTGCAGCTCGAAGTTGTCTCTGCTACTTTTTTAAGCTCCGTGCGGTGGCTATAAGCCACCGATGGAAGCGTTTTTGTTTGGAGGGTTTTTCTGGGATGGTATATATGTCGTCATCCAGGCTAACCTCTTTTTCGGAGATCGGTTCATAGTCACCGTCTTCGGCATCGCTGTCATCGGACTGCGGCTTCGGACTCTATTCGACGTCCTCTCGCTCCTCCTGTGACACGTCTCCAACGTATCTATAATTTTTTATTGTTCCATGCTATTATATTATCCTTCTAGGATGTTTTATGGGCTTTATTATACACTTTTATATGATTTTTGGGACTAACCTATTAACCCAGTACCCAGTGCCAGTTTCTGTTTTTCTCCTGTTTTAGGGTTTCGCAGAAAAGGAATATCAAACGGAGCCCAATTGACCTGAAACTCAATGGAGGAAGTTTTTGGACCTACAGAAGCCCAGGAAGTGCCGGAGGGGGACGAGAGGACCCACGGGCTGCCCACGAGGGTGGGGGCGCCCCCCCCCCCACCTACTGGGCGCGCCCCCCTGCCCGTGGACAGCCCGGAGACCCCCTATGCTTGGCCCCGACTCCAATACCTCCTATATATACTGAAACCTCTGGAAAATAACCTAGATCGGGAGTTCCGCCACCGAAAACCAATCTAGACCCCGTTCCGACACCCTGCCAGAGGGGGGATCCCTCTCCGGTGGCCAACTTCATCATCCCGACGCTCTCCATGAAGAGGAGGGAGTAGTCCACCCTCGGGGCTGAGGGTATGTACCAGTAGCTATGTGTTTGATCTCTCTCTCACGTGTTCTTGAGATGGCACGATCTTGATGTATCGCGAGCTTTGCTATTATAGTTGGATCTTATGATGTTTCTCCCCCTCTACTCTCTTGTGACGAATTGAGTTTTCCCTTTGAAGTTATCTTATCGGATTGAATCTTTAAGGATTTGAGAACACTTGATGTATGTCTTGCGTGGGATACCTGTGGTGACAATGGGGTATTCTGTTGATTCACTTGATGTATGTTTTGGTGATCAACTTGCGGGTTCCGTGACCTTAGGGATCTATGCATAGGGGTTGGCACAAGTTTTCGTCTTGACTCTCCGGTAGAAACTTTGGGGCACTCTTTGAAGTACTTTCTGTTGGTTGAATAGATGAATCTGAGATTGTGTGATGCATATCGTATAATCATGCCCACGGATACTTGAGGTGACAATGGAGTATCTAGGTGACATTAGGGTTTTGGTTGAATTGTATCTTAAGGTGTTATTCTAGTACGAACTCTATGATAGATTGAACGGAAAGAATAGCTTCGTGTTATTTTACAACGGACTCTTGAATAGATCGATCAGAAAGAATAACTTTGAGGTGGTTTCGTACCCTACCATAATCTTTTTGTTTGTTCTCCGCTATTAGTTACTTTGGAGTGACTCTTTGTTGCATGTTGAGGGATAATTATATGATCCAATTATGTTATCCTTGTTGAGAGAACTTGCACTAGTGAAAGTATGAACCCTAGGCCTTGTCTCCTACCATTGCAACACTGTTTATGCTCACTTTTACCTTTAGTTACCTTACTGTTTTTATATTTTCTTATTACAAAAACCTATATCTACCATCCATATTGCACTTGTATCACCATCTCTTCGCCGAACTAGTGCACCTATACAATTTACCATTGTATTGGGTGTGTTGGGGACACAAGAGACTCTTTGTTATTTGATTGCGGGGTTTCTTGAGAGAGACCATCTTCATCCTACGCCTCCCACGGATTGATAAACCTTAGGTCATCCACTTGAGGGAAATTTTCTAATGTCCTACAAACCTCTGCACTTGGAGGCCCAACAACGTCTACAAGAAGAAGGTTGTGTAGTATACATCATCCTGCTCTATCGCTAGATCTGCGGGGCCTTTGGCTTGTTCTGGAATATCACTGTCATTAGTCACGGTGTTGCTGTCCTTTCCTTTATGGGATTTTGTTCGGCGTTTTGGATGCCGACGCTTGGGAGGTTCTTCGGCAGGTTTATTCTCTACAGGATTTTTTTCACCGTTGCCTTCCACCTCTTTAGGTGTATCCACCATATATACGTAGTACGAAGACGTAGCTTTCCACCACCCTGTTATGGGCCTGCTTTGATCGGTGTCTGCTTCAGCTTCGAGGTCCATCCCGTCGAAGTCTTCTGAAGCGTAGTCGAGTAGATCGGTTAGATCTTTAACCGTGGCTACCAACTGGGTGGTGGGTGGGGAACGAAATTCTTCATCTCCCTAGGTATAGCACGGTTGTTCATCAGCCTCCAGTTCGAACCGGATATAGTGCGGCTGCGTGTTCTCGTCCAAGGAGAGAGATCTCAACGACCTTAACATGTCGCCAAGTGGTGAGTGCTAGAAAATATCTACAGCACAAAATTCGGCGATAGGCGCCTGATTGGATTTGAGGGGCGCCGTCACGCACAGTTCGGAATCAGAGACCGGAGCTAAGTCCGGGGTTCCGGTAACACAAACCCCATCAGTTGGGTTCGTGTGCGGCTCCATCGTCGTAGAGTCTGCGGCTCCTGTGTTGGGGTTGAGCTTCCCATCTTTGGGTGGCGCAATACGCTCTGGATCTAAGGCCAGAACTGTTACAGGTGCTATTTCCTGATCTGATGACAGAGTTAAGTTATGATCATTGTGGTGGTAGAGAGGGGTTGCCGCTGGTTCGAATCCGGCGAAGATCAAGTCTCCACAGATATGAGCAACGTAGTTCAAGCTACCGAATCTAACATGGTGGCCAGGGGCGTAGCTCTCGATCTGCTCAAGGTGGCCTTCAGTGTTGGCCCGAAGCGCGAAGCCGCCAAACACAAAGAGTTGGCCGGGAGGGAAAATCCCCTCGACGTCACCATTGTAGTTGATGACGTGATCCATCAATCCTTCCGTCAAGGACATACTGGAACTCTCAATGAAAGCACCAATGTCGGTGTCAAAACCGACGGATCTCGGGTAGGGGGTCCCGAACTATGCGTCTGGGGATTAATGTTAACAGGAGGCAGGGGACACGATATTTACGCAGGTTGAGGCCCTCTCGATCGAGGTAAAACCCTACTTCCTACTATATTAGTATGAATGAATATGTGTACAAGAGTTGATCTACCTCGAGATCGTAATGGCTAAACCCTAAGTCTAGCCAATGGGGGTATTGTAATGAAGATGATTCTCTAGCCTCTACGGACTAAACCCTCCGGTTTATGTACACACCGGAGGGGCCTAGCGTTTGTACATATCATCTTGCAGAGGAAGGAAAATCTACACCCGAGCCTAAACTTGCCATTACAAGAATCCAGGAGTCCTATCCGGATATGAGAGATGATCTTCTATAATAATCTTTATGGGCCACCAGTCCGGCCCACCAGGAGTTTGTCCGGCCACATGAGGACCCCCCGATCCAGGACTCCCTCAACCGCCGCATCATTGTCGGCGACGGTTCCACACTCCCTATCACACATGTTGGGCACACTTCTTTTCCTTTCAATTCCATGCCTATTACTTTATCTAACATACTTGTGTCACCTCATCTTATTAAGAACCTTGTTTTTGTTCATTGTTTAACTCGTGAAAATCCTGTTACTGTTGAATTTGACGAGCTTGGTTTTTGTGTCAAGGACGCTCATACCAGGATGGTACTTCACCGATGTGACAGCCTCGACAAGCTCTACCCGGTGCATCCGCCGTCCACCTCCACCACCGCACTGGTTGCTCTCTCCGCTCGCATCGATCTCTAGCATGCTCGTTTGGGTCATCCCAACCCTGTCACACTTCGTCATATTCTTAGGAGTTTCAGTTCCAGTTGTCATAAGATAGAGGATCACACCTATCATGCATGTCGTGTCGGCAAACATGTTTGCCTCCCGTTTAATAACTCCACCACCATAGCTTCTTTTCCTTTTCAGTTGATTCATAGCAATGTGTGGACCTCTCTGGTTCCTAGTAATTCAGGCTATTTATATTATCTGGTTATCCTTAATGAATATTCTCACTATGTGTGGACATTTCCTTTACGACGAAAGTCGGATGCACTCTTCACTTTGACGGCTTTTTACTCCTATGTCAGCATGCAGTTTGGGCGTCCCATCCTTGCTCTTCAGACTGACAATGGAAAAGAGTTAGACAACCTTGCTTTCCGCACTTTTTTGTCGCACAATGGCACAATTTTTCGTCTCACTTGCCCGTATACTTCACAGCAGAACAGTCGAGCAGAACGCGTCCTTCGCACTCTGAACGACTGTGTTCGCACGCTCATGTTCCATGCTAACGTGTCGCCTCGTTTCTGGCCAGACGCACTCGCTACTGCTTCACTTGTCCTTAACATTGGCCCCTGCCGCCCACGGTAGAACTATGCACCTCACCATCTCCTATTCAATACGCCCCCATCTTATGATGGCTTGCGTATTTTCGGGTGCCTTTACTATCCTAGCACTGCCGACTCCGCTCCTCACAAACTCACACCTTGTTCTATCACTTGCATCTTCATCGGCTACCCCTCTAATTCCAAGGCATATCGGTGCTACAATCCCGTCTCCCACCGTGTGTTCACTTCCCGGCACGATTACTTTGATGAGCATGTGTTTCCATTTCAGCAGGTACCCCCGCATGTTCCTCCCGCTACACATGACGCGGGCTCCTCGACGCCTCTCCAAGGGCGCTCGCGCGCCTCCCTTGGCCCGTCCCTAGCTTTGAGGCGCGCCCCCCATATGCGGCGTGTCGGTGTATTTGGATCGACACCTATGGGATCACAAGGATCCCTACTACGGTTGCGGGGCGCAGGGTTGAGAGAAGAGCGGATCTAATAGTCAAGACACGGTTCCTTTACCCAGGTTCAGGCCGCAAAGATGCGTAAAACCCTACTCCTGCTTTGGTGGATTATATGTTTGTGTTCTTCATCTAGTGAGGAGCTCCAAGAGAGTCGTGAGGAGTTCTAAAAAGCCGAATCCTTCTCCTGGTCGCCTCGGGCCTCCTTTTATAGGAAAAAGCGGTTGCCACAGTGGCACACAGGAGGTGGAAAGGGTACAGTGATGCGAGGTTATCCCTCGCATTACAGGACAAGGCGCATTTAATGCGCTTAGCTTAGGTGTCCATGCTTTATCGGGGACGAGGGGAGATGTTCGTCTTGTCCGTCGCCGCTCCTCCTCGCGCTGACACGCGCCCTGGCCAGCGGTGCCTGAGGTGCCATGTAGGCAGACAGGCAGCTGAGGTGGCGCAACGGCGGGTCTCCACGAAGATCTGCGAGGTGCCACGCGGGAGCCTGTCCAGCTGGCCGGGTCGGTAGCTGCGTGGGTCGGTGGAAACCCAGTTGGTGCGGGCCTGATGGTGGCCCTGCGGGTGTCCTCGGCAAGGGCCTTGCCGGGGCCCCGCAAGGGCCTTGTCGGGGCGCCTGCTGTCATCCCCGGCAAGGTGCTTGCCGGAGGCCTTGTGGTCCTCCTTGGCTGGGATCCCGCCAAGGGTCGTCGTCTTCTTAGCTTGTATCTGATCTTGGATGTCTTCACAAAGATCTGCATGCCACCACGGGGATACTCCCGAATCCTCGCCCCATGGGGGCGGTGGACTCAAGGGTGATCCGCTCCGTAGGCATGGGGCGAGCTGCCATGGCAAGGGTCTTGCCGGGGCTGCCAGAGCTGGCCTCGGCAAGGGTCTTGCCAGGGCTGCTGAAACTGGCTCCCGGCAAGGATCTTGCCGGGGAAAGCCGCTTCGTCCCTTTGCTCTTTGTGGTCTTGTTCTTGGCGTTGTTCCAGTCTCCATCGAGCTTCGGACCTACCCCGGCTCACCTCCCTTGCCATGCTTGGTGTGGTGGTGCCCGTGGCTCAGACTGCCCGTGCACAGTCATGGGGGTACAAAAAGGTGTACCCCTCTTTTTGTACACCGACAAGAGCCCCCGGGCCTGGGCCACACATAAGCGTGACACGCTGTTGGGCCAGGCCCAGAACGGTGCGCGGGCAGGCGGGGCGGTTTTCACCGTGGTAAGATTTTCGGCGCGCTGCGCCTCCCACGACCCGCGCGCACGGCGCGGGGTGGAGGGGCGTGTGTGACGTGGGCGGCATGCGTGGGGCGGTTTCCGCAGGCATGCGTCACATCGCAGTAAATGCGAAAGGAGGCGGCTTCGCGCCTTCCCCCATAAAAAGGAATAACCGCGAGCGCGCTGCTCACTTCCTCCATTTTCCTCGCGCCTCTTCCAATCTGAGAGTTGCTGTTCCCTATCTTCCTTCCTTCCGAAGCCTTCGCCGTCGCCTGTCGCCGTTGCTTCGCCATCCCTCTTCCTCAGCCATCCAACTCAGCCGCCATGGCGTCCAAACCCGCCATGGGCAAGGGGGCGGCTAAGGGTGCCGGGCCCGTGGGGCCGTCGGAGGGCGCGTTCATGGGGGACCGGACGAAGGCCGCTTTCTTCATCCCGTCGTCGGTCGACGTCCATGCGCTCCGGGCGGCCTTCAAACCCCTTTGGGGGGCGGAGACGGGGGGAGAACTTGGGCCATCCGGCGACACGTGTCATTCCGGCCGCTTGCGCCCAACCTAGCCCAAATCGGTACCCTTTCTTTGTTGATTACTTCTCTTGCGGGTTGTGTCCCCCCTTCTCCGATTTCTTCTGTGACGTCATGCACACCTTCGGCTTCCGCCTTTTGGATTTTACCCCAAATGCGGTGGCGTGCATGGCTTTCTTCGCGCACCTCTGCGAGGGCTTCGTCGGGGTGCAGCCCAACACGACGCTCTTCTGCCACTATTTCGCCCCTCGGATCCAGCCGGGAGGCGCCGTCTTTGGATGCATCACCTGGATTCCGAGACCCAAGGTAGTGTACCCGGAGGGCGCCGTGAAGGAGAGGTGGGACGAATGGCGTGGCCGGTGGTGCTGGATTGAGGAAGATGAGCCGCCAACATTCTGCAGGGTCCAACGGGTGCCGCCGGTCCGTGGCAGCGACTGGAGCGACGTCGACGCCGCCGACGGGAGGCTCACTGTCGCCTTCACCAGGATCAACCGGCTCTTCCAGGCCGGGCTCACCCTCGAGATGATCAGGGCGGGTTTCATTCGCCGTCGGATCGCCCCGCTGCACAACAAAGGGAGCCCAGCCTGGCTCTTCAGGAACCCGGCTGATGTCATGCGGCTCCACCCTGGACTCGACCACAACCTCACAGTGATGGGACACGCCCATTTCTGTCAGCGGCTCTTCCAGCTGGATGTGGGTCGCGATGGCGAGGTCGAACGGACCGGCCAGGCTGCGAAGGCTGCCGCAAAGGCAGGCAAGGCCGTCAAGGGGCAGCTCTTCAGGCTGCCAGCGGGAGTGGTCCCGCTGTGCAACAATTCGCGCCACTCCGAGATCGTTGCCATGATGCCGGAATGCAACGCGCACGGCCCCGTCCCGAGCTGGCAGGAGCTAGAGGACGAGGTCGTGCAGCAGTTCTTCGACACTCTGGTCGAGGTGTGCGTCGATCCTGACTTCGAGCGGTGGCTTGTCAGGGACACCACCCCGGAGGAGCTGGACTACATCGCCGCTAGGGAGAGGGAGGTGCAGCTCATCAGGGAGGCCGGCAGCGCCGGAGGTATGGAGGACCAGGATGCCGCGGCTGCGGAGGAGGAGGAGCTCGCCCAGTGGGCGATGGCTGCCGGAGAAGCTAGCAGCGCCAGCATCGGAGCTCCGCTGGTTGAAGACGCGGCCGACGGGTCGTCGTCAGAGGAGGACGCAGCGGCCGGCCCGGCGCCAGCCAGGGGAAGAGGGCGAGTCCTGTGGCGGGCCTGTTCCGAAGAGTCGGTCCGGCCCGGCAGGACTACGCAGCCTCAATTGGCCCTGGAGGAGTCCGGGCGCCTCATGAGGGCCACGGCTGCGAGGAGGTCGACGAAGGCCGCCGAGAAGAAGAAAGCGGCAGCTCTCTCTTCGTCGAGGCGCGCACAAACTCTGCCCCCTTCTTCGCCTCCCCCGACAGACGTCGATTCGGAGGGCGACGCCGAGTTCCCCTTTGACCTCGGGCCCCTCAGCCCGAAGAGGAAGAGGAAAACGGCGGAGGAGGAGGAGATGGACGATGAGTAAGTATTCCATTCCTTACTATCATTTCCATCTTCCTAGATCATGCCACTCATCTTGATTTGTTCTTGCTTCTTCAGGGACGCAGAGACGCTGGCCCAGAGGGTAAAGAGGGCCAAAGCTTCGGCGAGCAGCCAGCCCCCAGCTGGGGCTTCAGGGACACCACTGGTGGTGTTGAGCAGCCCAAACGGCAGCCCCCGGGACGGCCCCCAGCGTAAGATCATCGTCCTCTTCTCACTCGACATGCAGTAGGCGTTTGATGCCGAGGTGCTGACCTTGCCAGTTTTGTAGGACGGGAGCAGCGGCAGGAGGAGCCACAGGGGGCTGCCCCCAACGCATCACCCCCATCGACTACGCCACCGCGAGGGGCGTCCCCGGCAAGGGCACCAAGCATGGAACCCACGCGCATGGAGGAAGAGGTGAACTTGGGTGCTGGTGGTTCTGCAACGGCGCCGGACGCCGGCGGGGAGGGGACTTCTGCTTCTCGGCCCGGCACTGGTGAGCCGCATGTCTTCCGTCTTTGCCTTTCCCTTATCCTTTTTCTTGACTTCATCATCCCCATCCCGGCCCAGGCCCTCCTTCAACAGATGCGGAGGACGTGGACGCCGTCATCAAGGAGGTTGTTGAGGAGGCCGCGGCGGAGGCCGACAAGATCGCCGCCGAGGAGGCCGCCAAGGACGTTGCCGGGGCCGCCGCGGATAAAGCCACCGAGGACACCGCCAGAGGCGCCGCCGCGGGTGCCGGCGGTGGGCCTGCCAGGGAGGCCGGCAAGGCCACAGCCGAGGAAGAGGCGATTCATGATCAGCCTTCTTCCTCCGCGACCTCGGGCTCTGGCAGGTATCTGAAGGTGGGCGACAACCTCTTCGTCCATCTTGCCAGGTCGCCAAGCTCCCGAGCGCCCGCTGAAGGGAAAGTCTTTGATGGCGAGGTGCTCGCCGCCACCGAGCTCGAGGTTGTTGATGAACCGGGCACCGGCGGCGACGGCTCTCCAGAAGGGCATCTCTTCCGGGCCATGGGGGCCAACTTCCGGAAGCTCCAGACGCTCTACCGTGCCCGTCTGGACAAGGTTAAGTCCAGAACGGCAGGGGTGGACGATGCGGAGGTGGACTTCCAGGCGCGCGTCGCTGAGGCGCAAACCTGGTTCCACCAGTCCTGCGAGGAGCAGTGGGCCTTCCAGGAAGAACTGGCCAAGCGTAATGCGGAGCTCATCATGAAGATGGCCGACATCGAGAAGGCCCAGGAAGAGGCAGCGAACTTAGCTGCCGCGGCGGAGGCCGCCCGGAACCAGCATCAAGCCACCCTCGATTCCCAGGAAGAAGACCTCTCCGCTCGTGAGGCGAAGCTTGCCGCAACGCTCCACGGCAAGGATGAGGAGCTCGAGGCTCTTGTCGAGCGGCGGACTCGTGAGCTGGGGCAGAGGCACAAAGAGGCGCTCGATGCCCAAGCTCTGGTCCATGCCGTCAAGGTACAAGAGCTGGAGGCGGAACGGGACGGGCTGAAGGAGCAGGCCCTCAGGCTGTCCGACGAAAAGAACAGGCTCAACTGCGCCTTGACAGAGGTGCAGGGAGCGGTCATCAGCAGGATTGGGGAGCTCTCCGAGGCACAAAACTCCATCAGAGATCTCAGGCTGAGGCTGGAGAATCTCGAGAAGATGTTGGCGGAGAGCTCTGCTCGGGAGGAGGCCTTGGCCAAGAGCCTGGAGGAGGAGAAGCAGCTGCGGGCGGACGAGGGCGCCTCCCACCAAGAATACGTGGCGGATGAGAACAGGTGGATCAGCCGGCTGGAGGACATCGCCGGCAGGGTTACCTCACAGTTGGCCCTCATGGGGATGCCAAACGTGAGGTATGCCCCTGAATGGAGCGGGCCCGTCAACGCCAAGCTGACCTTGTTCTTCGAGGGCGTCCTTAGTGCCTTGACTGATCTTCACTCCAACAGAACGGCCACGCTCGCCGGGGAGGCCCGGCGGCTCTGCCGGGGGGTCATGACCAAGGTCCTCACCAAGGTGGTGTTCTGGAACCCCGCCCTCGACTTCAAAGCCATGATGGACAGCTTGCCGGAGGATGCCAACCTCACGGCGCTCAAGGAGCGCATCAAGCCCGTCATCAGCCGCATCGACGAAATCAAGAGGGTGGAGGGCCAGCGCTGGGATTAGGCATCCCGTTCTTCCTTGCTGCTGCGGGTTCATGACCAAGACAAATTTCATCTTTAGTTAGAACCGCAGCGATGGCATGATGTAATATAACTTTGAAATATCTTCAGAATCATGCATGCTATTTTCCTGTTTGCTGCCTCTTTGTGTGTCCACCCTATGTTAACTGGGTAGGCTTGCCGGTGCGAAATACCCAAGGCGGCATCTTGGGGACGGGTCCCCATTGGCCTGCCAGGCGAGCGTGTTGCCGGGTCCGCCACCTTGCCGCTCTTAACGCAGCCGCTCGAACTGTCGAGTTTGACTCGAGTCAGAGTCGAGAGCTTTGTCAATTGCGGAAGGCTACCCTACCGTTTCCAACACAGTCGTTTGAACTGTTGAGCGGACTCAAAACAGAACAAAGGCGTTGCCGATCGGGAAGGGCCCCATTTGCGTGCAGGTTTCTTTTTGCACAAAGAACGACAACTCCGAGGAAAAACAACTTTAAATAATAGGATAGAAATATCCAAGGTTCGATGTAACTTATCTTCTATTCGTAACCGCTCGAGCATAGATCTTCCGGCCTCCTTCCTTCTCAAAGGGCAGCGAAGATGAGAGAGCGTCGGGCCAACTGCTAGAGTTGATTCTCACAACTGCGCGCGCCCCCTACCTGGCACGCCAAAGATGTCGGTGTATTTGGATCGACATCTATGGGATCACAAGGATCCCTACTATGGTTGCAGGGCGCGGGGTTGAGAGAAGAGTGGATCTAATAGTCAGGACACGGTTCCTTTACCCAGGTTCGGTCCGCAAAGATGCGTAAAACCCTACTCCTGCTTTGGTGGATTATATGTTTGTGTTCTTCAGCTAGTGAGGAGCTCCAAGAGAGTCGTGAGGAGTTCTAAAAAGCCGAATCCTTCTCCTGGTCGCCTCGGGCCTCCTTTTATAGGAAAAAGGGGTTGCCACAGTGGCACACAGGAGGTGGAAAGGGTACAGTGATGCGAGGTTATCCCTCGCATTACAGGAGAAGGCGCATTTAATGCGCTTAGCTTAGGTGTCCTTGCTTTATCGGGGACGAGGGGAGACGTCCGTCTTGTCCGTCGTTGCTCCTCCTCGCGCTGACACGCGCCCTGGCCAGCGGTGCCTGAGGTGCCATGTAGGCAGACAGGCAGCTGAGGTGGCGCAACGGCGGGTCTCCACGAAGATCTGCGAGTTGCCACGCAGGAGCCTGTCCAGCTGGCCGGGTCGGCAGCTGCGTGGGTCGGTGGAAACCCAGTTGGTGCGGGCCTGATGGTGGCCCTGCGGGTGTCCTCGGCAAGGGCCTTGCCGGGGCCCAGGCAAGGGCCTTGCCGGGGCGCCTGCTGTCATCCCCGTCAAGGTGCTTGCCGGAGGCCATGTGGTCCTCCTTGGCTGGGATGCCGCCAAGGGTCGTCGTCTTCTTAGCTTGTATCTGATCTTGGATGTCTTCACAAAGATCTGCATGCCACCACGGGGATACTCCCGAATCCTCGCCCCATGGGGGCGGTGGACTCAAGGGTGATCCGCTCCGTAGGCGTGGGGCGAGCTGGGGTGGCAAGGGTCTTGCCGGGGCTGCCAGAGCTGGCCCCGGCAAGGGTCTTGCCAGGGCTGCTGAAACTGGCTCCCGGCAAGGATCTTGCCGGGGAAAGCCGCTTCGTCCCTTTGCTCTTTGTGGTCTTGTTCTTGGCGTTGTTCCAGTCTCCATCGAGCTTCGGTCCTACCCCGGCTCACCTCCCTTGCCATGCTTGGTGTGGTGGTGCCCGTGGCTCAGACTGCCCGTGCACAGTCATGGGGGTACAAAAAGGTGTACGCCTCTTTTTGTACACCGACACGGCGCCTCCTACAACTACGACACTGGCACCCCCGGTGATGGCCCCTGCGGCTCCTGCGCCCCCCCCC
>LR738709.1:609247250-609263791 GCA_902687465.1 Secale cereale | reverse complement strand
GGTGTTGAGTATATGTGTTGTGCATATTTGTGTATTGGGCCCACCTCCTAGTTGCCTTGTATAGTTGAGGTCGTGGCCTACTCCTGTACATCATATATACGTGCGTTTCCACCTGAGGAATACATCACGTAATTCCCACATCTTACAAAATGTTATGCATTCCTGTCACATAGGGATTTCCACAAGATGGAGGAAAAGACGGCCATTCTGAACATAATGGCTTTTGGGTCGAAAGTCCTCTTTTGATCCCGAGCTCATATGCTCCGTATGAATAGTAAAATTGTAAAAATAGTAAAAAAATCAAAAAAAATCTGAATTTTTTTAGTGATGAACATTGATGAATGTTCTAAGTGCGTGCAAAATTCGTGGAGGTCTGGGCAAAAATAACAAAATCGATGGTCCAAAATGCTTCCAACAATAGTCTTTTTGGACCATCGATTTTTTCCCAGACCTCCGCGAATGTCATTTCGACCTAAAATTTTGCACACAGTTAGAAAATTTATCAATGTTCATCACAAAAAAAAAATCATATTTTTTTGAATTTTTTTAGTATTTTTTTGGATTTTACTGTTCATGCGGGAGCATATGAGCTCGGGATCAAATACTCCATGTATCTTTACTATTCTACTCCCTAATTTGAGAGTATGATAGTACAAAACTCGAAAGCCAATATTGTTGGATTACGGGCTCCGCAAAAGCCAAGAAGTTCGAACACAGGGGCGTGAACGAAGATCTCTCCCACTCACGTCTACCTAGCGTCTCGCCCTTGCCCAGTGAAGAGATTCAAGCAAACAACAAGTGAAACATGCAAGAGTTTACCCAGGTTCAGGCCACCTTGTGGTGTAAAACCCTGCTTCCTGCTTTGGTGGATTGGCCTCGGGAGGGCTGGAATATGAACTAGTACAGAGATTCCTGAGCTCAGGAGGTGAGCTCAAGAGGGTCAGGAAGCAAGTGCTCTTGCTCCTTTGCGTGGTGGCAGAGTTTATGAATCTGCTCGACTGGACTGGACTTGGCCCCCCTTATTGGTGAGGATCCTAGCTACTTATATAGGCGGCCAGGGTCCTCTTGCCCCGAAGGCCATTTTTGAGCGGGAACACAAGGACGTTCCTTCCCTGACAAAACTAGTCTTCGCCTGCAAAAGGATCAGACGGTGACGCGGTGGTGGGCTCGGTGGTGACATCCTCCCTGTCGTCCTTGCGGTCTTCGGTCTTATTGCACCAAAGGGGAAACCTTTGTCCCGCTCCTCGGGAACCTGCGCCTGCGTTGCCTCCTTTGCACCGAAATGGCAACTGCGCCGCTGGCTGGCGCGGGCACCCGCTGGTGCGGTGCGTCACTGCCTCCTCCTGAGGCAGGCTTGGCCTTGGATTCTCCGCCCCTCCGGAGCACCTTGCCGAGGCCGCTCCTGAGGGGTACTTGACGTTGTTCTCCTCGCGAGGCCTAGCCCCCCTCTCGAGGGTCTTGGACAGCTGGTCGATCAGCTGGGCCGTACCAGGCCGTGGTAGGAGCGCCTCGCGGCCCGCAGACAGGCAAGTGTGGGTACCCTGGTTCCCAGAACGCTGACAGTAGCCCCCGGGCCCAAGGCGCGCGAGGAGTTGGCTTCGGGGTGAAGCCTTAGCTGAGGACGAAGTGTCACGGGCGCCGAAAAGGCTGCGGGCCAGGCTGGCGCGTGACGGTTGGATGGGACGTGTGCGACCCCGCTCCCCACACCATCTCGGCAACCGTGCGTCTTGATAAAAAGGGGCCGTCTCCGCTACAGGGGAGTTATCGCTTCCCTTCCTCCCTGCTCAGATTGCTTCCTCCTATGCCTCCCGCCTTCCTAAATCGCCTGCATCCTCCGGCACCTTCAACAATGGCAAAGAGGAACAAGGGTACCGCGCCGGCGTCCGGATCTGCCTCTTCCCTTGAGGTGACGCTCGAGGAGTCCTCCATCACCAAGGAGGAGGATTACTCAGAGGTCCAACCTTTCTCGTCGAGCGTTCACAACGAGCATGGCCCGACGGGGATCTGGGCCGGATCCACCGCGACGCAGATCTTGCCGAAGTCCTGCTACCCCTTCTTTCTTCACAGCATCTCCGTGGGGCTCGTGCCGCCATTCCCAGAGTTCTTCTACGACATCCTGGAACATTACCAGGTGCATGCTCTCCATATCCAACCTCGCTCCATCTTTGTCATGTCGCTCTTCGCCTTTTACTGTGAGGCGCTCGTGGGGGTGAGGCCGACTGTCGCCCTCTTCCGCCACTTCTTCTCCATGCGCTGATTCGACGAGGGTCTGTGCTCGGGCTGCGTCTCCTTCGTCTTCCAGCGCCAGGGTTGTCGGTTGATGACAGTCGGGAAGAAGATAGACTCCCACCGGAAGAGGTGGGTCTATCTGGATGCCCAACGCGTCCATCCTCTGCTGGCGCTGCCTGCCGCTCGTCCGGCGAAACGTGCCAGCTGGAGCTACGCGAAGCTCACTGACCCCCTTGTCGGGCCTGTCCTAGCAAGGATTGAAGCCGACCTGGGCTGGAGGCTTGAAGGGGGCCAGATCATGAAGGAGTTCTTGAGGCAGCGTCTGGTGCCGCTGCAGGCACACTCACGCCCCATGTGGGAGCTGATGGGCGACGACGACAGGCTCCGGCTGCGCTCTGGGGCGCTGGCCGAGGCCGATCTGGACTTCGCCTTAGTCACTCTCCTAGGGATGGTTCCTGAGGACCTCTCCGGGACCCACCTGCCGTTGTGCAGCCACCCTGACAAGGTCGAGCTGTTGAAGGCCGTGTCAGGTTTCGGTGCGCCCGTGGGCGCTCCACCCACGGTTGACGTGTCTTCTGGCGCCGACGACGAGAGCGACGAGGGGGACTCAGAGGATACCCTGGACGAAGAGGGAGACTCCTCCGAGGCGTCCGCTGGAGCAATGGCGTCAGGCGCACGTGCCGCCGGACAGCCCCAGGCGACCATTCCACGTCGATCCGGACGCGCTGCATCTGGGGGAAGCAACATGGCGACCACGCCGAGGAGTGCCGTGCTAGCGAAACTGGCGACCAAGGCTGCGCCCAGGACTGTGGCCTCGCGCCTTGCCAAGATCTGGACTACCAGCACGCCCATATCGCCAGCTTCTACAGCCAACCTGTTGGTGAAGAGAAGGGCGCGCCTCACCTCCGACGAGTAAGTGTGCAATCTCCTGCTGTCCTTAGTTGTTGTGTCCCTGACGTGCTTCTCCTGATGCAGCAGCCTGGGTGGCGTGATGAAGAAGGCGAAGGGGGAGGTCACATCGCGGTGCCCTGCCCCTCCTGCTGCTGATGCGACCACGAAGAAGGGTGTCATGATGTTGGGCGTCTCGGCCAACCGGGCCACCGATCACGCGGCGGTGGCATCGCTTGAGGGCATCCTTGCTGCCTGCGAGGCCACGGCGGCTCCTGCTCCGGCTGCTTCAGCGAGGGGGCCGGAGCCCCCGAGCCCCTGGTCGAGCAGCCGGTCTTGTCGGTGCCCGTGCGCCAGCCGGTGCAGCCTGGCCCTGAGACCTTGGAGGCTGCCTCCGCCGCGCTGAGTCGGCTTCGCGCCGAACTTCAAGGTGGTGATGGCCGCGCGATGGAAGGACGCCTGGGGCTGATCCACGGGTGGCTCCTGGCAGACGAGTCTGTGCGGGCCTCCTGGAACCAGGCCTCAACGATCGCTGCCAAGGGTCAAGAGGAAGCTGTGGCAGCCACGCGTGCACGCGATGCCGCGCGAGCCGACGCTGTGTCCTTTGAGAAGCGCTGCCTCAAGGCGGAGAGCGAGCGGGAGGCCCTTCGCGAGGAAGGCGCTGGGCACGCCCTGGAGCTCGGGAGGTTGGGGAAGGAGCTCGAGGGCAGAGGGCTGAGACATCCCAGCTGCAACAGGAGCAGCTTGCTGACCGCGCGATCCTGGAGAAGCTGAAGGTTGAGGTTGAGTAGGCCAAGGCGACCCAAGCTGCGCGCGACAAGGAAGACGCCCTTGCGGCCTTGGCAGCAGTGGGTCGCGAGGCCCTCGCCGCCTTTGATCTTGAGGCCCGTACAGTGCTGCAGGCCGCCTACGGGGAAGGGTTCAAGAAGCCGTTGGTCGCTCCAGAGGAAGGCCCCACCGGGCTTCTTGCCGCGCTCCTGAAGTCCCTGCGCGAGGTTGCGGCCGCAATTGGCCAGTTAGCCAACGTCGAGAGCCGCACGCTCCTTACCTTGGTCCTGACGCAGGTGTGCGGCCACCTAAGTCTTCATGACCCCGCTCTTGACCTGGCCTCGCTGTCCGAGCCCATGACCACGAGCATAAAGGGCGCGCCTGCTGAGGCCCTGGGGGCAAAGGTCGTGGAGCTGGTCGAGGCGTTCCTCCAGGCCATTGCTACCGCAGCCGAAGAGGCGGAGACTGGTGATGACGCGTTTGGTGATGCCTGATATGCTCCTGTCCAGAGAGAGAAGTGCGAGTGCCTCGGGGAGGCGTAAGAACTTTGTTTGAATTTGAAAAACTTGGTATTATTGCAATAACTAGATGATTTCTATGCTTGCTTCCTTTCATGTTTGCATAGGTGCTCTGCGTCGGCAGGGCCCAACCCCGCGCATACCTCGATCGCCATTGAGCCCTCCAGGTGACCGGGGTTATCATAATAACTAGACTCAAGGGATGAGGGGCTACGTGGCTAGTGAGGCCCCTGGGTCGCGATGCCCAGGAGTACCCCTTGACGTTCAAGTGATCTCGTTTGCGTTCTGCGTCGGCAGGGCCTAGTTCCGCGCATACCTCAATCGCCATTGAGCCCTCTGGGTGACCGGGGTTATCGTCATAACTAGACTCAAGGGATGAGGGGCTAGGTGGCTAGTGAGGCCCGTGGGTCGCGATGCCCAGGGGTCCCCTTTGACGTACGAACGGCTCTCATGAGGGAGAACGAGCACCATACCTTGCTCACGAGCCTTCGCCTGGGATGGGGGCGCGAGAAGGCCAGGTGTCTGGGCACCTGGTAGGGTGGCGTCTGCCAGGCGTGACCTGAGCATAGCCCCTGTGCCTAGACCCCCTCGCGACACCCATCCAAGGAGAAGTTGTGAGTGTCGTGAGCTGAAAAGCTCCCTGAGGTTGGTGCGGCCACTGGGGGGCCACCCTCAGTTGTTTATAACTAGCGCGGAGCAAAGAGCTACCACACTTGCACGGAGTGTGGGCATAACCGCGCCTCGGTCATAGCGGCCAGCACGGAGCTTGGTGCTTCCACTGGTTCGTGGGCATAACTGCTCCTCGGTTGGTTCTGCTAGCGCGGAGCATGGTACTTCCACTGGACCGTGGGAGGGAGCCTCCCACCGGGAGAGACTCCGGGGCGTGTATAGCCCCGTCCTGACACGTGGCTTGCACGGTAGGACAGCCAAGGTGTATGTGGGCCCTCCTCAGGACGAGTTGAACGACTCTGAGGAAGTTCTCGTGAGCTTACGCATCACTCACGAGACCCTACCCTGAGGCAGGTTGCGCCTGAGTCTTCTTCTACAAAATGTGAAAAGAGAGGTGTTGTGTCGACCTGCGCCGAGTGCATCTCTAGAGGTTATCGCATGAGAAGGCCGCAACACAAGCGACCCCAGGAGGTGACGTCACGGGAATGGCTCGCGAGACAGAGCTCAGCCGCTGGATTTGTTGACGCTGCAAGGACGGACCCGAGCACAAACGCCGTGCCCAGTCTTCTCATGCAACGATCCAAAAGAAAAACAACCGACGTGTGGTTCTCGCATGAGCGAGGCACCTGCCACGGGCCCCTGCTTACCCATCCACGATTAGCCCATGCGAGAACAAGGCACCAAGGACCACGAGAGGTGACGTCACGGGAATGGCTCGCGAGACAGAGCTCAGCCCTTGGGTTTAGCGGCGCTGCAGGGACGGACCCGAGCACAGACGACGTGCCAGTCCTTAATCATGGGGCGGTCACGAGTGGGCTCACAAGGGCTCATGACCTTAGTGGCGGTGAGAACGCCAAGCATGCAGATAATGTGAATAGAAAGAAGCAACTAGCCTTGATCATGCACAAAAAGGGAGACAACTGCGGGGGAATAGCCCCGAGCAGCCCGAGGATGATGCAGCCCGGGGGCACCCTCGATCGGATACCTGAAGCGTCACCTGATACTTGTCGAAGAAGAGTTGGGGTAGCTGAAGACGTGAGCCATGCGGGTTGCTCCTGAAGATCGTCGGGCTCCTGAGGCCCAGGGGCTCCGAAGGCTCTCAGTGGTCGCGGAGGTCCGGTTCTTGCTCTGTCCGGACCGCCTGCCACTGAGCCTCCTGAGCCTCCAAGGCATGCTGCGCGAGATGCTGGAACATGGCAGCTGCGTTGCAGAAGCCGAAGAGTGTGCAGACGTAGTTGCAGGGGAGGGCCCTCCTCCGGCCGACCGCCGTGGGCCAGAAGGGCTCCTGATAGGCGGCTCGATTGAGACCCGCGATGTCAATGCATACACGGAAGCGGTCGCTCGGGCCGCGAGTAGGTGAGCTTGGGGTTGTGCGGTTACGCCCACCGCGGATGAGCCTTGCGTACTGAAGTTCTTCGGTAACTTGGTCGATGAAGTCTTGAGCCCCTAGCGCTGAGCGGTCCATGCTGGGCTCAAAAAACGTGCGTCAAGACACGCCTGCAGGTGGTGCCCGAACACCTCCCTCGAGATGTTGGTCAGTCCGGAGACACTCCAGAGGAGAGCCCCCGAGCCCGTCACGAGAGGGGCGTCAGGCGTGTCTCCCTATGGGAGAGTGGAGGGCGCCTCGTCGGCAGGCGCAAGTCCCGAGGTGGAGCCGTCAGGAGCCCCCGCGTCCTGAGGTCCGTTGACGGGCAAGTTCTTCTTCTTCTTGGGGGGCGGTCTGCAGGGCGAGGACGGCTCCATCCTCATCGGAGCATTCGATCGCCGCAGTCTGGTAGGCGCGCTCCAGGGAACGCACCGCTTCCTTCTCGAGGCGATCGTGATGACTCTGCCGCTCCCAGCCATCTTGGGGACGTTGTAGCCGTGATGGGTCGCCGACATGAACTTGGCAAGGGCAGGATACCCAAGGATGGCGTTGTACGGGAGGTGGATGTTGGCGACGTCGAAGTCGATGAGCTCGGTGATGCGGTGGAGCCACTCGTCATAGAGGTCATCTGCCGAGCGGTAGCGCAAGAGCTCTCGCGCTATCAGTAGCGCAGGCTGCTGATAGACCGGCCCACGGCGGACCAGCGAGGACGACGCCGCGGCCGGTGAGGGTGAAGGCGTCGCCGTGCGGCCATCGTGCCGCACGGAGAGCGGCAGCAACGAGTCCTGTTGCTCGTGGACGGCCGGGTCGGTGGCGGCATTGGCGACCGGCGAGTTGGGGCGGAGCGGCGCACCATTGCCGGCGGGCGCCGTTTGAGCGACGTTCGCAGCGCAGCGGGTGGCGCGAGCTCAGCGTGTGTCCACCATGGCGGCGGAGCGAAGTCGACGACGAGAGCAGGAAGAGGTCGTCGGAGAGGCGAGATCTCGACACGCCCCCTACCTGGCATGCCAAATGTCTGATTACGGGCTCCGCAAAACCCAAGAAGTTCGAACACAGGGGCGTGAACGAAGATCTCTCCCACTCACGTCTACCTAGCGTCTCGCCCTCGCCTAGTGAAGAGATTCAAGCAAACAACAAGTGAAACACGCAAGAGTTTACCCAGGTTCAGGCCACCTTGTGGTGTAAAACCCTACTTCCTGCTTTGGTGGATTGGCCTCAGGAGGGCTGGAATATGGACTAGTACAGTGATTCGTGAGCTCAGGAGGTGAGCTCAGGAGGGTCAGGAGGCAAGTGTTCTTGCTCCTTTATGTGGTGGCAGAGTTTATGGATCTGCTCGACTGGACTGGACTTGGCCCCCCTTATTGGTGAGGATCCTAGCTACTTATATAGGCGGCCAGGGTCCTCTTCCCCCGAAATGTTTAGGCGGGAAGGGATCCCACAACGGCCATTTTTGAGCGGGAACACAAGGACGTTCTTGCCCTAACAAAAGCAGTCTTCGCCTGCAAAAGGATCAAGCGGTGACGCGGTGGTGGGCTCGGTGGTGACATCCTCCCTGTCGTCCTTGCGGTCTTCGGTCTTGTTGCACCAAAGGGGAAACCTTTGTCCCGCTCCTCGAGAACCTGCGGCTGCGCTCCCTCCTTTGCACCGAAACGGCAACTACGCCGCTAGCGGGCGCGGGCACCCGCTGGCACGGTGCGTCACTGCCTACGTCACTACCTCCTCCTGAGGTACGCTTGGCCTTGGATTCTCCGCCCCTCCGGAGCACCTTGCCGAGGCCGCTCCTGAGGGGGTCTTGACGTTGTTCTCCTCGCGAGGCCTAGCCCCCCTCGCGAGGATCTTGGACAGTTGGTCGATCAGCTGGGTTGTACCAGGCCGTGGTAGGAGCGCGTCGCGGCCCGCAGACAGGCAAGTCTTGGTACCCTGGTTCCCAGGACGCCGACAAATATCTTGTAAATGGTTCTCTTCTTCAAACATAGAAGAACGGATATGTGTTAAAAATGGAGAATGATTGACTTCTACATTAAGCTTCGATTCGTTCAAGCCTGGCTAGTCATTGTTTCTTCTTCCATCATAAGAAAATCACTATGTGTTAGGAATACATAATTTAGTGTCGAGCAGCCGAACATTCAGGTTCCTGCCACACTGAGATTTGTCCAAGATGGAAGAAAAGACAGTCATTCCGTACATAACAACTTTCGATTTCTTCACGATCCTCCTCTCAATCCGAGAGTAGGATGGTGAAGAACTCAAAAGACATTATGTTCTGAATTGTTCTCTTCTTCCATCGTAGAAAAATCGCTATGTTTTGGTAATGGAGAATGATTGAATTTGACATTAAAATTTTGTTCGTTGAAGCCTGGCTAGTCGTTGTTTCTACTTGCATCGTAAGCAAAACAATGTGACTTCAACATGGATAGAGTATGATCATGATGACTTGAAATAATTAAACACAAGTCACACAATAATCTTCGTAACAACATATTAATTAAGTTCACAACCATCATAGAAATAACAAAAGATCCAATGTGTGGACACATTGGCTCTCCGCCGACTCTATCTCCATCTCACACTCGTCAATCTCCAATTTACTCATTTCCATGTATATGCTTGATTTCATCCCTGTTGAGCCCATTTTCTTGGGGAAACAGCATAGGAAAAGATTTTGGAATCCTTTGCATTCATTAGTCATTAGTAGCAATCTCGGAGCGGATATCTCAGTTTTGATGAAATAAACTGATTTAATCTTTGGTGTGATGAGCGTGAAAATAACACTCATCAATATATATCAGACTGGCCAAAGAGTTGATAGTTGCAGCGAGAATGATATAGAGCTTGAAAGTAAATAACATATATAAAAGTAAACAGTGGAAAGTAAAATGATTGTTGTGTACAATAGAGAGGTTAGGCTCGAAGAAACTTCGGATCACGGTCTACATCAAGTTTGCCAGTGCGACGGTAACACTAGTTACCCTGTATTGTGATTATAGCATGTAGATTGTTTGTTCTCTAGGTGTTTCACCCTTGAGTGGTCGAACTCCTCCATGCCCTCATTAGGTTTGCTTAACGTTGCCATAGGATGGTAATTCCACAATTATGGTCATAAGACCGTAATAACACATTAGGTTTCATGGATCACCATTATGTCACATTGTCTTCGCTCCTCATAGGTATCAAAACCAATCACCTGGACGTCACATATTCACTAAAAAATATGTGTTTCCTGTGCTAGGTCTTCAGATCGTGTTGATTGGGTTCTTAAAATGGACAACACGCATTACGTGCACCACAGACAAACAACTTACTAAACATTCATATAAATATTACCATAAATGACAACATATAGAATAGGCACAAATGAATCTCACCAATCCCCTAGATCTCCCACACCTAAGGGGAACTACTCACGTATGAGACGGGAATGATGGAACAACTCAGAGATCAAACAAAGGGAAATCATCTCAATAATATCACAAAGATCAACAATAAGATGAATGATTAAACAAGTCTTGCTCTCGAGATGGGTATGAATAGAGTTACAAACCCTAGCAACTTGGAATTCCTCTCCCTATGGTGGTGTTGCGATGAATGACATGGAGATGGAATGAACAAGAAGGAATGGTTATCCAACGATTCTTCTTCTCTGGATCACTTTTCCCTCTGTTCTAGTGGTGGTGGCGGCGGCTCCCTCTATATTCTTGTGAAGTTGCCTTCACAATATTTTCTTCTGTAGACGAGGTGGTGTTGATGCCGCGTGGTATGACCACTAGTACAAGTGGGTGCACTCATACCATGTGCCGTCTAGAGCTCTAGATGCTCTGACAAACTTTCGCGCGAAATGAAAGTTGCTCCAAATGGCTTTAAATACTGAAGTTTTGATTAGTTTCCTTCCAAATAAATTTATTCCTGCACATCAATAGTAAAAACAAGTTCTCTTCTTTCTTTACAGAGTATCATCAGAAAGAGGTGAGAAATATCGAAATCCCTTTGAAAACCACATCAAAACCCTCTTATAAAGGTGAAAAAATATCGACCATCGATGGGTCATTTTGCAAACCTCCAAGCACAACATGACTCATGTTGCAAACACTCATCAGCCGGCAGACGTGGACCAGATTAGATGGTTGTAGCGTAGTGGACCCAATAGCTCTGGAGGCAGCCGATCCCCGTGTCAGCCGATGGATGTCTAGCAGTTGATTTTTCAGGAAAAGGAACCTAATATATTTTAAAGTTCATAAGATATACAAGGCACCCTAAACATAAATAATAAAATCGAGGATGCTACACCATCTAACGACCATTGACCAGCCAGAATGAGCCGCTGACGCGGCATTGTGGATGCACCCTTACCGGAGCCAGCTTGACCTTGTTGATGATAGACGAGAAGTCTTCATGCATATGTCCCAAGGACTAGCGCCCCAAAGCCGTGGTCGTTGCCATTGACCTTTGAATGATCTGAAGTGCTTGGCAGAAAATCTCGCTGCAGCGCACGCACAAGAAAATTCCTAACTTCACCATCCTAAGAAGACAACATGAATCTACGCCGAGCTCCATCAACTCTGTCCTGAAGGGCAAACACAATGAAGATAGGAGCCCGGAAGACCAGGACAAAAATGAAGCATTGTCGTCCGCCCGAACGCCAACCCTGTGAGAAAAAAACTAACCTAGACTACTAATCAGAGTCAAGGCACTGAGATCCTTCCCACCACCCGCCGCCTAAGTGGCAGGCATGGGGGAGATGGATCCATGGGCTCGCCGACGAAGTTTTGAGGGGATGAGTGCCCTAGCCACCACAGTCACGAGAGGAAAAAGAAACCCTTCAAAAGCCTGGGCTAAGGTCACTAAAGTCTATAGGTGATCAAGATCAGTCAACCTAGGGCGTGTTGGACATACCTCCCTCCCATAACTAGAACTCGACAACAATGTCTGAAATGAGTAAAGAACATATATTTGGGACACAGAGAAGTATCTTGCAAGATTTATTAGGCCTCTTTAATGCACAAGTGCTTAGATGGGAGCTAATTGCATGAAAGAGTTTAGCTACTAAAGTCCTCAATGCATAGGTGCTAACTCTTTCATGCATAGGATAAGCTTCCTCCATTTAATTGTTTTATTACATAGGTCCATGAGCTTGACATTGTTTCTTGATGGGGTCAACAAAGTACTCTGACCGTTTTAATTGCTTTGTCACAACACTTTTTCCCTATATGGCATGCTTAGCACCTGTACACCGTGAGGCACTGGAAAGGGCCTTATGATCGAGGTCTTGGAGGAAACTTTACATGGATGTAACAAAACAACCAAGCAATGAAGTGAAATCTGGCCAGAGCGCATGCGGTGTACGGTGTGTATATGTACTAGGGGAGGGGAGGATGAAGGAAGCAATCTACATGGAAAAATGGTACAAATGAGAAGCCTCATCAACCCATAGTCACTCTATTTGGGAGTCAGTGGAGTATCTTGGAGTGGAAAAAACAAGGTTTATTATGACTTTGTTCTTGGAGGAAACCTTACATGTATGTAACAAAACAATACACCCTACAGTTCAGGGCGATGTGAAGTGAACAAAAAACAAATTAGGAAACGTCCTCACACTTTTAGCCCCAGTCATTATTAGCTCGACTATGAAGCTTTGTTTTCTGGGAGCCAACTTGGATGCATCATGCCTTTCCAAATGCACCTGCAATTGTTCCCCACACAAAATACTTCGATAATGCAGCATATAATTTATTTCAGTAACTATGTAGTGCACTTTTTGGAACTGTCTGTTGCCCAATCGCTGTAAACTCTAACCTAAAATACTAGTTGGAGCCGAGGCATTGGGATCTTCCTCCCCACCACCGGCCACTTGAGTAGAGGGGAGGTGGATCCACGTGTTCATTGATGAAGTTTGGAGGGTGGTGAATGTCCTACCCGCCGCATTCACAAGAGGAAAAGACACCCCGTGATCACTCCTGCTCCAAGGACAAGCTGTGTCGCAGCGCGCGGCTTGCTGGCAAGGAGGCCAAGTACTCCCCCATGCTCACCAAGGCTATCAAGTCCAAGGCCGACCGCCACTCCGCTGCGAACGTGGGCTCAGCCATCGATCGTGCCATCCACGACGCCCGCCTCGATGTCTCTGATTCTCCTCCCGCTTCCGCTGAAGATCTGACCACCATTGCACTGCTTTGCGGTGCAGACGACGACCATGTCGACGCGATCCTTGAGGCTGAGGGCTCGGCCTCCGGTGATGACGACGCACCATGATCAGCTCGCCATCCCTGCAATGCATGTCGGAGTGGATCACAATGCCGCCGCCATTTGTCGTTATCATGCCCGCTCTACGTGTACCACTGTACTTTTGGTCCCTGTTCCTTGGTAGGTCAGCCCAGTTCCATAGTAGCGCGTTGTTGTACCTTTTGCTACTATCATGTACCTGTACTGCTATCTTAAACTTCTAGTGTACGCTCCGTCTACATGAGTAATGCCACTTTCTCTATCTGTTCGTGGAATGTGTGTGGTCTGGGAGACGACGCCAAATTCTTGACGTTCTCTCTGAACTAATCTCGATCAATCCCCACATTGCATTATTACAAGAGTCAAAACTCTATGCGTTCACGGACCCAAAGCTACGATCCTTCATGCCTAGGCAGCTAGACCAAGTGTTCTCCCTACCAGCCGTCGGAATGGCGGGTGGCACCATCTCCGCCGTCAACACTGCCTCTTTCCAAGTAATCTCCTTCAACCGCCTCACCTTCTCATCAACCCTGATTTTGCGATCCACGGCAACTGACCATAACATAGCTATCACCAATATCTATGCCCCCTCCTCCCACGCCCTCAAGCAATCTTTCCTCGATGAGCTACTTGCTATCTCACAACCTGATGACTCACCCTGGCTACTTGTGGGAGATTTCAACCTCCTCCGTTACCCCTCCGACAAAATAATGACGCGTTTAGACAATCCGAAGCCAATGCTTTTAACCAAACTCTTGATGAACTCGCCCTCATCGAACTACCACTTCTTGACCGCCAATACACTTGGTCCAACAATAGAGCAACACCCACCCTAGAATGTATCGACCGTGCCTTTTTGAACTTAGCTTGGGCAGACGCCTTCCCAAACTCCTCCCTCACGCGCTTCACGTCTGACCACATACCCATCATCATACATGTCACCACAACGATCCCGCGGTTCAATTTTTTCAAATTTGAGCCTCGCTGGGCCAATTTGCGGCCCTATAGTGACATTATCAGTGTCGTTTGGGCCCCTTCACAGCCCACCACAACCGCCAACTATGCCGCCACTTTCGCTTCCTTCCTCAAAAAGACTCGGGTCGGGCTCAAAAAATGGGCTCGCTCTCGTATTCCCGCCCCCCTCCACGAATCTCGATGTAAAACCGCTATCGCCGCCCTCGATCATGCAGAAGAATCCAGGTCTCTCTCCCCGCCCGAACACCTCACTCGCAAAATCATCATGTCCCTCCTCAAATGCAATACCCAAGAAAAATGGCCTACTGGAAATGGCGTGCCAAAGTTTCTCGAGCAATCCACGGAGGTGAGAACTCAAAATTCTTCCACATATCTGCCTCACAACGCCTTAGAAAAAACAAAATTTTCTCCCTCACACGTGACGGCACGGTTTTCACCTCTCATCCCCGCAAATCAGAAATCCTACGGGATTTTTTGTCTCACTCATAGGCTCTCCTGCCACGACGACCTGGGCTTTTGACCTCAATTCCATTTATCCTCACCCCGTGCCCGATCTACATGCCCTTGATGTACCATTCTCTGAAGACGAGATTAAGTTGGCTTTTTTCCAAATGAACCCCCAAGCTAGCCCTGGACCAGATGGTTTCGGCCCTCCTTCTATAGATCTTTTTGGCCCACTATTAAACATGCCATTCTGCCCTTCTTCCAACAACTTCACCAAGGCGAAGCAGACACAGAACGTTTAAATCGTGCCCACATCGTCCTCCTCCCAAAGAACGCATCCCCTTCTTCACCTGACGCCTTCAGACCAATCTCCCTACAAAACTGCCCCGTGAAAGCTTTTGCTAAATCCATCACTTCGCGCCTCAAACCTCTCATTCCTAGTTTAGTCCATGGTAACCAAACAGGGTTCATCATCGGAAGGAATATTGCCGAAAATTACGTCTATGCGGACGACCTAATCAGTTCTTGCCACTCCCGCAAAAGACCAAGCATGGTTTTCAAACTTGATTTCAGGAAGGCATTTGATTATGTCGCTTGGCCAGCCCTCGACAGAATCTTGGTTGTCCACGGTTTCTCTCAAACCTTTTGCTCCTGGATTCAAAACATCCTCCACACCGAAAAAACTGCTATCCTCCTAAATGGCATTCCCGGCCACTGGATACAATGCAAGAAAGGCCTATGACAGGGCGACCCAGCCTCTCCCTACCCGTTCCTCATCGTCGCCGATCTACTTCAGCAACTCATCATCCAAAACTCCGAGCCTGCTCTCCTCCACCACCCCATCTTTACCCACATGCTCCCCACCATTCTCCAATACGCCGACGATACGCTCATCATCACAGCCACCTCCCCCCTTGCAGCCACAGCCCTCAAAACAATCCTAAATAGCTTTGCACAAGCTACCGGCCTCACCATCAACTTCTCCAAAACCACCATGGCTACCCTACACATAGATGAAAGCCTAGCTTCTGACGCTGCTCTCGCTATGGGCTGCTCACGCGCCCCCTTCCCTCAAACTTACCTCGGACTCCCCCTTGCTCCAACCAAGCCCCCCTCCAATGCATTCGCTCCCTTGATAGCATGTTCTCGAAAATTACTGACTAGCTGGCGAGCAAAACTTTTGGACAAAGGCGATCGGCTCATCCTCATCTCTGCGGTCCTCGATTCCCTCCTTACCTACTTCATGTCTGTCTTCTGTATCCCAAAAAAGAAACTCAAAGTCATTGACTCTCTAAGGAGGTCATTTTTCTGGGCTGGTGAAGATGCCTGCTCGGGTGCTCAGTGTTTGATTGCGTGGAAAAACGTTTTCTCACCAAAAAAATTTGGTGGTTTAGGGCTCAAAAACCTACATGTTCAAAACAACTGCCTCCTAATGAAGTTTGTCGTCAAAGCTCTCTCCTCTGCACAGTCACCTTGGCTAGATTGGCTAGACCTCCAACACCCAAACGCCCTAGTCTCTTCGGCCCCCCAAACCTCTTTCTTGTGCCGCACGATAACCCAACAAATCCCAACCCTCCAGTCAATCTCCTTTGTACTCACCAATAGTGGCACACACACGTACTTCTGGATGGATACCTGGCTCACACCAAAACCCCTAGCTACCACCTTCCCGCACCTCTTCTCGCACTCTACCCTACAACTGGTTAAAGTAGCTAAAACTTTGTGCTTCAGTCTCGAAGCCAACCTCCGTAATCGTCTCTCTCTTACAGCAGAACGAGAGCTTGCTTCGATTTTCGCTATTTTGCAGGACTTCACGCCGTCGACTGAGGAAGATCAACGGTTCCTACTCCAGGGACATGACTTCTCCACCAAGCAAGCATACCGCACACTCATGACCAAGCCAGACATGGATCTCATTGCCCCCCTCATCTGGGGCACCAAGGCTCCTCGCAAAATCAAGATTTTTGCTTGGCTTCTCTTCAAAGATTGCCTCAACACTAGAGTGAACCTCTCTCATAAGCATATAATCTCCTCCAATCTATGCCCCTGTTGTGCTACGTCACCGGAAGACTCCACTCATCTCTTTATCACATGTCCTCTTGCAAATAGGATATGGCAACGAGTAGGTTTCCTGCCCTCGACCAACGACCTCAATGAGCTTTGGGACACCCCGCTGCCTCAACACCTACCCAAGAATGCCTGGTACTTCGTTCTCCTCTCACTACTCTGGAAGATTTGGGCAGCGCGTAATGACATGCTGTTTAGGAGTATCAATCAATGTTCTGTTTAGGAGTATTAGAAACCTTATCTCTGACCTAGACCTTTGGTCACACCGTCTCATCGATACAGGTGACAAGGAGGACATCTTCTTGTGGCGTTCCTACCTCTCTGCACGTTGCACCGTGCCTCTGTAATTCTGTACCTGCTGCTTTTACAGCCATTTGAGCAATATATTCAGGTGGGGAACACCC
>LR738709.1:609209165-609241189 GCA_902687465.1 Secale cereale | reverse complement strand
CTTTGTGCCACCGACGGGCGGGCCAGGGAAGGACAAGCGCGAGCGTCCCGCCTGTCCGCGTGTTGTCCGTTTCATCCCAAAATCAACGCAAAATTGGGCCGGGGATGGGTCCAAAGCGGACAGAAAACGGACAAAAGTCCGTTTGCGCCCGTGTGTTGGGTTGTCTGGTTTGTCCGTTTTGTCCCAAACAGACGCACCCGGACAGGATGGGGTCGCGCTCTGGAGATGGCCTCAATGAAATATGATTGAGACGATGCTTGAGCGGTTAAACTATGAATTGCTTTCCCTCGCAAAAAAAATGATGCATTGTTTTCACCATCATATATTTTTTGAGGGTGTTTTCACCATTATATTTTTTGTAGTGAGACCTCCAAAACTATACTTTCTTTTTTTGATAATTTCGCGATATATTCAAAACAGGGCTGGCTCTACGTTTTGGAAGGCCCTAGGTCTAGGGCGAAGTCAACAAAGGGCCCTAACCCGCAAAAAAGGGCCCTTGTGGCCATAATACCATATGTGTGTGTATATAGTCTACCTTCACTTGCAAAGTATTAGCAGTTAACTTTCAACCATCATTGATGATTGTTACCATTTGGCATGTGAGTTTAGTTCAGTTCGGTTTGAATTCTGTCCTAGAGAAGCAAATGTTGTTGCTCATGAATTAGTTAGTGTAGCTACATCTAAATTCTGCAGTGAGTGGATTGAAATTGCTCCTAATGAGCTTCTTCCTCTGTTACTTAAAGATGTAAGTGTTATCACCAATGAATAAAGAGGGAGTTTTAGTTGTCAAAAAAAGGAGTTAACTTTCAACCACACATTCTTAATTTGTGATGGTTAATAATGATCGCTGAGCAACGTCGGATTACAACACAAGAGCATCCTCGATAGAAGATGCAAATTTGGAGATGTAAAAATTTACATCTAGAAAAGGTGCTTTTTGCATCTCCAAAAAAGGGTCAACTCTAACAGATGATGCAAAACGAAGATGTAAAATGGAACTCCAATAGGTGTTGAAAAATGGAGATGTAAAAACTAGTAGGCGATGGCCGAATCGGTCGGCGGCGGTTTGGACGGCGGCGGCGCGATGCGATTCGGGATGGCGGAGGCGAAGGAGCGTCGGTGGGGCCGCGAGGGTGGTGAATCGATGCGACGGCGGGGCGAATTGGGCGGCGGAGGAGCGTCGGAGGGGCGGCGGGGGTGGCGAATCGATGCGACGGCAGCGCGAATTGGGCGACGGAGGAGCATCAGAGGGGTGACAGGGTGGCGAATCGGTGCGACGGCGGCGCGAATTGGGCGACGGAGCAACGGCGGGGCGTGAATCGGGGCAGCGGAGCAGCGGCGGAGAGAGGAGGAGGAACATCGTAGGGGCGGCAGCGAAAGTGAGGAAGGGCCTCTTTGGTCGGCGGAGGGAGCCACGGCCACCGGCGACAGCCAATCGCCCGACGCAATCGCGCCTTGCTTCCAAATTTTGGCCGACTGAGGTTGGTTTGCCGCCGGGTTACGCACCCTCGCCATTTGCCACTTCACGCCTCCATCGTGTGGCTTCGCGGCCCGCTGCTTCTTCGCAGGCAGCTCCAGCGCGAGGGTGGACGGCCCAGGTGGCGCAAATCTGGGGCGGCGGCATGAAGGCTGAGGAGAAATTTGGGAATATGGTCACACCGCCGACGGCTGCGGCGAGTCAGGTGCGGCGGGCGGGCGGCGCGGCAGGGTCATCGGCGTCGGCCATGACGGCGGCGGGCGGCGGTCTGGCGGAAGTGAAATAAAGGCAGTTGGGCGGTTGACGCGCAACCGCCGTTTTTACATCTCTGTAGGTGGAGATGCAAATTTGCACTGTTGGTATTATAGTTTACATCTCCGGGAGACGAAGATGTAAATTTTTTTCATCTACATCATCTGTTGGAGAGGGGGTTTTGGGCCTCGAAGATGCAAAAATTGATTATTTTTGCATCTTCATCATCTATTGGAGATGCTCTAAAGACTAAAAAATAGCAAAATATAACTAGATAAAATAGATTACCACAAACAAGAATCATGACTAGTAAAGATCATTGAGAGCAATGTCACATGACAACAAAAAGACTAGAAGAATCGTAAAATATAGCTAGTAGGACTACCACAGATAAGAACCAATTTCCACTGTCCACCAAGGGCACCTTTACAGGGTACCCGGGTGATTTCGAGCTTCACCAGGTAACCCGGTATAAAATACTGCTCACTACAGCCCATAAGGCCCATTTATCATCTCCTTCTCACGTTTTGAGGGAGTATTTCTCTGGAAAAAAATAGAGACCCAACTGACCAACTCGGATTCGAGTCTTGCCGCCGTCTTCTACTATTCCGGTGGCCACTGCAGATTCTTGATTCTTGCGTTCTAATCAACGTTGTGAGTTGCAGCTGATCGGCTGGCGGGCATGGCATGTGCATGTGGCCGGCCGGCCGCTCCGCCTGCTTCTCTGCCCTGCTTGCCTGGACGCGGCAATTGCGGTGCGCGATCGACAGGGAGATGTCACCTTCCGACTCCGAGTAGATACGATTAGGGGGATCGTCGATGTGTTGTCAAATACTCCTACTTCCTACCTTTTTGCTTGTATTAGGGGCGTCTGTCGTGTGCTGTGAAGTACTCCTACTTCCTACCTTTTTGCTTGTATAATCCGTTCCGTTGAGCTGCGACGACAAAGATTCGAGTGGGGGACTGCTGCTCCGCTCCAAGAGGCTGCCGGCCGAGAGGAATGACGACGCATGTTCCATCGACCTTATTTGCCACGAGAGGCCACGACACAGGTGATAATGCGACCGTGATAGGAATAAGTAGTGGGGGAGACCTTAAAAACTAACCGGAAATGCTAAAGAACCGGTGCCCTCTGACCAGCGATCGCCCAACGAACGCCCCCTCCCCTCGCAAGGAGGGCGCCGCCACGGGCTTTCTTTGGGTTTCCTCAATGAAAAGTTGATTGAAACGATCGTTGAGTGGCTAAACTATGAATTGTTTTCCCTCGCAAATAAATTGCGTTTTTCACCATCATATGTTTTTTGCGGGTGTTTCACCATTATATATATTTATTTATTTTGTGTGATGAGACCTCCAAAACTATACAATTGCTAGTAGGATTACCACGGATAAGAACCAAATTCCACTGTTTACCAAGGGCACCTTTACACAACACCTCTCACACTTCCATGTCCTTTCTCAATTATATTATTGTCCCTTTTGCTATTTTCATGGCTATCCCGGATTCTAGGGTCATAGATAGATAAATATGTAGTACCTGATGAAGGCTGAATTTTTTTCCTTCCTGGTATTGTCCGCGCTAGCTTAAACTCCTGCATTTAAATTCTTGCTCCCCTATAGCATCTTCATTGATCTCAGCGTCTACATTTAAATTTTGATCATGTTTTTGCACAGGGTCAGATTCCTACCCTTGATCTTCATTGACATCAACATTAGCTGAATACGAAAAGAGCACTTTTTGTGATTGAATTGACAGTCTTGTTTTCCTCACTTTTTTTTCCTTTCTCAGCACCGGACAAATGCTTCTTAGGCAACATTTTAATTCTAACACCTCCAATCGTAAAGAAAAACGAATATGTAAAATTAGAATTTCAGAATTAAAACCCAACAACCTGGCATGCTTCTGTGGTAGAATACAGAGATGAGAAATTGAAATTTGCAGATGGATGAATCATGGACGTACTTACAGTTAACTGTGACGAGGACGAGTACTCACCTAACGGATGGCGGGCTAGGGCGTGATGACCCGAAGTGGCCAAGGTGATGGTGCCGTCGAGCGCCCGTTGACCTTCTAGGTGAAACAGCGAAGATGTGAAATAGTAATGCGAAACACAATTACACAAGACAACTAGGTTGTGCGCCCGTTGACCCTATTTACCGCGTAGGTTGTGGGATAGCGTTGTAACGCGTATCCTCGACACAAGCGCTGGTCAAACTGCGACGGCCCATTTTGGTTTTCCACCCACCAGTTTTGGGAAGGTTCTAGAACCATCCATGAAACAGTTTATTTTCCTTTTTCTTATTTTTATCTATCGTTTTTTTCTTATTTTTAACTTTTTTTTTACTTTTGTGCTTTTGTTTTTTCTCTTTTCTCTTCTCCTTTACTTTTTTTCACTTTTTTGTAAATTTTCTTTCAAATTTGTGAATTTTAAAAAAAAAACATGAACATTTCTTTCAATCAAATTCAAAAACAATAATTGCATTCAAATAATATTCATCAAATTCAATATTTGTACATTGATTTTAAAAAATTGTTCTTTAATTCAAATTTTATTCATTCAATTTGAAAAAATGTTCATCAATCTTCTATAAATGTTCAATGAAATTCACAATTTTTAATAAAAATGTTCATTAACCTTTTTCAAAACCCCTAACTTTTTTAAAGAAGAAAAAAACAGGGGAGACCCACCCCGCAAATGGGCCAGCCCAAGTTCGCGTGTTGGGAGGGAGGGCGAGGGGGTGCGCATTACCTCTTCCCCCCTCCCCCGCCCCAGCACAGGGTGGGGAATAGGCGCTCCCGAAAATTATGCAACTAGTGTCAATATCGGCGTGCACCCACTGACCGTGTGACCATGTCGCTTCCTCATTTATCTTTCTGGGCCATGCCTAGAGTGTTTTTTCCTTCCTGGGCTTTGAGGCCGGCTAGTCAATGTGTATGTGTTGCGATGATGGGCCATACGCGGTCGCTCCTCCCGCCTAGGCCCAAAGTCAGCCCTGCTTTAAAAGTTGCGTGCAATAGTATCGAATGCTACATCAAATCAAATGTTGCTTTATGTATTCATGTGTTTCGGCTTATGTTTACCTTTTAGTATCTATATGAAAATGGATGCGAAGTTGGGGGTACTGTGGATGGAGATGGTGCTCCAGAATCAGCATGGCTCCCCGAGGTCCATGCCCACAAGCGTGCGTGGACCTGAAGCGGGCATGACCATCGTCAACACTGCGGTTGTGGGGTATGACCTGTTGGTAGGCCAACCCACTCTAAAATGGGTCTGGTGATCCTGCATGGATCTGACTCGATGCTTCTGCCCTCTTCGCGCCCCACCACCCAAACCACTAACTCAGCCATCTCTTCTAGAGTGACGTATAGCGTTGGAGATGGGGTGGGCCAGGATGACCTTATTTCCCATGCCTCGCATGCTGGGCCAGGATGACCTGGTTGCCCATCCATAGCTCAGGCAGTGCTAGTATATTTCATGTCATGTTTTAAGCTACCCCAGGGTCTTTGTGAGCATATTGATGACCCACAATTATAGAGGATCAATCGTAGTTCTTTCGATAAGTAAGAGTGCCGAACCCAACAAAGAGCGGAAGAAAATGATAAGTGGTTTTCAGCAATGTATTCTCTGTAAGTACTGAAAGTAGCCGTAACAGATAGTTTTGTAGAAAGGTGATTTGTAACAAGTAGCAAGTAACAATAGTAACAAACGTGCAACAAGGTGGCTCAATCCTTTTTATAGCCAAGGACACATAGTATGTGCACATCAATGACATGTGGCCAAAGGCCGGTGAGTGATGAGCGGTCAGTAGTGTTTGGATATGTAGTAGTGATTATATATCCATGTTAACAATCGCAGGAGCTATATCTCGCCTATTGCGGGACGGTACTCCATCTCGTAGTAGCTGATCGCCAGATGCGCCGACCCGATAAGGGTTCGGGGTGGGGGGTGGTTAGGAAGCTTATATGGTTGGATCAAATTTGTTTCCGAACCTCTATGCATTTTTTTTCTCTTTTTCTGTGTTGATTTTCATCGGTTTTTCTTTAGTTTTTGGTTATCCTTTGGGGTTTTCCCTTGTTTTCTTTTTCTGACAATATCTACTTTTTACAAGAACATGTTCTACATTTTCCGTATCCCTATGGGACATTTTCCTATACATGTTAAACATTTTTAGGTACATGATGAACTTTTTCTGTTATATGTTTTGAACATTTGTTGTATATGTGTTAATTTTTTAATACACATTGAAGAAATTTTTTGAATGATAAGAAATTATTTTTTAATTTACGCTTTTTAATATTTTTAGAAATTTCATGAACGTATTCTTTAAATGTCATGCAATTTTATTTGAATGTAAAAAAACATATATTTTGTATTATGTGAACATTATTTTTCTTTTAAGTGTCACAGTCTCACAGACAGTTTTTTAATACGTGTGAACATTTTTTTAAGGTCACAGATATTTTTTATTGCTATCAACAAAAAAATATATAAACATTTTTTAAACGCATGATGGACGTTGTTAAAATTAAAAATATGATTTTATTTCTGAAATATGAAATGAATAAAAGAAAAAAGAAGCAAGCGCTCCTCCCATATTCGGCCGGTTGTTAAGGAAGAGGCTGAGGCGACCGCTTTTTACGTTTTTGCTTGAAGCGACACAAAGACGCTCCCGGCAGAAGCATCTCCCATTCGACGCGCTTGGCGTCAAGTAGTGGCTGAAACGCATAGGATAGCCACTAGCGAGTGTTAGAAGGGCCAGCCCATTTGAGGAACACTCTAGAAGGTTCTTGAATCGTTTTTGCTGTTGTCTTTTGCTGGTTTTTTTGGTTTCCTTAAAAAATGTTTATTATTTTTGTGTTTCCTTTTCTTTTCATCCACTTTTTGGTTTTTAAATTTCAAAAATTTCAATTTAGTTTTACCAAAGTTGAAAAATTGCTCCTGTTTGCAAAAAAAAATGTTCGCAAATTTGAAGAAAATTTTTGCAAAATTTTAAAAATGTGCAAAAACTTCCTAAAATGACTGATTATTTAAAAACAAGTTTGGAAAGTTCAAAAGGTTTTGAAGTTTTCAAAAAAAGATTTGGAATTTTCAATTTGTTTGTGATTTATGAAAATAATCGTGCTTTTAGAAAATATTTGAAATTTCACAAAATGTTTATATTTTGATACAGTAACTCAAGATGGTTCGCTGCAGTAGTCGGTTTGATCCGTGGAGTACTCGGTCCAGTTTGCCACAGTGCATGGTTTCCAGCTTCACTGCATACGCCAGCTAGTTCCATTGTTTGCGCCAGTGTCTGGCATAGTCGGGCGGCCACCCATGCTGTGCCCCGCCAATTTGCCGCAAAAGAGCGGCAGATAGGAGGTCTCCCCGGCGGAGCTTCCCCTTCAAAAACAAAAATAGTGGCGGAGCTTCACCGAGGGAAACTAACTTTTTTAGGGGTTAAGAAACTGACCAAGGGTTACCAGTTGTGGGGCGCCCGCAAGCGTCAATTTTTTATGGTTTCGGTGCGAGCTAAGTGGGACGCCCAGCCGCCTCCACATGTCGTGCGTTGGGCGCTTCCACTGGATTTTATTTTATTTTCCATGTGTTTTCGAGATTTAGATGTTTTTTAGGATTTTTTTTTGCTTTTTGTTTTTCGTCTGGTTTTCCCTAGGTTTTAGAGACTATTTTTTCTACGAAGCATAGTTGTGTTCATCGAAAAGGGGAAATTTTGTGCTTCCATGAGACACACATATTTGCTTCTCGTGGAAGCACAAATTTGCTTCCGCCGGTGCTTCTAAAAAAGTGTGTTTCCATGAGAGGCACAAATTTATTTTGCGTGAGAGCATAACTGTGTTTGTCAGGAAAAAATATGCTTCCACAAGAAACTCATATTTGCTTCCAGTGGAAGCACACACTTGCTTTCATGAGTTGGACTTCAATCTTAATATACAACATGTACTGACTTAGGGAGTAGAATCAAAAGAGCTGAAGATTGAAGTCCAACTCTTTTGATTCTGTCTTTTTAGTGAAGACTGAACTTTCCCCAACTCTTTTGAAGTCCAACCCTAAGTTCTAATTAGGTCATACTCCGGCCGTCCCAAAATAAGTGTTTTAATCTTAATATACAACATGTACTGACTTAGGGAGTAGAATTTGTAGTACCAAATTATAACTTTTGTTTACAAGAGGATGCATTGACGGTTAAGGGGGTCCCGTCAAAATTGGTTAAGGGGGAAACCATTGATGCGTCTTACAAAAGAAAGAGAGGTGAGTGAACGAACTAACATTAATCGAAGCAGAACCAAGCCTTCTGTCTTGTAGCTCTAGCTCTACTAGCTCGAATTTGAGATTATTAAGACATGGCTACTTTGAAGATTATTAAGAGAATACGATGGAAGTTGATTTTCTAGCCAATAGCTTGATAGTCAACATAGAGCGTAAAAAAAAGGCAGCCCGGTGCATGTAGCTCCCGCTTGTACAGGGTCCGGGGAAGGGTCCGACCGCTTTGGGTCTATTGTACGCAGCCTTTCCCTACATTTCTGTAAGAGGTTGTTTCCAGGACTTGAACACGTGACCTCACGGTCACAAGGCAGCAACTCTATCTCTGCGCCAAGGCTCCCCTTCAACATAGAGCGTAAAATCAAGGAGAAGTAAATATATGAAGATGATCTTATGCAATTTAGGAGCACAAGGATCGGAGCTGATCTATAGTGATTAGGTCAATACTCCGTGGTTAAGTAGTACTCCCTCTGTAAAGTAATATATAAGACGTTTTAGATCACGAACATCTTTACAAAGGTAGTATTTTGGTACAATTTCTTTCGCTATGGAGCAGCTGATGCATACATTTAAAGTTAGAAATGTATTCTGTAAACTAATGTGGACAAGATCAATATAATTATCTAAGCTTCTGAATATTCTGCGAAACCTAACTTGTTCTAGTCCTATAATTAAGCTCTTCTAAGAGCATACCGTTTCGCCCCTCCTGAGATTACTTTCAAGCTCTGCCACTGCATGCTAATACATAATGGTTCAAAACCACATCTTCAACTTACCATAGTACAGCCACAAACGCGAAGACAACACCTACAACTTCCATTATTCCTTTATTTGGCATGTAACAATACAGTATGCAACACCACTGTATATAATGATTGAGTGTAATATGACCAGTTTCGATCTCTCTCTAATCATAATTGATTCCCATGAACCATAAAAAGCTCACGCCCAATAATTTGTAAGTCCATGGACAGGGACAGTCGTGTATGATAAAGAGAGTGCTGGTCGGCTATGGTAAAATACATGAGAAACTAATATCATTTTAATCTTACTATGAACAGAAATACAACAAGCTGTCCAATCAAATTACTTCGTTGTGGACCAAGACGCGGAATTCTGGCTGGCCATGATTAGCCTTTTTATCGCACCCAATTCTTTTACCACTTCGCCCATCTTTATGCGCCGTCTTGCAGAGGCCCTGCAGCAAGCTAGACCAAGTCTTGAAACTGGAGCAGCGAACAATTCTAAAGTCGCTTGAGGCTCTAGGTTGCATCTTATATTGACGTCCATTGTTTCCAACAGATTACCAGGACAGGCCTTCTCAACGTACTTTGGTAGATTTGTGGTATCATTGAAAAATGGGTCAGTTGGCCTTCTCCCAGTAAGCATCTCCAACAATAGCACACCATAGCTGTACACGTCGCCTTCCACAGATATTTCAGTCCCGGTGCCATACTCTGTTAAAGGAAGGAAAGGAAAGGGTTCGTGTTAGCTTTCTTATAAACTATATGGTATAGATATAACCCATTCCGCGCTCATTCCTTAGTTGTTTACATATGGTAGTTGACTGTATTTTCGGCACAACAAATTGTTTTGAATGGACACACACACACACACACACACACACACACACACACACAGAGAGAGAGAGAGAGAGAGATATATATATTCAGATTCTCATTTGATATGGTGACCACAAGAGAAATCAGTTTTTTTTTTTTACTTATGGAACCATAAGAATTGAAGGCTTAAAGTTTCTTATAATTACTGAAAAGATTCATGAACAATTTTGAGGGAAATTTACTGATTTTTTTTTAGAAAATGTTACTGATTGATAAGTCGACAATAACAATGTACGGTGGAGCCAAGCCGCTACCGGGAGAGGAACAAATGTGAGGTAATCAATCCACTAATTGTGTTAATGTGTACCTGAATTAACGAACAAATGTAACCTACTATATTTTGTAAGTCATGTTTTGTCATGATGCAGGTTACCATTTATCTACATGTTAACAAACTACTGCTTAAATATTTTTCAAGCCATTGCTGAAAATGTGGTGGTGTAAGAAGGAAACAGCATACCTGGTGCAAGATACCCAATTGTGCCTTTGATTCCAGCTGAGCAACTTTGATCGGCGAGTGATGGCCTGCTTTCTTCTGCCCTAATTATCTTTGCTAGTCCAAAGTCACCAAGATGTGCAACCATGTCATCATCAAGAAGAATATTACTTGGTTTAACATCACAGTGAACAATTGGAGGATCAATATGGTGATGGAGATATTCCAGTGCCTCCGCCACATCAAGAGCAATGTTTAGCCTCTGCATCAGGTTTGGTGTCCGGAACTCGCCTTCTGTGCTCGGGTGTAACCATTTATCCAAGCTTCCATTGGGAATGAACTCTAGCACAAGTGCCTTGAATTGGCTGCCAGTGTGGTCCAAGCTATCACACACTGTGATAACCTTGACTAGTTTGCGATGTCGAATCCTTTTGAGAGCATTGCACTCAGATATGAAGCTCCTTGTGGCTCCTTGTCGCTGGACATCAAGTACCTTCACTGCGGCAGTAATTAAATTTGCACCAGAACCAAAAGTCCCTTTATATACACTACCGAAGCTTCCACGGCCAACCAAATTTTCTGCAGAGAATGAATCTGTAGCCGATTGCAACTCAGCGTATGAGATCCTCTGAAACATCTCAGGGCTGTTTTCCTGACCTTGGCGGGCATCACCTCTTGACTTCCTAATTGAACAGCGTATAGCAATGCTGACACAGAGAAGGATGAATGCTCCCACCATAGTAAACGCCAAGATGTGAACCAGTTTGTGACGTGCAGGTTTATCAGGCTCTGGGTATGCGCATGTAGGGAAATGAAAGAATACAGGGCCACCACATAGCATGTCATTACTTGTGAGAGATACAGCACTTGCATTTGAGAAGATCCCCTTATCTGGCACCAGACCTGATAGGTGGTTGAATGAAAGGTTTAGATTCTTTAGAAGCTGGAAGCTCTCAAGAAATTCAGGGACGGGTCCTGATAAATTATTATTAGAGAGATCCAGCTCTTCTAGCCCTCTTAATGCCATGAGTTCTTTTGGAATTTGTCCATGCAAGAGATTCCCTTTTAAGTGTAGGAACTGCAATGCTAGGCAACTACCAAGGGTATTTGGGATTGCACCTGATAACTTGTTTGATGAGAGATCCATTATTGCAAGATTGACTAGCTGCCCAACATGTGGAGAAATAGGCCCATCTAATAAATTGTTAGAGAGATTGAGCAATAGAGCCAGGGAGGAGATGCTCATAACTTCTTCTGGGATTTGCCCACTCAAGAGGTTACTGGAAAGTTCCAGTGAGATTAACTCAGTAAGGTTCCCAAAAGTAGCTGGAATGCTACCCTCCAAATTGTTGGTTGAAAGAGATAGCAGATTTAGTTGTGATAGATTGCCTATTGACGAAGGAATCTCCCCATAGTATCTATTCTGAAATAGAGATAGTTCTTTGAGGTTGGATAGTTTTCCAATATCTGAAGGTATAGTTCCTGTGAAGCGGTTATCTGCAAACTCAAGTATCGCGAGCTTGTAATATCTTCCTATTCCTGTAGGTATATGCCCAGCAATTTGGTTTCCTCCAGCTCGAAGACCTTCAAGATTTTGCGACAGATTAGCAATGCTATTTGGCAAAATCCCTGAAAGGTTATTCAGTTGAAGATTTACAAGAACTAGGCTGCTGCAGTTAGCCAAGGAGGTCAGAAAATCCCAATCTCTTGACTCTGTAGCCTGCAGCTCATTTTTTCCTACTTCAAATACAGTTAAACGTCCACTTTGACCAATATTTGATGGGATTCGGCCACGAAATCTATTCCCATGCAGAGAGAGATGTTCAAGAGAAGATATATTTGAGAACGAGGCAGGAATCTGGCCTTCAAATTTGTTGTAGAATACACTGAACTTTTTCAGGTTAGGAAGCATAGAGCCAATATCTTGTGGTAGAGAGCCTGACAGTTGGTTTGACCCGAAATTGAAGTATTCAAGTGACGACATATTAAATAACACTGGAGGGATCAAACCCTGCAGGTTATTGATTGCTAGAGTCAGGAATCGAAGGTTGATGAGCTTAGACAAAGATGGTGGAACATGTCCGCTCATAATATTGCCACCCATGTTCAAATCTTTCAGTGCTGTCAAATTGCCGAGCCATGGTGGTATTTGCCCGTGCACATAGTTCTTTGCTATACTGAAGACGGTGACTGCTGCAAGATCTGCAAAAGAAGGGGGAATGGTACCCGAGATGTTGTTGCTGCCAATAGCCAGAACAACAAGCTTTGACAGGTTTCCCATGGCGGGAGGGATGGCACCGGACAGGGAGTTGACGCTCAGGTTGAGCCTGCGTAGCGCAAAGCAGTTACCAAGGCTTGGAGGGATCTGACCTTCAAGCTTGTTGTCGGACAAATCGAGTGCACGGAGACGCGAGAGGTTCCCAAGAAATGGTGAAATGGCCCCGGAGAGGCCAAGACCTTGTAAGCGAAGCGCGGTAACATGTCCCGGGTGAGCACTGCTGCACTCCACGCCGGTCCAGCTGCAGAAGCCATGAGTACTGCCGTTGGAGCTGCTGTTGAGGGTCCATGAGGAGAGTGCGCCCAAGGGATCCTTGGTGATGTGGGATTTGAACGATAGGAGGGCCGGGAGGTCGTGGACGGCGCTGGTGGAGCTGGAAGTGGAAGTGGAGAGAAGGGCAGTGGTGGTGGTGAGAAGGGCGAGAAGCCGGAGCTGCCATGGTCTGGTCTCCATGGTGTCTGCAATTTCCTCAGTTGCTTCATTTTGAATCCCCGGAAGAGAGGGGCTTGCTTTTTTCTTCTTCTTTCTTTTTGCGAGGAAAAAGTCTTGCTTTGAAGACGATCAGGTGCAGATTGCAGCCGTTATTGACTTCGGAGGAGGAAGAGTCTAAAAGCTCGGTCACATTGGTACATATTTTTGGAGGAGGCAGAGTCCGAGACTGAAGAGACGTCATTGTGTGTCTTGGCATGCAAACTTTTCATACTGGAATATAATTGTTTTTTCAGCTACAAACCTACTCGCTCTGTAAACTTTAAGACTTTTTATGCCACTACTTTGCAGAAGTACAATATTTCTTTACAGAGGTAGTAGTACATTTTTCCTGTATGGCGAGTTCGCATTTTAATTCCACATGCATATCATGACATATTCTCTTTTTTGATAAAACCGACTCCTAATGTAGCATCCAAAAGGAACAATCGTCGAGAATCAATCAAGTTTGTTGGTTCTTGAGAGTTGAGACCAACGAATAGTCATATTCTTTGGTTATAAAAAAAGACACATCCTTTGATCCGTGGAAATGCATATTAGAAAAGAAGCACAATAACTATATGAATATTAGAAAAGAAGCAGACATGTATGTATATAAAAACATTTCAAAATAAACTCACAAACAATACCTAATTATATCCACAATAAAGCGCAGGCTTTACAGTACTTTATCCTATCTGAGCAATTTATCCTATAATTCTAGACTTGCATGGAATCAACCGAACACCACCTTTTGAGATTTTTTTGTCAAAACAATGAACACCAGAGATTCTTTATTTTTATTGTGACCTTCCATAAATTCCTCCCGGCATGTCTGTAAAACTAATAAAAAAGGATCGTCATTTCGAGCGCCCAACGCAATTGTCATTTTCTGGACACTGGTGACATGCAACCCTTTAACGGTCGCGCAAGGAGCGCTCCCTCGGCATGTCCATGTAGGATAGGAAACGACACGCGATGTGCTGTTGCAGGAATTGTACTACTGAGCTATGAAGCCATTTGCTTTGTGTGTTGTACTACTAGCGTTGTACTGCGGTCGTTGGTGTACTACTGCGCTTTGAAAAGAGAAACGCCCGTCCTTTCCTTTCCTCGTTTCCATTTTCAGTCCCTAGCGCACGTAAGAGCATCTCCAACAGGCGCGCTAAGCGGCGCGCCCAAAAAAACCATATAGCGCGCGCGCAACACCTGTTTTGCCGCGGCGCGCAGTGCTGGCTCCAGCAGCAGCGCTATTTTGCAGCGCGCGCGTGCTGCTCCAGCGGTGCCCAAAAAATACAGCGCGCGCTTATTTTTTTTTTCATACTAAAATTGCATTAAAATAAAAATATACAAAGATAGATAGTTCTCAAACATAGATAAAAAACATAGTTTAATAAAACATAGATAAAACATAGATAGATAGTTCTAGATAGATAGATATATAGTTCGAAAACATAAAAAAACTAATCGCTCCAGTCATCATCATCGCCTTCGTTGTTGTCGTCGGAGGAGGTCGACAGCCAAATGTCGAACCAGCGCTCATCTTGATCAGTGAAGATGGATTGGCCGCCGGCATCGCGGATGGCGGCCTGCTGACACGCCAACTCCCTCCGACGACGCCTGTCCTCGCGGCGACGTTCCCAGAACTGATGCTCGGCGCCGACATCCTCCGGGTGGAGGCGGCGCCACTCCGCCATGCGTCGCTCGTCCTCCTGGGCGACGAGGAGGCGGTTCTGCGCCGCCGTGTGCTCCGCACGATCTCGCGTGGTGTGCAGACGAGGCGGCGGGGCGAGCTCCAACGCCTGCTCGAGGGTGCGGGCGTCGTCGAAGTTCATCTGACGACGCGGCCGGCCTAGGCGCCACGCCGCCGCGTCGTACGCCCGGGCGGCCTCGTGCGCCGTCTCGTACGTGCCGAGGGGGAGCCGGAGATCGCCGGAGCGTATCTCGGCGTAGAAACCGCCGCCGTTCGGGCGCTCGCGGACGCCGCGGTAGCCGGACGAGGAACGGCGGCGCGGCGGCATGGTGGCGCGTCGGGGGCGGCGGCGGTGCTCCGGTGCGGCGGCGGTGCGCCGGTGCGGCGGTAGGGATCGGCGGGCGCGAGAGAGGAGGAGAGAGGGAGAGGGAGAGGTGCAGGCGCGTCGGAGGCGTTCGGGCGCGCGGCGTTTTATAGCGCGCGCGGGGCGCGCCGCCGCAAAAAAGGCGCGCGGGAGGCCGCCGTTTCGCGCGCGCGCAAGCGGTTCCCGCGCGCGCGTCTTTCCCGCCGCCGCTGGAGCGCGGTTTTTTTCCCGCGCGCGCGAAAACGGCGATTTAGCGCGCGCGCGCGCCTTTTTCAGCGCCCGTTGGAGATGCTCTAACGCCTCTCCCTTGCTTCTCTCTCAGCCACCCCAAATCCCCACGGAGACCCCCTTGCACGAACGGGTGGCCGCGGTATCCCGTGACGGACGAGGAGTGTTGGGGTGAGGTCGCCGCTTCTCTCACGAACGGCGCTGGCGGGGATCGTTTCTCTTCCTCGGTGTCGCCGGATCTGAGGGTCCGCCATGAGGACCGCAAGAGAAGCACCATCCTCGACTAGATCCTGCGCCAGGCCACGCAACGGCGGCGGGGAAGTGGAGGAAGGGCTGACTGCTATGATCCGGCGGCTTCTCCGTCCTCTACGACAAGTGCAGGTACGCCCTACTACCACCTCCCTCCGTCCATGCTTGTTGTACGAACAGCCACGCGGCCTCCTCCACCCGCCCGGCGCTGGCCAGGATGTTCATGTCCGTCTCCTGGGGGATGGCCTGGTCCGGGTCTCTGAGCTCGCACAGTGGTCGCTTGGACTGTGAGACAAGCCCGGCGCGCTCGTACGCGACCACCATCTGGTACAGCACCGGGTCCATCTCCGTGCCGGACTGCCGTAGCTTCTCGAAGAGCTTCACGGCGCGGTCGAGCTCTTCCCGGCTTTCAACCAGATGAAGGAGTAGGTGACGGCGTTGGGCTGGATGCCGCTGGCCTGTATTTGCCTCACCAGGCTCCCGGCCTTGTCGTCCTCCAGCGCCTTGCCATGGATGGCGATCATGGTGTTGTACGTCACCACGTTGGGCTTGACGACGCCGTTGCTGCCGCCGTCGGAGGGCGGAGGCGGTGCTGCACATGAGGCCGAACAAGTGGACCGCCTCCCCGAACAACCCGGCGTCGCCGTACACGCGGAACATGGTGTTGTACGTGACGACGCTCGGCGGCACCCCGGCCCGGCGCATGGACCAGAAGAGCCGGTCGGCGTCGCGCGCGAGGTCCAGCTGCCCGTATGCGTTGAGCACGATGTTGAAGATGGACAGGTCGGGCTTGAGCGCGCCACAACGCGCATGTGCGAGAAGAGCGAGACCGCCGCGAGGCGCGAGCGCGGCGAGGACCGGGGCGTAGGACTCGGCGTCGGGTGCCACGCCGTCGGCGAGGACATCGTGGAGCAGCAGGCGCTTGGCGTCGCAGAGCAGGTCGGACTTGCAGTAGGCGGCGATGGTGGCGTTGTAGGCCTTGAGGTCGGGCCTGATCCCCGCGGTGCGGAGGCTGGAGAAGGCACGAGCGCGGAGGGCGAGGTGGATGAGGTTGGAGAAGAGCACGAGGTCCGGCGCCACGGCGTCGGCCTCCATGAGCAGGAGGAAGGTGAGCGTGCTGCATACATACGAAAGAAAGTATTTGGATTTGCGAATCGTCTAATAAAAACTGGGATGTGGGCTTTCTAGAACAGATTGATGTTCAAATCCTGAAAGTTAGCGATGTAACCATGAAAATCAGGGACAGGTTAGCTTCTCTTTTTTTGATTTACCACATGAAATGAGTGCTATTATCACTTTGTTCTTATTTTGTCAGGTATGAGCGTTCTTTCGAAGTGAGCTTCATTTCTCTATATTCAGGTCTCCAGCTGGGTTTGTTTTTTTTGAATATTTCAGTGCCAAGAAATGATGAAATTTGATAATTCACATGTATCAAATGACACAACTCAGCTGGTGTGTTCTTGTTCTTTCTATATATATACTTGCTCCGCACTCTGACAGATCCAAATCCATAAATACAACAATGTTGGGTTGCTCTGTTTTTTTTCTTTTTTGCGAAAATATTGCACACCTACTTTTTAAAAAAAAATATTGCTTCATTCACTTTCTGAAGCTCCTAAAAACCTAAAGAGCCATTGTTCTTCTGCAAAAGCCAACATTCATTTCACTGATGACCACCGCATATCACTCTGTTTACATTCATTTTTTTACTGAAGAGCTAAACTATGTCATGATAGCTTCCTTGCTTGTATATGAAATTTGATAATTCAGCCGTGGATATCCACTGCCTTTGCAGCGAATAGTTGTTAGCTCCTTTCACTGAACATTTATGTGTATAACCTTTACTAGTATATATTAAACCTGCGGTTTAGTACTATATCCTTTTGAAATGGTGATAAAGGGCAGGGCGTAGAGCGTAATGATCTTTTGCTTGTGTCCTCATTGCTGGTACGCACCAGTAAGTAAGCTGTATCCGCGAAAAATAACATCGCAAGCGTCTGTAGTCCAACGGTTAGGATAATTGCCTTCCAAGCAATAGACCCGGGTTCGACTCCCGGCAGACGCATGCATTTTTCTATTGCCAATACAATAATATTTCATTTTGTATCATTTATAACATAGATTCTATATTTTGTTCAAAATGTATTATTTGTTCCTTTTAATTTTTCTATTGCCAATACAGTGATCTCTCGTTTTCTATCATTTCCAACATAGGTTCTATATTTTGTTCGAAATTTGTATTATTTGTTCCTTTGATTATTTTTGTTTAAACGTTTGTCGGTTTCCTTAGGTTTTCTATTTAGATGCAGGCTTTCAGCTCGGGACGTTTCTCTCTCGCGCGGTTCAGTGCTTCTCCAATACGGACCCTCAAAATGGCTGGACGTTGCAAGCCATCCAATACAGCCTCGTATTTGTCGAATTCCTTTTTCGCAAACAGGAAGCAAACAAGTGGGATTTCCGAGGGTCACACATCCGCCATGTAGGACTCCATACCCCCAGCCGAGCCAGAACCGAGGCGGGGCTCGCACATTTGGAGTTGCCCGCACTATTTTCGCATCAAGAATATGTGGATTGTGACTTGGAGGTAATACCTGCAAATTCACTTTATCAAGAAGCAGAAGAGGAGCAGCAAGTCCATAAACTGTCATGTACTCTGCAATACCAAGAGGACAGTTAGAAGGTGTGCATTATCTTCACCGGATCATCATGATGTCAATGTACTCATATGGAGATAAAAAGAAAATGCATACCCTTCCTGATTTCAAGGGTTCCTTCCTCCATGTGGATGTTGCCATTTGCAACAACCGTGTTTCCGAAATTTAGAAGAAGCCCGTGATACTATCTTTTCAAATCAAAGAAATCCCTAGATGTACACTTGGTTCTCACAATACCTGCAAACAGAAGTAGCACAAATGAGAGATGGAGATGCATAAATAGCATATCAGGACAAGATTACTGCAGGATGATGTGGGAGGCATGGAGGGAGAGAGGCTGACGGGCTAGATCTAGGACTCCGCCGGTGCGACGGTAGAAGATGCACCATCCTAGTGCAAGGTCCTGAACCGCGACTCTTCCTCCTCGATGCCGGCTGCTCACACAACCCAGCTGCCACCGCGCCAACCGGGACAATCCAACCCATCCTTTGTCGTGTCGTCGTCGTCTGCGCCGCTAGTCCTGTGTGCGCAGCCCTTTTGCTGCCACTTCCTTGGGGCCGCTTCGCACAATGGAGAGGAGCAGAGGATGGGAGAGGTGGAGCCATACTTTAAAATCGCGAGCGAAGGGAAATAGCGGAAGGAAAGTTTGCCACGATCGTTAAGGAAGAAACGGCGCGATCTCCGGCGATTGCGCCGCGATCTCCCGCGATTCTGGGAAGGAAGTAAATCGCGGGGCAGATCCCACGCGGAGATAGCGGCGCGATAGCGGTCTTTTCGCCCGCGATTTAAAAGTATGGGTGGAGCCATGCCCAGCCGTCTTTCTTGCTGGCCGCCTGGTGCGGCTGTTACTCGCCTCCTCCCGTCGGTGAGGAGGACAAGGCCGGCGGACCAGCGTATACCAAGACACTTCTCCGTACGCGATGGATACACACGCACAGAGTGAGGTTTTCTCTGCGGTTCTGGTGACCTGCGCACAGGGTCTCCATTCCATGGTGTTGCCAACGAGCAAGGTAAATCCTCTACGCTTGGTCACTTTGACTCTGTATTTATGCTATGTTCACTTGGATTTATGCATTTGAGCTTCTCATTTTTATCGTTGATTGATCTTTCCAGTGTAAACCATTGTACACCAATTTCGCTGGATTCTTTGATAGATTTATGTATTTATGCTTGTTTCATGGTTTTCCTTTTCTCGATAATTTGAACCTCCATTACAGATGTGGAGACCTATCATGAGCCTCTCCTTTCACATCAGATTGTGTTCCATCGAAAAAGCTTGGATATTCTTATTCCATCAATTTTGGGATGATTGTCAAAATCCCAGGATACGATTTAGAACCTGACATTATATCTTATTGTATGATACGATTGTCTAATACTCATAATGTGAGGGGCACATGAAGAGTAGGTCGCTGGCGATGAAAGCATGTGAGGGACACAGGAGGAGCATTGGTCGGGGGGGAGGCATCGATGCGATGTTGATGTCAAGGTGAGCTTTCCCAATCTTGCTCTTTTTGTTGGGCGATTCCGATGCGGGTTCTTGATTTGATCTGTGAGTTGGGTAGTTTGGTGTCTACTCATGTGATCTTACTTTATCAGATTTTTTTAGTTTATGTTTTTTATTCGATCGTGCACTTGTGATACTTGTACTTGATACAATTGGTTATTCCGCTTTAGTGTTGTGGATCTGATAGTCCGAACTTAAAGAGGATTTTTTTAATGCAAACTTATCATCTAAAGATACTTTGGATTTAATGTGGCCCCTGACTAATGAACTCTCTTGGTCCGCAAATTAGAGTTATTCAGCAGTTGATTACAAGTTGTTAGAAGTGTAGTTTGTACTGTAGTGTAGTCTTTTTAACTTGATGATGTCGGTTTCCGCAAAAAAAAAGGGAAAACTAGCGAACAGGTCGGTCTCAGTACTATTGAGTTGCTCGCATGCAGTTTTGTGTGACAATGGTAGTGCAAAGCCAGCATCCTTTTTATTTGGCACTATAAAACGATCTTATCTTGATGCTGAAGCATTATATTGTTGTTTAAATGATACTAGCATAGATGCAGCTTACTTGCCAATTTGTCAGTTGTGAAGATCTTGAATTGTCGTAGTTTCGTAAAAGGGATATAAAACATGTGGATTTTTTAACATGTCGTAGTTGATGACAGGGCATATGATGAACTGACCACTTGTCTTTGCACATATTCTTTCACCTGGAGACCATCGGTTGGTTTATGATAACTTATGCAGAATGTATCATGTATGTTCACAGATTTTATCCAGGCTTATACCGTGTACCAAAAAATAGAGCTAGAGTACGACTATCTAAATTTCCTGTTCATGTCCAGTGCTAAAGCACAAAATAGAAGGGTGCAGATGAGGAGGCGAGGGCTGACGGCAGCCACGGGAGGAGGTCAGGGTGGTTGAAGAATAAGGCATGGGCGGCTCCGGCAAGACGTGTCTCCAGTGAATGTCCACGATGAGGCAATGAGAAGACCCTCTCTGTGAGCCCTATCCCTCTCATTTGGCCTCTCGATTTATGGTTCTCATGCTCTCTGTTTCTGTTTTCTTTGTTTGTGCTGATCACTGATTAGTCTCGTCTTCGGCACCTGGATCCTCGTCATTGATCTTGCCCACCCGGACGAACACACCATGGCCTCTCAGATCACACACAACACTAATCCATGGCTGGGTAACATCTGCTGCTAGCAGAGCTTCAGCCGGTGAACAGGAGGAGCTTCAGCTCTGTTGTCGTAAACTTCAATTGTTGGTCGAGCTTCAACCTCTAGCCCCTCAAGTGTACAATTGGTTCTATGTCAGATTGGTTTTGCAATTTTCTGTTGTTATTTGTACAATATAGTGTTTAATATGGTTGTGAATAATCCGCCATCTAAGGGGATCAAGGTCTCTAAAATATTGTTGTTTGCTCAAATGTTCTTTGTTTTGTTATTAATTGTCAATTGTATTGCAAATTCCTTGCTTATATGTGCATGTTCATCAGCAATTAAAGAAAAAAAAGGGTGAAAGGTCACTTGTCAAGCTGGCCCCGCACAAACTTCCTCTCAGGAGGTTCCATCGGGTGGGCGCCCCAACCCCTAGTATCCTTTTGAAATGGTGATGAAGGGCATGGTGTAGAGCGTAATGATCTTTTGCTTGTGTCCTCATTGCAGGTACGCACCTGTAAGTAAGTTGTATCCGCAAAAAATAACACAACCAGCGTCTGTAGTCCAACGGTTAGGATAATTGCCTTCCAAGCAATAGACCCGGGTTCGACTCCCGGCAGACGCAATTTTTTTGTTTTTTTTTTTGCCAGCCTCTACTGCGTCCTGCAGTTTTGCACCCTTCTTTTGTTCACAACAGTGTCCAAAATCACGCGAAGCGCAAGACCAAATGGTCAGCTGCCCGGCTCCCCCCGCATCCTGGCCGCCACCCGGCCTGCCCATTCATCTTCTTCCTCCTGCTCGCCGCCCTCTCGCCTCGTCTGCCTCCGTCCGCTCGATGCACCCGCCTGACCGCGCCCCGTCGTCGCCAACTCCCTCCTGAAGCTCTGCTGCGCCCTTGGCCTCCTGCCCCACGCGGGCAAGCTGTTCGACTCGGGGGCCGCCTCATCGAACGCAATGGTGTCCAGGCATGGACGCATGGCAAGAGCGCGCGGCGACCTGCCGGCAGCGCGGGAAGTGTTTGCAAGAATGCCGGAGCGGAACCTGGCGTTGTCTTGTGCGTGCAGAGGGAGTGAGTTCGAGGAGTCGCTGCACGCATTTGGTCGGATGGCGGGGGAGGGTTTCATGCCGGATGTACGGTACGGGTGCTGGTGACCGTGCTCCCGTCTTGGTGTCGTCGGCTGTGGTCCATCGGAATCTGGAGATGCAGGGGTTGCAGGGAGGCAAAGGGATGGCATGGTTGAGGCCACGCTGGTGGACATGTACTGCAAGTGTGGGTGCGTGGTGGTGTGTGACTGCGTTCGATTCCGTGAAGTTGTGCTGTGAAATTCAGTGACCGGAGGGCTTGCAATGAATGGCCATGGCACTTGAATTGTTCCAAAGGACGCTCGGATAGGGTTTTGTGAGTAACCAGTCGTCTGTTGTGGCTTTGTGGGCGCGCACCCACACAGGTCGATCGTGTGGATGAACGGAAATTTTTCGGGTTGATGCGGCACCATGGAGGGCTTGCAATGGTCTAGGCACTATGGGTGCCTAGCTGATCTCCTTGGGCGTGCAGGAGGCTGAAACTGTACTGTTGGATATGCCAATAGACATGTGCATCGCAGTAGGGTGCACTGATGTTGTCATGCATGGATGTTATGCCTTTCTGCTCAACTTGTAGGCAATCAATGGTCGATGGGAAGATGCGAGAGCCATTCGGTAGAAGATGGTGGAGAAGGGAGCCAACAATGAAGCAGGTTTGAGCTTAATAGAGTGAAATGGTTGGTTCCATGAGTTGCACCCCGGAAAACGCAGTACTAATATCTCCTACTGGTGTTGGTGCCTGTGAGTGTGCAGGACCAAAACGAGGGATCCGCCTCGAGCCCTCAACGTCGACAGTAGTACCTTCTCTATCAACTGGGGAGGCCATCTATGGCGGCTTCATGTTCTCCGGTGGCAAGAGCACAAGCTAGCCACAGGTGCATATTGAAAGAACAATCATGCACACTTTCATGCTTATCTATGTCAGCACTTACCTTCTACATCAGCAAAGAGACGATACAATTCTCATATTTCTAACACGCAGTTGAATGAACATAACATGCCAAATCCCTGATGTTATTATCCAAATCCAGCAACATACAAGACTGAATGTTACAGTAGAGTACACATTAATAGCAAGTTCATCCAAATCCCTTAGCTTTTCCATTTGATTTGGCACATCTTATTGTGTGGAGAACTACCTGCTCTATATTCTATACAACTCAGGAAGATCAAACAAAAAAGAACCGTGGCACTAGCTAGTACATGATAAATATGAGAAAATACCAAATTTGTGCAAATATATGATCCATGTATATTATAATTCGGATAAAGAGGAAAAAAGACTGCACTCATGTTTTGTAATACAAGTACAATTTTGTCTTTTTGTATGGTGCATGATGATATTTTTGGACAAGTCTACATTTTTTTCCTCATATTTTGCCATACGCTTAATTACCATGAAACTTCTTAAAAACTGGCTCAAGTGTACGAGTACAGAGTTGGTCAACACAGGACCACCGCCTACCAAACAAAATAATTATTACATATAATCATAGATAAAGGAGGCTTAATTAAACCTATTAATTGAAAGCCAAGTTCATCTTTCTAAGATTGAGTGTAATCCACACGGGAGCCGGGCAGTTGGACCAAAGCTGGGGAGACACAAGTTCCTCCGTGCTGTTATTGCCCAAGTCGAGAATTCCCATATCACGGGGACTGTTCTTGAATCCCCTTGTCCAAAGCACACTGTCATCTGTGAAGTAGGCATGGTTTCCCTTGAGAGCCGGATAGTCTTCAGCAGCAAGACAAAGTGATTGATTGTGCCCAAGAAACAACACATGGTCGTGCAAGCAACTGTTTTTCATAATTTTCTCTCCTGAAGCATCGACTTCATATATATTAAGTTTTCCGGTGTTCCAAAGCACAAATGCCCCAGGCTCGGGTTCTAAATCACAGTGCTCGTATAATCTCCACACCTGAAGAAGATGGCCCCATGGAGCCTGTACAATGTAGGTATTCAGAAACCAGTCCTCGGGCTCTGGCTCCCGTGTAATCATCTTCATCGTGACAACAGGGCTACTTAGATCGAAGGCATGAATTTGTCCATATGAAGTGACTGCATACAGCAGGCCGTTCTTGTAAAGGCAATCATGATAGTTGGTGTATGGTGGCAGCCATATCCAGCTATCATCCCCTGCCCTTGCAACCGAGAGCTGACCAAGTGGATTGTGTATGAGCGCCACAATGTATCCATTGCATGTATGAGAGAACACAAAAGCTTTATAGTGAAACTTGTTCCTCAGCTCTCCAAGAGCCAAGATGGATGGCGGACCGTAAACCATTTTTGCGGAGTGGCATGAGTACTCGTACTTGTGAAGAGCACCAGAGTCATTATAGATGGGTTTCACATGCTCAAGGGTGATCACCGAAGGGAGATCAATCTGTTGACCAGTGATGGGATTGACAAGGTGCATCTCAGATCTGTCATCAACTGTAACAAGCAAGCCTTGCGAGGACCCAATCAGATGCCTACTTCTGATAGGTGGCCCTGGAAGAGTTAGCTTGTACGTCCTCTTCTCCGCGAGGCTGTAGAGGCAAGCAACGCTGTCGCCGGCAGATTCAGACGTGTAGAGGAGGCACGGCGTCTGGGGGCGCGTGTAGTGACCAAGGCTGCGCAGCCTCGAGTACGCGGAGCGCCATGAGGAGCAGACCGACCCGGCACGGACGAGGTCAGGGATCTCGAGGGTGGCCAAGATGCTCATCAAGATGTCCTGAGGCAGCTCAGGTGATGCGCCCTCCATAGTCTTGATCAGTGGAGGATGCTTGCAGAATTTCTTGAGTGAACTTGGAGTGAGGCGTAGCAGCCTAGGCAAAGCTCTGAGGACTAGCGAGCACAGATATGCTGGGTGTATAGCTAGACTCCATAAGCTCCTTATCCAGGCTAGGCTACAGGCCTTCATATGAGCAAAAATCAATCTTGGACGACTTGCAAAGACCCAATGACGGAGGAGGAAGATACGGAGCTTCGCCGCTAGTCCGATTATTCTCAGGTGTGCCACCGGACTTCACAATCTACAGGCATCCGTAATATACGTTTTAATTAAAAAAGTTACAAGTTTGGATGGAGCATACTCCTACATATAACAGAGGACAAAAGTTCTTGGGTAACTTATAGTAGATCACAAACGGAGGACACACCTGATTCGAATACGCGAAGAACTGGATTGGATTGGGCAATCGGGGCTTCTTTTCTTCTTCTTCTTGCTGATGAAGGGATGGACTTGATTCGAGACCCACTTGGTTTGCTTCTCAGAATCCTCCACCTCTACGGAAGATGAAACATACCAAGTCAGATGAGGCGGAAGATGAAAGATACCAAGTCAGATGAGGCCGAAGATGATACGCAGCCACCGAATCACTCCTCACAATTTGAGTACGATTGAAGAGCGATTGCCATGATTCCTCTTTTGCATTTGGGTACGGTGAAGCCGCCGACGCCGGCGGCGTGGAAATAGACCCCAAAACGCGTGCGCGAGGCTACGTGGGCTCGGCCCGATTAGCTCTGGTGCCCTAGCTCGACCAGTTTCCTTTTTTTTGCGTTTGAACAATAAAAAATGGAAAACGCTTATGATCAACCGGCTGAGAAGGGACTTCGTGTCCGCCGCTTCCTCCACGCAACACGTGTCCCTATGGGCTCTACACACGTCTCCTAGCCGCATCGCTTCCACGCCTCCCTCTCTCCAGATCGAGACGCTCATCTCTCTCTCTCCCGCATCTCTCCTCCCCAGATTGAACAAGGCACTGGCAGCCGGCCACCACCACGCGCGTCCGTGTTCGCCACCGGCCCCCTTCGGCAACTGTCGGCAGCGGCGTTTCTGCATGTTATTTTTCAGTTGCAAAATTTTCTGCAACATCTTCCATGTTGCAAAATTTCTTCCATGACATTTCCGTTGTTGCAAAAAAGTGAAAACAGAAAAAACAATTCAACAACACGACGTATATTCCAAAACAAATCGCGCAACATGACCTATGTTGCAGAAAAATCACGCAACACGACCTACGTTGCAGGAAAAAAACCCGCAACACGAGCTATATTGCAGAAAAAATCCACAACGCTACCTATGTTGCAAAAAAACCCGCAACATTATCTCTATTGCAAATGTTCCTGCAACAAGATCTCTGTTGCAGAGTTTAGGAAGACGTTCAACCGCAGAGATTGTGTAGATCCAATGGCTCGCCAGGCGGCAGATCTTTTAAAAAGATCCGTCGGCCGACGCGTAGCAACGCCCACATAAAAAATACAAGAAAAACTGCCAACTCCTAGATCAAAATAAAAATAGTTTCTCTGTTATATTAAAATATTTTTTGTTTTTTCCAAAACAATACAAATTTTAAAACACTATCATGAATTTCTAAATATAGTCATGATTATGAAAAATGCCCAGAATGAAAAACTAATTCACAAATATGAAAACAAATTCATATATTTTTAAATATTCATATTTCAAAAAATACAGTTAATAAAATGTATTTTTTAAAAAAAAATTATGGTGTTGCCTTGCTCTACTCGAATGGCACGTGAAGAGTTATCTGGTGTCCTCATGGCCAAGCACAATGTCGTCGCACGTCACCTCTCCTTGCAACGCCACCATAGAGTAGGTCGGGCTAGGGCCGTCGCTGAGCAAAGTAAGCGCCCCAAAGTAGGAGGGGAGCTGCACCAGAGCATCGGTGCAGAGGCAATGCAGTGTGCAGAGTATGACAAGCAGTAGGCAACTCACTTCACCCCGCTGAATTATGATAGCAGTAGCTTGCAGGAAAGTTTTGTGTTACTGCCAAATACAATCAAGAATATTTATGCTAAATTTTTATATCTCGTTCAACTTATGTTTATCATATTTTAACCTTGACTAGTATAATGTTTTTTATTTATCAGATGTCGTAGTTGACCACATATGAAATATGAAATATTAATTACATTGTGCTTTTTATACATTTGTGGAAAAAATAATTTAGGTAAATTTAAATTATATGTTACAAAGAAAGTTTTTGAATTAGCTTCTCATGATTGCATAATAAAGTAGACACATATTTATTTGTGTGCATGTGCATGTGCTCATGTATTTTAAATATCATAGTAGAGATATATAAATGTATATTAGTATTTGTTTTTAGTATCTACATGTGTTTGTGTATTTTAAATATCATAGTAGAGATATCTAAATGTGCATGTGTTCATGTTTTTGATTTTTTAGTATTTGTTTTGATTTTTTACCTGACCGGGTGCAAATGAGCCCGGGCACCAAATTGGGTTTTCTATTATTCAAGAGAGAGTTAATAGTGATTTCTATTGTTTTGTTATCCAAGTACATTCATAGAAACTTCCGGTGAAAAATCTGAGCATTAGCAAATGTGCATTGCAAGTTGGGCTTGATAATAAATTGACAATATGTGCATGTCATCTACTTGGTAGTGAAATAACATCAAGTATAATCACACCAAACAAAACAAAATTGTTAACTATACTTTCATATACATAATATGTGATTATTTGATAATGCTCTCTATAATGCGTTTGGTTTCATAATGTGTATATAAGACTAAATTCTCAAATGAAAAATTGTGTATGAAATAACATGAATAATTAACATATATTTTGGTACAACCTGCATGCGTCCATTAGAGACAGAGACTAACAACCAACGACTACCGATAGCTTCTGTTTAGATGTGGTTTTGTGTTTTGTTTGGTGTTTGTGCCAAGTAGAACCTTTGGGAAGACTTGTGTGAAGTTTATGTGATCTTGCTGTGAAAAACAGAATCGTTAGTGCTCGCTAGAATGGTCATCAGATTTTACTGGAGCGTGCTATTTAGTTGATCCTTTTTACAGATGATTAATAGAAAAATTCCTCACGTTTACCAATTTAGTTTGAATTTTTTGGAGTTACAGAAGTATGCGAAAACTGAAGATTACTACAGACTGTTCTGTTTTTGACAGATTCTGTTTTTCGTGTGTTGTTTGCTTATTTCAATGCATCTATGAGTAGTATTGGGAAGCATGAACCATAGAGAAGTTGGAATACAGTAGGTTTGAACACCAATATAAACAAAGAATGAATTCATGGCAGTACCTTTGAGTAGTGGTTTGCTTTCTTATACTAACGGAGCTCACGAGATTTTTGTCTAAGTTTTGTGTTGTGAAGTTTTCAAGTTTTGAGTATTGCTTTGATGGACTATGGAACAAAGAGTAGTGTCAGGCCCAAGATGCGATTCTATCCTGATCACGTGACACTTACGTGATTGGGACACAACCGTATTTCGGGCGCTTAGCAAGATGGATATCATTACATCGTACCATTACATACATACATGGGGGATACAACAATACATACAAGTCTCATGAATACAACAACATCAATACAAGTATCCGACTACGGATACAAACAATAAAAGCACAAAGACATCCATCTGCTATCCCAGGCTGCCGACCCGGAACCTAACCCAAGACTGAAGAAGAAGAAGAAGAAGAAGAAGAAGAAGAAGAAGAAGAAGAAGAAGAAGAAGAAGAAGAAGAAGGAACTCCAACACAACGAACAACGCTCTCACGTCAAGTCATCGGAAACCTGCACCTGCAACTGTTGTTGTAGTATCTGTGAGCCACGAGGACTCAGCAATCCCATAACCATGGGTAACAAAACTATCAAAGCTTAATAGGTAGGAAGAGGTAAAGTGGTGAGGTTGTTGCAGCGGCTAAGCAAAAGTATGGTGGCTAACTTACGAGTACAAGAATAAGATGAGCATCTACGCAAACGGTCGCAACTAGAAGTGATCGCTAAAGATCCTGAACTACATACGAGTCAAACATAACCCCACTGTGTTCTCTTCTCAAAGTGAAAAGAGACAGTCACGGTTACTCACACAGTTGTGTGTTTTACTTTGGATCCTCTGTAAAGTTTTCTACAACCAGACATTAACAAATTCCAATCTGCCACATAACCGCGGGCACGGCTTTCGAAAGATCATAACCCTGCAGGGGTGTCCCAACTTAGCCCATCACAAGCTCTCACGATTAGCTGAAGTGATAAATATAATATCATCACCCCTTATCTTAGGGAAATCCGATCAGGCTCGGCATCCCGGTGCACAAGACATTTCGACAATGGTAAAACAAGTCCAGCAAGACCTCCCGGTGTGTCGACACCCTGATAGTAGCCACGCGTATCTCGTCTCAGGCCACGACCGGATGGGCGATGCTACAGGTAAAACCAAACCTCGAGTTTCCCCGTGGTGGCCCCGCAGGCTCCCCGTTTGGGACCAACACCATCAGCACTGGCCCCCCTGCTATGTAGAAAGAATCCTCGGGTAGCGCTAACTCCCTATGCAATTTAATTAATTAATTAAGTTGTTATTATGAGCAAATTAAAACCAATGTTGGGCCTTGCTGGAGGAGTTTTATTCAAAGACGAACTGTCAAGTGGTCCCCATATACCCATCGTGTAAGGAACGCAAAATCAAGGAACATAATGCCGGTTTATCGGCGCCTAAGGTGGCATGAGTGGAACAAAACATCGAGCAAAAGGCCAAGCCTTCCACCCATGCCCAGTATATAGGTGTGTTAATAATAATAATAGATATTGTGATATTCCAACAACAAGTTCCCACCTGGAACGATCTTCATCTTTACCTGCAACTAACCACGCTATAAGAGGGGCTGAGCAAGCGGGTAACATAGCCAAACAATGGTTTTGCTAGGAAGGTGTCAAAAGGTTAGAGGTTTCATGGCAACAAGGAGAGGCTGACATAAAAGATGGGTAGCGCGACATGTAACGATAGCATTGAGACGACTAAGCATGGCAATGGTAGTAAAGGTATCCAAGGGTATGATCATCTTGCCTGAGATCCCGCAAGGAAGAAGAACGGATCCATGAAGAAGACGAAGAAGAAGCCTTGAAGAAGAACCACGGGTAGACGAACGCATCCTCACGAACGCAACGGAACAAGCACTAACGAGAAGAAGCAAGCAATACGGTAAACAAACCACTCAAGAACATGACAATATGCACTACCAAGTAGGATGCACGACAAGTCTACATATGATGCACAGAAAGTCTACACAGGAAGCAAAACATGGCAAGGTAGGAAGCACAACAAAACAACACAAGTTTATACGATGCAATACATGGCAAGGTATGATGCATGGCAAGTATATCATGGTAGAGAAGAGCATTATCATTGCTAGCAACTATATTTGTAAACATGTTGTCTTTATTCTTACTAGCAAAAGAATTATCAATTATCACATCACTAGTGGGTAAAGGATTTGCAATCCTATCATCCCCAAGCTTAGAGCTTCCCATATCATCACTTTCAGAGTTGGTACCAAAAAGATTTTCAAGATCATAAGTAGCATTATCATCATTTTCCCAATCACAATAAGTAACATGCATATCATAATCAAAATCATCTTCAATAGTACCTACGGACGTATCATCAAGATGATAATTAAGGCAATAAACTTCACCTTCTTCTTTAAACTTACAATCGTTAGGATAAAAGTTGATGGGAGGAATATGCTCAGGCCAGGTTGATACCCATTCTTCTTCTTTCTTGCTCCTCTTCCTCCTCCCCTTCTTTTTCTTCTTCTTAACCTTAGGAGGGAGTGGTTGGAGATGAAGCTTCTCCACATATCCTGGTTTATCATTAGAAACAATAGGGGAAACTTGGGAGAAACTCTCCTTTTTATTAGCAGAAATATAAGAGACATTTTTATACTTTGGTAAAGTTCCCTCCTTTATAATCTTACCTATGTAATCATTTTCATGGCAATTAACAACACAATAGAGATGGCAATTTTGCAAAGTGTTTTTTATTCCTATGGCATTAACATCTAGCCATGAAGTCTTTTCTGATAACTCTTCACACATCAAAAATAACATAAGCTCATCATAAAGATCAGAGGTGATCATGCTATCACACAACCGGTTAACAATTATGTTTTGAAAGTTCATGCATTGAAAATTAAAGTGACCCTCTATACGGCAAAGTTCACAAGTAAAAGGATAAAGGTCACACAATTCTCTAGCAATTTCATTTAAATCTCTGACCCAAGTGATTGTTCTTTCATGCTTATGTTGCTTACAATACTTCTCTTCTTCAATCATAGGCCTTTCACAAGGTCTATCCACTCCACAAAAATTAACATGCTTATATAAAACTTCATTTTTAGGAATTGGATCATGCATGTTGCAATCATCATGAACAATTTCATTTTCCTTGCAAGTCTCTTTAAAAGGTTTATGATACTTGATCCAATCCTCCTTAGGCATATTAAGATGTGAAGCAAAAGATTTGAGGAAATCTACAAGGAGTTGAGAATCAAGCCCAAACTTAGCACTAAACTTATTAAAACTTGTAGTTTCAACAAAGGACTTAATGCAATCATACTCATAAATTATACCTGACTCTTTACCTTTGTCGATCTCCCAATCTTCAGTGTTGCGTTGAATTCTTTCAAGGAGTTCCCATTTAGCATCAATCTTTTTGTTTGTGAAAGAACCCATAGAGGAAGCGTCGAGCAAATCTTTATCCTGTCGAGAAAGCCTCGCATAGAAATTAGTAATAATCATATCTTTGGGGAGCCCATGGTTAGGACATTTTAGCATTAACGTTTTCAGTCTCCCCCAAGCTTGAGCTATGCTCTCTTCGTCATGAGGATAAAAATTATAAACATAATTCCTATTCTCATGGACTTTGTCGTGGAAATAACACGTCAGATGTCCGGATTACGGACTTAGTGGTGAGGCCGCGCATCTATGTAGTAGCTTGAGAGGGGTTGAGCGGAATCGAGAGACGCGATGCAAGACACGGATTTAGACAGCTTCGGGTCCCGGGAAACATCATCCGGTAATAACCCTACGTGCTGTTTGAGGCTAGGTCTCATTATGATCCTCGTGGTGTCGCCGGTAAACCGGCTCTTTGTGTCTAACCCTAGAGACTTGTCTAAACTTCTCCTCTAAAACTTGTCTCTTGTCTAACTTGTCTAAAACCTGTCCTCTTTGGGGAGCCCTGCCCCTCCTTATATATGTTGAAGGGGCGGGTTTACATGACTAGTCCTAGTAGGACTAGGATTGATCTATTACAAGGAGTCCTAGTCTTGCTTCCTTTATGGAGAATATTCCTTGCGCTTTATTCATAAACCGGCCCACTACTAATATGAACCGGCCTTCTGGGCCTTGGGCCTTGTCATCCATGATCCGCCTGCCGGGTTACCAGTAACTTGCCAAATGTAAACCGTCTTAAGTAAAATGTCCAGTCCGGCCGGGTTATAATTCCGGCCGGTTCATACCGCGGGGTAATATCCCCGACA
>LR738709.1:609187412-609209155 GCA_902687465.1 Secale cereale | reverse complement strand
AATAATGAGCAGGGACTTTGTAGATATAATCATTGAAAATAACATTATATAATGTAACTTCCATCGTGGGGTTTGAATCCACGTCCACAAGGTTAAGAGCTTTGTGCTTTACCAACTGAGCAGTGGACCTTTCAATATAATGGATGAATACTTGTGTACCTTGAATTGTTGACAGGAGCGATTGGTAGCCCCCAAGTTCCGGTTTAGCTACATTTAGAAGGTGAACCGGTACTTCCAGATGAAGCAAATAATCTTTCCATTAGCCCCCGAGTGTAAAGTAGACAACTTGCTTGTGTGCTTGAGACTTGTGTATTTGATGTAATCTCAATTTGAATAATGTAGCCCCCAAGTGCCGGGTTGTAAGCCTGCAGCAACTCGGGACTATTCCTTTGTAGAATAAATCACTTCCATCGTTGAAATAATATCCATTGCGCTTTAAAGCGACTTTGAAGACCTCAATCATAATATTGATAACCATAATAGGAATCCAGCTATGTTTGGCTACTGAATAATATAATCCGGTTTGAAGACCGGTTCCAATGATGTTTGATCACAATCGGGCCGGGTTAATAAACACCGGTCATTATTTTGTCTCATACTGGCGACTTATAGTCAAAACCAGGCCGGTTTAATAAACACCGGTCATTATAACTGATCATGTACTGCCAATATGTATTTAAAAACAAGATACTTCATACCTGCGATCAAGTATGCTTGATATTCTTAATCCGGTAGAACCTTAAAATTTCTTGATGAAGATCTTCATGGATCCAATAACAAACCCGGGCTTGATAATTGACACCGGTTTATTTCTTGAAACTTTGTTCAGAAATTTGTGGCTTGTTGCCTGATAGATGATCCGGGTTATAATGAACACCGGTTTATTCATGCTGGTATTCATGACCCAGACTTTTCACTTTATAGATATGTGGTTAGCTTCTGTAGCTGCTCCACTCCGGTTTTAAAAGGTTATAAAACACAAAACACTAAAAATGCGCAAATTTTGCAAATAAGACCATGTAGTCGAGGCTTTTTAAGAGCTGTCAGGCTCAAAGCAAGGTTCAGCCAATCAATGGGACGTGGATTAGCCAACACTCCCAGGGGGCCTAGCCAATCACTGAACGTGGATTTATCCAACTTTTCAGAGGGCCGAAAGAACCGCAAATAAAAACTGAGCCAATCAATGGGACGTGGATTAGCCAACACTCCCAGAGGGCCTAGCCAATCACTGAACGTGGCATTATCCAACTTTTCAGAGGGCCGATAGAACTATGAAACTGATCCGATCACTGGGAGTAGGTGATACCACTCCCAGAGGGCCTCCAGGGTTCCTCCTGAACCGGTGGGTCAATGTAAACCGAATCACTGAACGTGGATTTATCCAACTTTTCAGAGGGTCGATAGAACTATGAAACTGATCCGATCACTGGGAGTAGATGATACCACTCCCAGAGGGCCTCCAGGGTTCCTCCTGAACCGGTGGGTCAATGTAAACCGATCACTGAACGTGGATTTATCCAACTTTTCATAGGGTCTCCAGGGTTCCTCCTGAACCGGTGGGTAAATCTTGAAGCGTCCTCTTTTGAACCGGATGTGATCTCATGCTCTTTAGAGAGTTTTTATTGTTGCTGAGTGCATATGTTCTGCAAAACCAGGTAAACTGATCAAAGCATCTTATTTTCTTAAAAAATAGTATATAATAAGAGGAATAATATTGTAGATGGATATCACCTGAGTGAATTTGAACCGGTGTGTTGAATAGACCGGATCACAGGGTGGACGGTAAAACGACCACAGCATCAGAGGCAGCTCAGACAGTTAAACCGGTTGTGGGGTTGTAAACCGGCGGAAATGAGCAAGTTGTTCTCCGTGTTGTAAACCGGTGCTGTTGCGTAAGATGGTCACGGTTTTGTAAATCGGCGCTTGAATCCGTGGAATAACGACAATCACTTGTGCCGAACAATGTTTGGCGTGCCTCCATCTCCGCGGTATAATACCGCTTTATAATGAATGATTTTTCCTGCGTATAAAATACAACCGGACGAGATATTTTTGCTCGGATGAATTAATATGTATGAAAAACAGGATAAATATCACCTGATTCACATGGAGAACAGATGAGTCGGTAGCGACGTCGTAAGCCGGTGCGGATGTGAAAGACGTCCACAACTTTGTAAACCGGTGCGGTCGGGTAAGTCGGCAGCGGTGTTAGGAAACGGCATGGACACAGGTGATCCGGGTATCCGTCTTAGCAGCATGGTATGGACAAGTCGTAGTGTAAAAATTTTGGCGCGCACGCCTTTGCGACACTTTTGTAACAAATAATGGTCCTGCGAACAATGCCACACACCAAAGTAATTGTTTCTCAAAAGGAAAAATTGATACATGCTATTTAAAATAGTTAGATAGATATCACCTGATTTCTTTGAATGATGGATGATCTATTTGTAGAATCTTCGCATGTAGCAATGGTAGAACTCCACTACTCCGTACTGCCTTCTGGACAGAAGTAGTATTTGCAACAGTACTTTGAAGCCACAGTACAACAATTTTCATACCTTTGCAAAGGAACACTTGCGTTGGATCCAACTTAGTTGCTGGAAGGAACGACTCGCATTGCTTGGTGCTTCTGCTGCTATGGATTTCAGATCGCCACGCCTGTGCAGAGTGGAGACAGGAAAAAACAGGGCCGGGCCACGGTGTTTCAGGGTGACTTGATTCGGACGACGGCGGCTCGGGAGGAGAACGGTACTTGAGGCGGAGGCGAAAGGCCTGCCGTAATGGCGGCTGAAGAATCTTTTGAGCAGCTCAGCGATATGGAGGCCGCTCGGCAAGGCAGCTCATAGGCGCGGCTGAAGCGCGTTCGCGGAGGCATCTCGACTCGAGACCCGTGGCAACGGAAGCTGATGCGGGCGGCGGCTCGCATGGCTAGGCGGCTGGCGGCTTCAACATGGTGACTCGAAGTGGCGTGATGCGGCGGGTCGGCACCTTGGAGCAGAGGTGAAGCGTGACTCTGGGCGGCCCGCGGCATGGTCCGGAGGCTAGATCATGGTGCGACGGAGACGGTAGCTCGGAGCAGCGCAGCGACGAACCATGGCGGTGGTGATGCAGTTCCAATGGGCCGAGGAGGACCCACGGCGGCGCGCGGAACGCGGCGAGGCGGGCGGCTCGCGGGAGCAAAGCCGGCGGCACGCGACAGCGATCCAGCGAGGCCGGCGCGCGGCGGCGAAGCGGGCGGCGGGCACGCTTAGCGGGTACGGGTGCGGGCGCAGGCGCGAGCCGGGCGGCGGCGGGTCAGGCGCGGATGCATGCCTGCGTCCACGGAGGAGAGCGGAGGTGTAGGTTGAGGCCGGCCCGACGTGGCCTCTGCTGAGGAAGTGAGGCGTGTGGTGGCGCGAGTCGTTAGGCGCCGAAGGCCGGGTCACAGCCATTGGCTGGTTCAACGGCAGCCGCAGGGCAGCCCGGTCATAACTTTGTAGAGGAGGCCAGAGGCCACGGCGTCGGGCGCACGGACGCAGAGCCGGCGCGGACGTACGAAGGCGTAGAGCGGAGGCGTCCGCGAGAAGGTGCTGGCGAGGCCAGCAGGAAGCAGAGGCGGACCGATTCCTCCTCAGAGCCGACCAGGCATGAGGCCGCGGCGACTCAGCAGAGGTGCAGCAGCCAGTGGCGACTCGGACTAGAGGCAGAGTCCTGACCAGCCACGAGTTGTGATCGTCTCTTCCTAGATGTTTCGTTTTTTGGTTTGGTCTTTGTACGTGAGGAGCACTAGTTGAGATAGTACTAATCGGAATACTTGTCTGAATCGGTCTCCACTTCACATCGAGATTTTAGTTGGCCGTGGAGGATTCAGATGGAGATCCGCAGAGGTAGTGATAGCGACTCGACGACGCAGGGCTATGGGGGCGTGCCCTGGCCGTGGCGGCTCAGGAAACGGCGATGGCATGGTCCAGTTTGAGCGGCGGCTCGACGCACTTGAGGCCGGCGGCTCGGCAAAAAGACGACCCGGTGCAGCGGCTCCCTGGAAAACGGCGGCTTGGAGCGGCATGCTCGCCTCAGCGGAGGTCAGCCGCGCGGTCGAGACCGCTCGAGACGTGGCGGCGAGCCCGCGGTGGCGAGGCGGAAGCAGCACTCAGAGCGGCGGCTCGAGGTAGGTGCAGGCCACCCTGGCCCCAACGGCGATTCAGCGGCATCGACTGAAAATAGGTGGAGCGACGGCAGTCAGATGGTGGAATCCGAGTTCGTGGCCAAACCTGACTCCGTATTCTTGATTGTTCGTTGACTGTTTCTTCTTATTCCCCTTTTTTTTATATATACATATCCAGGTACTAGTTCCCATCTAGCAATAATCAACTTTGTCTCAAGGCAATACTTCTTTATCCAGATCTGAAAGTGGCCCTGTAGCACGGTTGTTGCGGACGGATTGCTGTAGAATTCCTTTATAGTGCCAGCAGACACCCGGTTTAAATGTGACGTGACCCAGAGCAACGACAGCACGAAACCTGCTCCGGTGATGGCGGATTATGACTGGGACTCAGGGGAAACCTGCGGTAGCTTCGGTGCTGATGAATCTGGGTTGTTGCAGGCGGACTCCTGGGTGGCAAAGGCGAGTCGCGGCGATGGCGACGTCCGAGGAGATATTTGGCACGTGACGGGAATCGAGCATACTGATATTGTAAATCTAAACCGATGATCTTCAAGTTGATGTAGATCCTCTCAAACATGTTCTTCTTCATCAGGAAAAGCCGTGAACTCGATCCCTCAGAGAAATCCCTTCAAGAACTCAACACCACCGTGCGCAGGCCCCACGGTGGGCGCCAACTGTCGTGGAAATAACACGTCAGATGTCCGGATTACGGACTTAGTGGTGAGGCCGCGCATCTATGTAGTAGCTTGAGAGGGGTTGAGCGGAATCGAGAGACGCGATGCAAGACACGGATTTAGACAGCTTCGGGCCCCGGGAAACATCATCCGGTAATAACCCTACGTGCTGTTTGAGGCTAGGTCTCATTATGATCCTCGTGGTGTCGCCGGTAAACCGGCTCTTTGTGTCTAACCCTAGAGACTTGTCTAAACTTCTCCTCTAAAACTTGTCTCTTGTCTAACTTGTCTAAAACCTGTCCTCTTTGGGGAGCCCTGCCCCTCCTTATATATGTTGAAGGGGCGGGTTTACATGACTAGTCCTAGTAGGACTAGGATTGATCTATTACAAGGAGTCCTAGTCTTGCTTCCTTTATGGAGAATATTCCTTGCGCTTTATTCATAAACCGGCCCACTACTAATATGAACCGGCCTTCTGGGCCTTGGGCCTTGTCATCCATGATCCGCCTGCCGGGTTACCAGTAACTTGCCAAATGTAAACCGTCTTAAGTAAAATGTCCAGTCCGGCCGGGTTATAATTCCGACCGGTTCATACCGCGGGGTAATATCCCCGACATTAGCCCCCAAGTTTAGCTTGGATTTATCCATGGTAAACTTTATGCTGCCAAATAACCACAAGAACAAATTTGATAGGTTGAGCTTCGGGTTAAGAATTCTTGTAAACCGGCACCTGACCATCCTTAAGTCTTTATCTTTCCTTCTAGAAAATCCGGGTCAACAGACCAACTTCATAATCAACTTGCTTGCATAAGAAATATTGTAAATAAAGAATCCATTTGAATCGGCCTTCCAATGTTCTGACTTGACAAAAATATTGATCTTTAAATATTCCATTGATATCCAACTGGTTTGGAAATGTAGAACTTGCCGGTTTATGATTGCCAAAATTGCCGGGTCACACAATTAATCTGATTTGCCAGAACTGAAAATTTGAAGATGTTTCCTCTTTTATATGCATATTACCTATAGCCCCCAAGTGCCGGGTCATAATGTAATAATGAGCAGGGACTTTGTATATATTCCATTGAACATAGCTTTGTATAATCTTGAAGAAATCCGGGTTGTACATCCCAATCACTATGAAACTGAATATACCATATCACGTAGCCCCCAAGTGCCGGGTTATTATGCAATAATGAGCAGGGACTTTGAAAATATGATCATGTAAACTTGAATAGCAACATATAGCCCCCAAGTGCCGGGTTATTATGCAATAATGAGCAGGGACTTTGTAGATATAATCATTGAAAATAACATTATATAATGTAACTTCCATCGTGGGGTTTGAATCCACGTCCACAAGGTTAAGAGCTTTGTGCTTTACCAACTGAGCAGTGGACCTTTCAATATAATGGATGAATACTTGTGTACCTTGAATTGTTGACAGGAGCGATTGGTAGCCCCCAAGTTCCGGTTTAGCTACATTTAGAAGGTGAACCGGTACTTCCAGATGAAGCAAATAATCTTTCCATTAGCCCCCGAGTGTAAAGTAGACAACTTGCTTGTGTGCTTGAGACTTGTGTATTTGATGTAATCTCAATTTGAATAATGTAGCCCCCAAGTGCCGGGTTGTAAGCCTGCAGCAACTCGGGACTATTCCTTTGTAGAATAAATCACTTCCATCGTTGAAATAATATCCATTGCGCTTTAAAGCGACTTTGAAGACCTCAATCATAATATTGATAACCATAATAGGAATCCAGCTATGTTTGGCTACTGAATAATATAATCCGGTTTGAAGACCGGTTCCAATGATGTTTGATCACAATCGGGCCGGGTTAATAAACACCGGTCATTATTTTGTCTCATACTGGCGACTTATAGTCAAAACCAGGCCGGTTTAATAAACACCGGTCATTATAACTGATCATGTACTGCCAATATGTATTTAAAAACAAGATACTTCATACCTGCGATCAAGTATGCTTGATATTCTTAATCCGGTAGAACCTTAAAATTTCTTGATGAAGATCTTCATGGATCCAATAACAAACCCGGGCTTGATAATTGACACCGGTTTATTTCTTGAAACTTTGTTCAGAAATTTGTGGCTTGTTGCCTGATAGATGATCCGGGTTATAATGAACACCGGTTTATTCATGCTGGTATTCATGACCCAGACTTTTCACTTTATAGATATGTGGTTAGCTTCTGTAGCTGCTCCACTCCGGTTTTAAAAGGTTATAAAACACAAAACACTAAAAATGCGCAAATTTTGCAAATAAGACCATGTAGTCGAGGCTTTTTAAGAGCTGCCAGGCTCAAAGCAAGGTTCAGCCAATCAATGGGACGTGGATTAGCCAACACTCCCAGGGGGCCTAGCCAATCACTGAACGTGGATTTATCCAACTTTTCAGAGGGCCGAAAGAACCGCAAATAAAAACTGAGCCAATCAATGGGACGTGGATTAGCCAACACTCCCAGAGGGCCTAGCCAATCACTGAACGTGGCATTATCCAACTTTTCAGAGGGCCGATAGAACTATGAAACTGATCCGATCACTGGGAGTAGGTGATACCACTCCCAGAGGGCCTCCAGGGTTCCTCCTGAACCGGTGGGTCAATGTAAACCGAATCACTGAACGTGGATTTATCCAACTTTTCAGAGGGTCGATAGAACTATGAAACTGATCCGATCACTGGGAGTAGATGATACCACTCCCAGAGGGCCTCCAGGGTTCCTCCTGAACTGGTGGGTCAATGTAAACCGATCACTGAACGTGGATTTATCCAACTTTTCATAGGGTCTCCAGGGTTCCTCCTGAACCGGTGGGTAAATCTTGAAGCGTCCTCTTTTGAACCGGATGTGATCTCATGCTCTTTAGAGAGTTTTTATTGTTGCTGAGTGCATATGTTCTGCAAAACCAGGTAAACTGATCAAAGCATCTTATTTTCTTAAAAAATAGTATATAATAAGAGGAATAATATTGTAGATGGATATCACCTGAGTGAATTTGAACCGGTGTGTTGAATAGACCGGATCACAGGGTGGACGGTAAAACGACCACAACATCAGAGGCAGCTCAGACAGTTAAACCGGTTGTGGGGTTGTAAACCGGCGGAAATGAGCAAGTTGTTCTCCGTGTTGTAAACCGGTGCTGTTGCGTAAGATGGTCACGGTTTTGTAAATCGGCGCTTGAATCCGTGGAATAACGACAATCATTTGTGCCGAACAATGTTTGGCGTGCCTCCATCTCCGCGGTATAATACCGCTTTATAATGAATGATTTTTCCTGCGTATAAAATACAACCGGACGAGATATTTTTGCTCGGATGAATTAATATGTATGAAAAACAGGATAAATATCACCTGATTCACATGGAGAACAGATGAGTCGGTAGCGACGTCGTAAGCCGGTGCGGATGTGAAAGACGTCCACAACTTTGTAAACCGGTGCGGTCGGGTAAGTCGGCAGCGGTGTTAGGAAACGGCATGGACACAGGTGATCCGGGTATCCGTCTTAGCAGCATGGTATGGACAAGTCGTAGTGTAAAAAATTTGGCGCGCACGCCTTTGCGACACTTTTGTAACAAATAATGGTCCTGCGAACAATGCCACACACCAAAGTAATTGTTTCTCAAAAGGAAAAATTGATACATGCTATTTAAAATAGTTAGATAGATATCACCTGATTTCTTTGAATGATGGATGATCTATTTGTAGAATCTTCGCATGTAGCAATGGTAGAACTCCACTACTCCGTACTGCCTTCTGGACAGAAGTAGTATTTGCAACAGTACTTTGAAGCCACGGTACAACAATTTTCATACCTTTGCAAAGGAACACTTGCGTTGGATCCAACTTAGTTGCTGGAAGGAAAGACTCGCATTGCTTGGTGCTTCTGCTGCTATGGATTTCAGATCGCCACGCCTGTGCAGAGTGGAGACAGGAAAAAACAGGGCCGGGCCACGGTGTTTCAGGGTGACTTGATTCGGACGACGGCGGCTCGGGAGGAGAACGGTACTTGAGGCGGAGGCGAAAGGCCTGCCGTAATGGCGGCTGAAGAATCTTTTGAGCAGCTCAGCGATATGGAGGCCGCTCGGCAAGGCAGCTCATAGGCGCGGCTGAAGCGCGTTCGTGGAGGCATCTCGACTCGAGACCCGCGGCAACGGAAGCTGATGCGGGCGGCGGCTCGCATGGCTAGGCGGCTGGCGGCTTCAACATGGTGACTCGAAGTGGCGTGATGCGGCGGGTCGGCACCTTGGAGCAGAGGTGAAGCGTGACTCTGGGCGGCCCGCGGCATGGTCCGGAGGCTAGATCATGGTGCGACGGAGACGGTAGCTCGGAGCAGCGCAGCGACGAACCATGGCGGTGGTGATGCAGTTCCAATGGGCCGAGGAGGACCCACGGCGGCGCGCGGAACGCGGCGAGGCGGGCGGCTCGCGGGAGCAAAGCCGGCGGCACGCGACAGCGATCCAGCGAGGCCGGAGCGCGGCGGCGAAGCGGGCGGCGGGCACGCTTAGCGGGTACGGGTGCGGGCGCAGGCGCGAGCCGAGCGGCGGCGGGTCAGGCGCGGATGCATGCCTGCGTCCACGGAGGAGAGCGGAGGTGTAGGTTGAGGCCGGCCCAACGTGGCCTCTGCTGAGGAAGTGAGGCGTGTGGTGGCGCGAGTCGTTAGGTGCCGAAGGCCGGGTCACAGCCATTGGCTGGTTCAACGGTAGCCGCAGGGCAGCCCGGTCATAACTTTGTAGAGGAGGCCAGAGGCCACGGCGTCGGGCGCACGGACGCAGAGCCGGCGCGGACGTACGAAGGCGTAGAGCGGAGGCGTCCGCGAGAAGGTGCTGGCGAGGCCAGCAGGAAGCAGAGGCGGACCGATTCCTCCTCAGAGCCGACCAGGCATGAGGCCGCGGCGACTCAGCAGAGGTGCAGCAGCCAGTGGCGACTCGGACTAGAGGCAGAGTCCTGACCAGCCACGAGTTGTGATCGTCTCTTCCTAGATGTTTCGTTTTTTGGTTTGGTCTTTGTACGTGAGGAGCACTAGTTGAGATAGTACTAATCGGAATACTTGTCTGAATCGGTCTCCACTTCACATCGAGATTTTAGTTGGCCGTGGAGGATTCAGATGGAGATCCGCAGAGGTAGTGATAGCGACTCGACGACGCAGGGCTATGGGGGCGTGCCCTGGCCGTGGCGGCTCAGGAAACGGCGATGGCATGGTCCAGTTTGAGCGGCGGCTCGACGCACTTGAGGCCGGCGGCTCGGCAAAAAAACGACCCGGTGCAGCGGCTCCCTGGAAAACGTCGGCTTGGAGCGGCATGCTCGCCTCAGCGGAGGTCAGCCGCGCGGTCGAGACCGCTCGAGACGTGGCGGCGAGCCCGCGGTGGCGAGGCGGAAGCAGCACTCAGAGCGGCGGCTCGAGGTAGGTGCAGGCCACCCTGGCCCCAACGGCGATTCAGCGGCATCGACTGAAAATAGGTGGAGCGACGGCAGTCAGATGGTGGAATCCGAGTTCGTGGCCAAACCTGACTCCGTATTCTTGATTGTTCGTTGACTGTTTCTTCTTATTCCCCTTTTTTTTTATATATACATATCCAGGTACTAGTTCCCATCTAGCAATAATCAACTTTGTCTCAAGGCAATACTTCTTTATCCAGATCTGAAAGTGGCCCTGTAGCACGGTTGTTGCGGACGGATTGCTGTAGAATTCCTTTATAGTGCCAGCAGACACCCGGTTTAAATGTGACGTGACCCAGAGCAACGACAGCACGAAACCTGCTCTGGTGATGGCGGATTATGACTGGGACTCAGGGGAAACCTGCGGTAGCTTCGGTGCTGATGAATCTGGGTTGTTGCAGGCGGACTCCTGGGTGGCAAAGGCGAGTCGCGGCGATGGCGACGTCCGAGGAGATATTTGGCACGTGACGGGAATCGAGCATACTGATATTGTAAATCTAAACCGATGATCTTCAAGTTGATGTAGATCCTCTCAAACATGTTCTTCTTCATCAGGAAAAGCCGTGAACTCGATCCCTCGGAGAAATCCCTTCAAGAACTCAACACCACCGTGCGCAGGCCCCACGGTGGGCGCCAACTGTCGTGGAAATAACACGTCAGATGTCCGGATTACGGACTTAGTGGTGAGGCCGCGCATCTATGTAGTAGCTTGAGAGGGGTTGAGCGGAATCGAGAGACGCGATGCAAGACACGGATTTAGACAGCTTCGGGCCCCGGGAAACATCATCCGGTAATAACCCTACGTGCTGTTTGAGGCTAGGTCTCATTATGATCCTCGTGGTGTCGCCGGTAAACCGGCTCTTTGTGTCTAACCCTAGAGACTTGTCTAAACTTCTCCTCTAAAACTTGTCTCTTGTCTAACTTGTCTAAAACCTGTCCTCTTTGGGGAGCCCTGCCCCTCCTTATATATGTTGAAGGGGCGGGTTTACATGACTAGTCCTAGTAGGACTAGGATTGATCTATTACAAGGAGTCCTAGTCTTGCTTCCTTTATGGAGAATATTCCTTGCGCTTTATTCATAAACCGGCCCACTACTAATATGAACCGGCCTTCTGGGCCTTGGGCCTTGTCATCCATGATCCGCCTGCCGGGTTACCAGTAACTTGCCAAATGTAAACCGTCTTAAGTAAAATGTCCAGTCCGGCCGGGTTATAATTCCGGCCGGTTCATACCGCGGGGTAATATCCCCGACAGACTTCATGAAGAGGATAAAACTTGGAGTAAAAAAGAGACTGGATCTCTTCCCACTCCAGTAGGTGAGAGTCATTTAGTAGCCTATACCATTCCAATGCTTTTCCTTTCAGTGACATGGCAAATAATTTCCTCATGACAAACTCCCTTGATACACCTGCAAGCTTAAATAATGAACATAGTTGTGACAGATATAGCAAGTGTTCACCGGGATGTCTGTCTCCTGCATAACGATCAGCCAAAACATAATCGATAATACCAGCTGGTATTTTATAGGGCACAATTTCAGTAGGGGGAGGAGCAACCACCACAGGTGTGGGGTGTCTTCCCGCAAGCAACGATCCAATAGCAAGGTTGTCCATAAGCATAACTAGTGAAATAAAAACAAGAAACAAAAAGATTTAATTGCAAGATCTAAAGATATACCTTCAAGCGCTCACCTCCCCGGCAACGGCGCCAGAAATAGCTTGATGTCTACACACGCTTCTACTCTTGTAGACTATGTTGGGCCTCCAAGCGCAGAGGTTTGTAGGACAGTAGCAATTTCCCTCAAGTGGATGACCTAAGGTTTATCGAACTCAGGGAAGTAGAGGTTGAAGATGGTCTCTCTCAAGCAACCCTGCAACTAAGATACAAGAAGTCTCTTGTGTCCCCAACACACCTAATACAACTAGGAGTTGTATAGGTGCACTAGTTCGGCGAAGAGATGTTAAATGACAAGTGATATGGATGGCAAAACAAAGTAATATAAATCTGTAATAAAAAGTGCAGCAAGCAAACAAGTGGTAAACGTGAGCACAAATGGTATTGCAGTGGTGGAAACCAGGCCTAGGGTTCATACTTTCACTAGTGGCAACTCCCAACAACATTAACATAATCGAATCACATGATATTTCCCATAAAACATGCAATGGAGACGCACCCGGAGGTCATTCCTTCGTGGTCAAGAGAGGACGAGAATTATGTAGGGCTACAAAAGCACACCTCAAAGTTCGTAGTTCTCAATCTAAGGATTTCCCAATGTCACCGCGGCCATCCAAAGAGAGTCCCACAATCGCCACAACATATCTAAAGGATAGTCAAAGACAAGCACCAAGAGACTCTCAATCTTCAATCAACACACAAGAGAGGAAGTCACTCATGAAAATATTTTTCTAATCCATGTCCAATAGACCGCTGTCACCTTGGTCTCGGGGATTATACTAGATAAAGACAAGTGAGTACATCAATCCAATACATAGAGGAAGGGGAAATATCATGGGATCACCCTAGATTAACATAGCCTATGATCACAACGAAGATCACATCATGGGAGAGAGAGATAACCACATAGCTACACGTACGAGCCCTCGGCTCCGGAGAAGACTACTCACACATGGACATGGTGAGGAGGAGGTTGATGATGGTGTTGATGGAGAGGTGCAGCCCCGCGAGGAGGCGGCGGCCGGCGGCGGCCACGGAGGCGGCGGCGGCGAGGAGGAGACGGCGGCGGCCCTAGGGGGCGGTGACGGCCCTAGGGGCAGCGGCTCCTTGGCCCCCATTCTTCCTTGTGGATGGTGCTGGTTCTCCCCTCCAAGACGGCGGCTTGGGAGGAGGAAAATTCGTGGTCCTTGGTGACCTAGGTTTTCTCTCTTTATATAGACTCTCGGATTCCCGTCATCAGATTTTGGGCCTCAGTAAACGGGCTAAACTCGGCCGTCCGGACTCCGATTTGGCCGAATTTTATATCCAGAAGCATCGCCTCGAAATTCCCCACAACTTTCGCAACTAGACTTTTTCCGTTTGACGTAGTCTTCGGGCCGGAACGTGACCATCTTTAAAAAACGTTCTTAGACAGATTTCAGGAAAGTCAGAGTCCTACTCCAATACGACTCCTTTTGCGTTTTTGTCAATTTCCAAGTAATTCCTACACGATAAAGTGTAAAACAAGAACATTGTGCACTTTTGCAACCATTAGTAGGTTAGTCCAAATATGATCAAAAGTGTATGGAAGTGTATAAATATCATAGCAATATCACACAAAAAAAGGCATGGAGCAAGCAGAAATTATAGATACGTTTTGGACGTATCAGGTAGGAAGCACAACATGGCAAGGTATGATGCAATACATGGCAACGATGCAAGATGCACCCAAACATCAAGCAAACATACTCCAAACATGTTAACAAGATGCTATTATGATTCTACATGCAAAATCACACAAGTTTCATATAAGGAATACTCCAAACGGAGCAACGGGCTAAAAGATACACATGAAACAATATATAACAACGAGCTGAAGTTAACAGCCACATAGCAACTTTGGAGCATGATAACTATAAGCTACAACACTCAAACATGGTGATAAGAAGCATGAACATGAAGTAGACATATCCTACAGCAAACAAGTCCATTGGAGCAACTCCATAGGAGGCATGGATCAATAGCAACAAGCTACAACATTTTGATCATGACACTAAAAACCTGACAGCAACATTTTATAGCAACTTAGGAGCAAGATTTAAATAAGCTACAGCAAGTCAAAAGAGCAAGTAAGGGCATGAATGGATAGACAACAACATATACAACAAGGAAAGATCAAAGGCCACCCCAAAACTAGCATGGATTTACCTAGGGCATCAAGTGAACATAGTATCAGGATATTACAGATTCCAGACTTAGTGAAATTTAACTAAGTGTAAAACAACAATAACAACATGGCATGTTTGCAAGCATGTTTAAGTCAACACAAGGCATATCATGGAAAGTTAAATACACCACATCAAAGAACACATCATGGAGATTCTAAAACATCTAGGCATGTGACATGGGGACAAACACATCAATAGCAACGAGCATGTGAAATCAGCATCTCATAACAAGTTTCAGAACATAACAGCCAAATGCACTTTTGCAACATAGATAAACATGGCAATATGAACTCAAACAAGCATGCTATAGCAACCAACATGTAGAGCATCTCATGATGAACATTTTGACATATCATTTGCATCATTTGGATAAACATGCACCAAGTTATCATATCTCAAACATGGCATGAAAATAACAAATAGCAGCAGTTTATAACAAGTAGCACTCTTGCAACAGATATTATAGCATCTAGATGAACTCAAACAAGCATGGCGCAATGAAACAAAGTGTAGAGCATATCACCACGATCATTTTGATATATCATACACTCAATTTGGATCACCACACAAAAAGTTATCACTATGCCTAGTGGTGGGAAGGGGCTGATGCCTTCCCACCCACCCAGGTTCAAGGCACGGTACTTGCAATTTGGGTTTGTTGCATCAATTATACTGTAGGGGGTTCCCTTACAGTCTTTCTATAAAAAAACATTATATGCAAAAAAAGGGACTTAGCAGAAAAAAGGGGCAACCTCAGGAAACGGACATGTCCGAAGCCAGCGGACACATCTGACGAACGGGACCCGCAAGGCAGCGTCACACGGCAACGGGGAGGTCGGACATGTCCGGCCGCATCGGACATGTCCGCCTCGGACGCATCAAGAAGCTCCGGGGCGGCGGCTCTCCGGCGAGGTAGGAAGCGGGGCGGCGCCGTAGAGGGTCGAGGAGGGCGGATCCGGCCGCGGGGTTACCGGATCTGACGAGGAACAGTGCGGGGCGGCCGGTGACGAGCTCCCGGCGACCGGAGGTGCAACACCAGCGGCGGGGTTCATGATGGGCCTCGAACCCCTCGTTGGTTACCCCAAGTGGAAGGTGTAAGATGCAGTAAGTAGAAGTGTTTTCCCCTAGCAAAGATGCCAAGGATCGAATCCCCAGAGACTCCTAGGTTCAACAGGTAGGTGTCAACTGCTAACGGCGCAATTAGCAATCAACGTGGACCTGCACACAGATACAAATAACTTTGCTCCCAACGAGTACAGAGAGGTTGTCAATCTCTCCGGCCTTGTAGTTCACAAAGGGTTAAAAGCAATATGATAGTAGTGATAGATAGTGTTTTGCAATAGTAAATAAAATAGCGGAAAGTAAATAGTGGATGTGATCAATGATGGTAATATGGACCGGAGTCTCATGATGTTCACTAGTGATGTCTCTCTCCCAAAAGACGATAAAACAGCTATGTGAGGTAAACAAATTACAGCTGGGCAATTGACAGGACCACGAACGCAAACCAATGCTGACTACATTGCAAGAAAGGTTGAGGTTCAAAGCATGGGCGGTACGCCAAAGTAAGTAGACCGAAATCCATCAATATCTACTACTAATCATCCACCTTGAGATATCTATCCAGAACATCTCGCTGGTATTAAGTTGCGAGTCCCACCCATAGTGTAAACTCAATGCAACAGACAACTGCATTAAAAGAACTTTGCGTAAAGTAAACAATCCTTGCACCCGCGGACACAAGCACCGTTGTTTTCCCCCTTGTGGCAACAGCACATCCCCTAGACTCATGTTTCTGTCACTCAAGCTAGTCATCGAGGGGCATGAACCCACAATCGAGCATATGATACGTCTCAAACGTATCTACTTTTCCAAACACTTTTGATATTGTTTTGACCTCATTCTTGCATGATTTGGACTAAACTAACCCGGACTGACGCTGTTTTCAGCAGAGCTGCTTGTATGTTTTATTTGTGTGCAGGAAAACGGATTTTTAAGCATCTCAGAAAAATTCACGAAAAATCACGAAAAATCCACGCACCCGAAGAAACAAAATACCAGAAGTGGGTCCAGAGGGGGGCTAGGGGGTGCCCAGGCGCCCTGTGGGCGCGCCCCCCCTGGGCCGCGCCGGGGGGGCGCCTGGGTGGGGCCCACACCCCCTGGTGCCCTACTTTAGCCCGTATTTTTTCCTCCGAGGCAGAAACCCCAGATCGGGAGTCCTTTCGCTGTTTCTCGTCGCGGAGCCGCCGCCACCCTCTGTTCTTCTTCGGGAGGGCTAATCTGGAGGCTGATTTGGCCTCCGGAGAGGGGAGATCATCTCCATCGTCATCATCATCACCACTCCATCATCCCTCCATGACTTCCCCCTTCATGTGTGAGTAATTCCCTTGCTGTAGGCGAAGGGGATGGTAGGGATTGGATGAGTTAGATCATGTAATAGTTCGTCAGATTGTTGGGGGCATGTTGCCTATCATCTAGTATGGTGTTTATCATCTTTGCTACAACTTGTTATTCTTAATGCTTGACACTTAGGGCCCGAGTGCCATGATTTCAGATCTGAACCTTATGTGTTTGCATGAATATATTTGTGTTCTTGATCCTATCTATGAGTTGTATGCACCTATTACGGTTCGGAACCGGCGATCCCAAAGGTGACAGCTTGGGACACCAAAGGGGATGGTCCGTAGTTTGAGGATTACATGTATCCATTGAGTTCATTGCTTTGTTCCGGTGCTCTTTGACAGGAGCACCTTAATATCCATTAGTTCCTTTTGGCCCCGTTCGTAGCGGGATGGTAGGACAAAAGATGTTGTGCAAGTTCTTATTGCAAGCACGTACAACTACCTACGGGATACATGCCTAATGTTTGATATTTGCCTAGATGATCATTACTTTTCCGTGTGCCGTGCCCCGAGTTAGAAACTATCTCATCCATGCAACGCCCAACCATCCATCTCCCTAGCCTACAGTATTTTAAACCTTGCCTGTCACTAGTTGCTATTTCTGCTATTTACTACTGCTATTTACTTCTGCTGTTTATCTTCACTATTACTGTAAGGGCATATTTCTCCCTAATAGTTTTGGTGATTGATGACAATACTCTTGCGGACTGATCGTGTGCTCTAAGCTCATACAGGTATATCTCCCTTATGGCACAAGACGATTGCCTGCCCCTCGGATTCTTTGAAGGACGGTGTTTTCTTTTTGCTCCCTGTAGGTGGCATTGAGTAATAGGAAAGCCGTACTATTAAGAGGGGGTCCGCGTCGGAAAGGTTTGGGTAGAATCAACACGTACACATCTTTGTCCCACACTTCCTTTCCTTGCTTCTCTGGAGGTCAAACCGGTTTTCTTTCGTTGAGGCAATTCTGTGGCTTCTGTACTGATCATCTGCCAAGCATGCGGTAGTACCGCTCTGCCAAGCGGTAGTACCGCGCAGGTACACGGTAGTACCGCTTGCCGACACGGTAGTACCGCTCCCGCGGTAGTACCGCGTCCCCATGCGGTAGTACCGTGTATCTGGCCCAGGCGCTAAGTCTAAGTATAAGAAGTGGATGCGGAAGTAATTTTTTACTTCCGCATACCACGCGGTAGTACCGCTTAGCTTAAGCGGTAGTACCGTGTCGCGTTTTGCTACTTCCGTTTTCCCCTGCGGATGTAACCACGGATGTAATTTATTTCATCCGTGGCTGTATCAGGTCTCAAACTTTTGCCTTTGCGGTAGTACCGCTTCCCAAGCGGTAGTACCGCTCAGCCAGCGGTAGTACCGCGCATAAGTTCGGTACTACCGCTCTCTGCGGGCTGAAACCCCAAATAACGGTTGGATTTGTCCCCCCACTATATATAGGGGGTCTTCTTCTCCAAGAAGACTTACCTCTTCCCCCACTACTCCATTGTTGCTCCTAAAGCTCCATTTCCGCCCGATCTCTCTCCCTAGCCAATCAAACTTGTTGATTTACTCGGGATTGCTTGAGGAGGCATCGATCTACACTTCCACCAAGAGATATTTGATTCTCCCCACTAATCCCTTGCGGATCTTGTTACTCTTGGGTGTTTGTGCACCCTAGACGGTTGAGGTCACCTCGAAGCCATATTCCATTGTGGTGAAGCTTCGTGGTTTGTTGGGAGCCTCCAAGTTGTGGAGATTGCCCCAACCTTGTTTGTAAAGGTTCGGTTGCCGCCTTCAAGGGCACCGCTAGTGGAATCACGGCACCTTGCATCGTGTGAGGGCGTGAGGAGAATACGGTGGCCCTAGTGGCTTCTTGGGGAGCATTGTGCCTCCACACCGCTCCAGCGGAGACGTACTTCCCCTCAAAGGGAAGGAACTTCAGAAACACATCCTCGTCTCCTTCGGTTCTACTTGTGGTTATTTCTTACCTTTACTCTTGCATGCTTTACTTGTTTAATTCCTATAGCATGCTTGTGTAGTTGTTGTGCTTATTTACATTAGTTGTCTTCTTAGTAGTTTATCTAGACAACTTATTTTGTCGCCTAAATTTAAGTGGTTAAGAAAAGCTAAAAATTGTTAGTTGCCTATTCACCCCCCCCTCTAGTCAACCATATCGATCCTTTCAATTGGTATCAGAGCCTCGTCTCTTTTTAAGGACTTTACCGTCCGAAGAGTATGGTTGACAACGTAGTCGAGACGGAGGACCATTCCGATGGAAATCCGTCCTTGCCTACGGTAGATGGGGGAGCCTCGGTCACTCGTGAGGAGTTCTGTAACACCTCAAAATTTTTGGTTTGGTTTTTACCAAATATTTATTTGATTTAAAGGAGGTTATTTAAAAAAAAAATTTAAAGAGGGACTCCCCTTCTCAATTTTTTTTATGACAAAACCTTTTATGAGTCCTTCTCAATCTTGATTCTGGTCTTGAGGGTCTTTCAACTTGTGTTGGTTCAACACAATTACTTTTGGATCATTTTACTATTTCTTTTGTTAAAAAGAATTCCTTTAAATCCTTGGACTTAACCCTACCTATTCAAAAATACTCTCTTGCCATGACCTAAGTGGATAACTTCCTACCAAAACCTTCTTCCCTACCTTGGGTCAAGTTAAGCATCATTTCCAGCAAGTTTCAACTTCATCTATATTTTATTTCTATTTATTTAAACCACAAAATATTTTTCTGTCATTTATTTGGACCCTAGTGGTTTACAAGGGAACTACTAGATCTCTTTTGAATCTTAGCTCCAAATAAATTCCTAGGGCTAGTCCTTAGTACCCTCAACTCATATCCATCAAGACCTACTGGTCATAAGTTCAAAATTTTCAAAATATACTTGCTGCAAGTTTGGAGCAGATTTGCCATTTTTGGTGAAATTCATTCTTTCTTCTTTCCAAAAATTCTGAGGAAATTCATACAGCCTCCAGATGCATCAAGAGACCCCCTCACCAAGTCCCAGCTCAAGGAAAATTCTCCACATGCATCAAACATTTCATCAAGCACCTTACATGCACTGTTCCTGTTAAGTTCAGGGTTCAGTGTTAAGCTTCAGTCATCGGTGTCGTTTTCTTCAGTCGCCGTCGCCAATCTCGCCAGTGCCTCGCTTGGCCTCTTGCTCACTGCTCCCCCTCCTTATCCGTGCGCCGCATGGTCGGTTGGCTGGACGTGGGCGTCGGTGCTGAGCCGTCCCGTCGTCTCCGGCGAGTGCAGCGGCGACAGTACCGCCCGTGGCGGCCATCAGGGGTGAGCCCTGCAGTACGGCGCCGCCCCGCACCGCCCAAGCCACCGGTGGCCTCGGCGTGTACATCTCCCCCCTCCGAGCGCGCTGCAGAACCGTCGCCGTGGCCTGAGTAGCGCAGAGCGCGCTCTCTGCCGCCGGCGAGCCCGTGAGCGCCGTTCCGTTGAAACAGCGGAGCAGGCCAAATGCGGACGAGCTTAGACGCGGAATGGAGCCAGTGGACCACTCTGAAGATGCTCAGCCACCTAAACCACCAGTCCGACCCCTGCCTCGCCGTAATCCCTCGCCGGAGATATTCCGCCCGCGGCACCTCCCTCGCCCGCATATAAATAGGGCTCCATAGGCGTTGTGAAGCCACCGCGTCCACCACACCTCACCACAGTCTCGCCAAAACCACTCAGGGGGCCTCGGAAGGGCCTTCTTCCCCGACTCCGGCCGCCCCGATCCGCTTCGGGCTCCGGCAAGGTCCACCCTGGTGAGAGCACCTCCGCTCCCCAAGCTCGGTCGGCAACCTCCTAGTCCACCACCTCGTCTAACCCAAGCATAAATTCGTAGTCAGCAGCCCCGTCCGGTGAGATCCATCATCGCCCGACGCCGCCGTCCGCCGTAGAGGAAGTCGCCGTCGCTGTGGTGCCTCCCGTCGGTCTCTTCCACCACCCACCGACGCGGAAGAACCTCCTGAACACGCCGGTACTTCCCTCTCTCTCTGCCTCGCAGCGGTTCGTCGCCGGCGATCATCGCAGGTCTCTGGCGCCGGCGAACTCTGTTTCCCCTTTTAAACCTGACATGCGGGACCCCCCTGTCAGCCTTTTCTTTTTATTCGAACCGTTTTCTGAAAACGCCTTCGGGCAAAGTACGCTTTCCATTCAGCTCGGCGTATTTTCATCCGAAGCGTTTTCTGTTTACTCAAACTACCCCCTGGATAGTTTCTGTTTCATTACAGACTAGTCCCTGGGTTTGTTTTCTTTATAACTTTTAAACTAAAAAGGATTTTTAGTTGATTCCTTTTCTGTCATCTTCATAATTCTGCCTAGTTTTTTATCATATTTATTTGAAAAATATTTGGAACACTTTTTGCGCACGCACGTATTTACGTAGTATTCGGTTTCTTTTTATACCATAGATACCGACGGAGGTGACGGAGCTGCAAACTTCGCCGAACTAGACTCCGACTACTCCGAACCAGGCAAGCATGTTTGAACTTTTGATATGATGAGTGTTTTTCATGTTTGCTAGAGTGGTTTTTCTTATGGCATGTTTATATAAGCATTGTTGAATGTTATATTTCATGCAAGGTAAGTTGCAAGTGAGCTACAAACTTGATGAGACCGTAATATGGAGGAACAACCTAGTCATGTTGTGGCATGATAGGTTGCAAGCTGGTATTGTTGGAGCATGCCAGTTCTTTAACAACTGTTTAACTCCGGTGTCAACGTGGATCAAGTCTCGATCCCGTTCAATTCTCTTTTTGTGCTGCCACATGTTTTCTTCAAAGAATACGGTTTAGTAAGTTGCAAACCTCTTTCTCGGTACACACCAAATAGAGAGGCCGTGATGAAGGTTCCATGGCCCTGGATTAAAGCCGTCATCCGGTCAGGGGGCATGGGTGTTTCCGGTTGGGACCGAGAGGGGGGCACCCCTTAGAGCGCGCGATATAAATTTGATCCCATGCTATTCGAGGAGTGTCCTCCCCGCCTCAGGAGTTTTTCTTGAACGTTGCCTAGGGTGATTCCTGGCAACGGAATGTGGAATGGGTGTGTACTGGTTAGATGTGTTTTCTTCTGAAATATCGTGAACGGAACTAGTCCTTAGTGACTACTGAAATCCGTTGGCTGTGGTAAAGTACAAACTCTGCAGAGTCAAAACCATTCGCATAACCAAGTCCTTGGTCGAGGACGTTGGTTAGC
>LR738709.1:609139229-609170658 GCA_902687465.1 Secale cereale | reverse complement strand
TTTTTCCCTTTGTGGTGTCTCGATGACAAAGGGGGAGAGTGATTTGCATTTGCCGTCTTGTGCTTGTGTGTGTTCTTTTCGTTGAACTTGGTTTATTGTGCGTGTTTGTGTGAGACAATCATATGGTGTAAGACATATGCTCCGGTATCGTTAAACTTATTATTATGTCCTTATGTTTATCCTATGCAGTCAAATGTTATATAGAGTATCGCGTGTGTAGATTATAGGGGAGCGCTATACCTAGTATGTGTGCAGTGCAGTCCAAAGCACAATCATATGAAGGCACACATACAGGGGGAGCTCACCTATACTCTAGGGCTTATATTGCTTACTCTATTATTTCTTCTCTGTGCAAATCTCGTGTTGTCATCAATACACCAAAAAGGGGGAGATTGTAAGGGCATATTTCTCCCTAATAGTTTTGGTGATTGATGACAATACTCTTGCGGACTGATCGTGTGCTCTAAGCTCATACAGGTATATCTCCCTTATGGCACAAGACGATTGCCTGCCCCTCGGATTCTTTGAAGGACGGTGTTTTCTTTTTGCTCCCTGTAGGTGGCATTGAGTAATAGGAAAGTCGTACTATTAAGAGGGGGTCCGCGTCGGAAAGGTTTGGGTAGAATCAACACGTACACATCTTTCTCCCACACTTCCTTTCCTTGCTTCTCTGGAGGTCCAACCGGTTTTCTTTCGTTGAGGCAATTCTGTGGCTTCTGTACTGATCATCTGCCAAGCATGCGGTAGTACCGCTCTGCCAAGCGGTAGTACCGCGCAGGTACACGGTAGTACCGCTTGCCGACACGGTAGTACCGCTCCCGCGGTAGTACCGCGTCCCCATGCGGTAGTACCGTGTATCTGGCCCAGGCGCTAAGTCTAAGTATAAGAAGTGGATGCGGAAGTAATTTTTTACTTCCGCATACCACGCGGTAGTACCGCTTAGCTTAAGCGGTAGTACCGTGTCGCGTTTTGCTACTTCCGTTTTCCCCTGCGGATGTAGCCACGGATGTAATTTATTTCATCCGTGGCTGTATCAGGTCTCAAACTTTTGCCTTTGCGGTAGTACCGCTTCCCAAGCGGTAGTACCGCTCAGCCAGCGGTAGTACCGCGCATAAGTTGCGGTACTACCGCTCTGTGCGGGCTGAAACCCCAAATAATGGTTGGATTTGTCCCCCCACTATATATAGGGGGTCTTCTTCTCCAAGAAGACTTACCTCTTCCCCCACTACTCCATTGTTGCTCCTAAAGCTCCATTTCCGCCCGATCTCTCTCCCTAGCCAATCAAACTTGTTGATTTGCTCGGGATTGCTTGAGGAGGCATCGATCTACACTTCCACCAAGAGATATTTGATTCTCCCCACTATTCCCTTGCGGATCTTGTTACTCTTGGGTGTTTGTGCACCCTAGACGGTTGAGGTCACCTCGAAGCCATATTCCATTGTGGTGAAGCTTCGTGGTTTGTTGGGAGCCTCCAAGTTGTGGAGATTGCCCCAACCTTGTTTGTAAAGGTTCGGTTGCCGCCTTCAAGGGCACCGCTAGTGGAATCACGGCACCTTGCATCGTGTGAGGGCGTGAGGAGAATACGGTGGCCCTAGTGGCTTCTTGGGGAGCATTGTGCCTCCACACCGCTCCAACGGAGACGTACTTCCCCTCAAAGGGAAGGAACTTCGGAAACACATCCTCGTCTCCTTCGGTTCTACTTGTGGTTATTTCTTACCTTTACTCTTGCATGCTTTACTTGTTTAATTCCTATAGCATGCTTGTGTAGTTGTTGTGCTTATTTACATTAGTTGTCTTCTTAGTAGTTTATCTAGACAACTTATTTTGTCGCCTAAATTTAAGTGGTTAAGAAAAGCTAAAAATTGTTAGTTGCCTATTCACCCCCCCCCCTCTAGTCAACCATATCGATCCTTTCAATTACTATCATCACTATCATATCACTGTTACCACTTACCTTTTGCTGCAAGTTAGTATATGTCAGGTGCGGTTGAATTGACAACTCAACTGTTAAAGCTTATAAATACTCTTTGGCTCCCCGTGTGTCGAATCAATAAATTGGGTTATTCTTACCCGCGAAGACTATCTCGATCCCTTACGGTTGAGGGTTATCAAGTACCGTTTTCTGGCGCCGTTGCCGGGGAGCATAGCAATATTTACAAGTCTACTTGAGGTATCCTACCTGCTGCACTTTATTCACTATGGGTAAGAAAGGAGACCCCAAGGTTCCGATCTTACGATCCACTACAAGAAGAGGTACTGCTCTGAGCACTAGTGCTACACTTGATTCACCTTCTGTTATGAGTAAGTTTGCCTCACCACCACCACATGATGCTCCTACTGAATCTGTTACTATGTCTGATACTCTTGATGATGCTTCTACTACTTTTGATGATGATATTAGTTCGCTTGGTTATGCTCTTGAGAAACAAATTACTACTGCTGCTGAAAAATATGGAATTGAACTTCCTGTTACTCGCTACCCTATTGGTGAAACTTACGATTTTCCTGATTTGAGTAAACTTCAGGAGAGGCTTCTTGATGATGATTACTATATACTTGATGAGGATTTATGCAGGGAACTGACAGAGTTTGCCGGCTCTGACTCTGAAACTATTAAGAAAATATTTGAAAAACACTCTTTGAAAAACAAAACCGTTCCTAATCCTGAGTTTGCTACATCTCCTATATGCATTGATGATCCTGATTTTAATTTCTCTGTTGATCTTTCACTTATACCTATGGTTGAAGCTGACCCCTTTTATGGCAGAGAAAATGATGATGCTATTGCACACCTAACTAAACTTGGTGAACTAGGTAGACTGTTTACCACAGATGAGAAGATACGCTACTTCTATGTGACCAAGCTTCTTCCTTTCTCCTTGAAGGAAGGTGCTAAAGCATGGTATGATTCACTCACATGCGGTTCTATTAAGAGTCCTCAGGACTTAGCTCACTCTTTTGTTGATAAATACTTTCCTGCTCATATGCAACATGCTGCTTTACAAAGAATTTATAATTTTAAACAGTTGCAGGATGAGTCCCTCCCTAAAGCTTGGAGGAGGTACTGCAGTTTAATCCAGGCTAGACCAGGACATGGAGTTCCTAAGAATGAATTAATTGATATATTCTATGCTGGTTTAACTGATGAATCCAGGTCCTATTTGGACAGTTGTGCTGGTTGTGTTTTCAGGAAAAGAACACCGGACGACGCGGAAGATCTAATGGGCAGGATTGCCAAAAACTATGAAGATTGGTCCGTCCCTGAACCACCTCCACCAACAAAGAAGAGGGGCATGTTTGTCCTAAGCCCCGAAGATATGCGAGAAGCAAAGAAGTCTATTAAAGAGAAAGGTATTAAAGCTGAAGACGTGAAGAATCTACCCCCTATTGAGAAGCTGTGTGAGCCTACCACTCACCCTCCTATGGTAGAGGTACACTCTCTTTTAGATTTCAACGCAAGTGACATCCCTCATGGTAAGCCTCCTGACCAATGTTTAGATGAGTTTGATAATTTTATTATGAAACAGAATCATTTTAATAAGAGGATAGAAAGTCAGTTGCATGATAATTCCCTTGCTATCAAAAAGTTGCTTGGTGTTTTAGATAGAACAGTTAATGATGTTCAATGTCTTGTGAAGCATTTTCATATGGTTCAAACTCAGCTTGATCAAATTTCTAATGTGCAAAGAGATTTGCTTGCTAACAATGCCAAACAAGATAAATTGCAGGCTTTTGGGATTAAGACCCGAGGAGGAACTAGTACTCAAGATCCTCTTTATCCAGAGGGACATCCGAAGAGAATCGAGCAAGATTCTCAAATGCAGGAAGAAGAAATTGTTGTCTCTCCAAATAAGAAGAAGAAACATAAAGAGACTGACAATTCTAATGATCCTATTGCAAATGAATAACAAGCTATTGATCCCAACAGTGTATCTATCTCTGATGCTGAGACTGAAGACGGTGCTGAACCTGAAGGTAATGATAATGAGAAGAATGATCCGCCTGAAGTTCGAGAAGAAGAAGCACCTGACAAACGTAAGAGGTACACTAAAGAAGACTTCATCGCAAGAAAACATGGGAAGGAGAAAGAACCATGGGTACAGAAACCCATGCCCTTTCCAGGTAAGTCCATCCAATCTAAAGAAGAAGAGCATTATAATAAGTTTTGTGAATGGATTAAACCACTTTTTCTTCAAATTCCTTTGACTGATGCTATTAAGTTACTCCCTTACTCAAAATATATGAAAGATATTGTCACTAACAAAAGAAAAGTTCCTAATGATGCAATATCTACTATGCTTGCTAACTATTCTTTCAGCGGAAAGATTCCTGAGAAGTTCGGTGATCCAGGTATACCCACCATCCCTTGCTCCATAAAGAATAATTATGTCAAAACTGCTTTATGTGATCTTGGAGCGGGAGTGAGTGTTATGCCTCTCTCTCTTTACGAGAGGCTTTGTTTAGAGAAACTAATTCCTACAGATATCTCCCTTCAGATGGCTGACAAGTCAACCGCTGTTCCGATAGGTATTTGTGAGGATGTTCCAGTTGAAGTTGCTAATTGTTTAATTCTTACTGATTTTGTTGTGCTTGACATGCCCGAGGATGGGAGCATGTCTATTATTCTTGGTAGACCTTTCCTTAACACCGCAGGTGCTATTATTGATTGCAACAAAGGGAAGGTTACCTTTCATGTGAATGATAAAGAACACACGGTATATTTTCCGAAGAAGACCGACAGGAGGCATGCCCTCAACTCTATAGAGAATATCGAGACTGTGAAAATTGGAGAATGGGACTGTCCACTACATGTGCCTCACAAATACAAAACTATCATGGTAGGGACAATGTCCATCAAGGTAAAAGTTCAGTGATTACTTCGTAGGAGGTGAGACTTTTTGTTCTATATACCGCTTGTTTGTTGGTAAGACTTGATCAACCTTACTAGTGAACGTGTTATATACGGATAAAAAGTTGAGCTTTCTATGTTTTCATTTGTTTTTAGTATTGTCCTACTTGCTGTACCCAGTATCTATGTTTTTGAAGCTTCACAATACTACTAACTGCTTTAAGTTTTCAGAGAGTTTCGCAGCTTTTTGAACTTTGAAAAAATTTCAACAGTGAAGTTTTCAGAAAAAATCTAGAAAAATTATATTAAAACTTTCCACAACGGGAGAGACCCGAAAAGTCCTGGGGCCAGCCAGGGGGGGCTACCAGTGGCCCAGGCGGCCAGCTGGCGCGGCCCAGCCCCTGGCCGCGCCCACAAGGCGCCTGGGGCCCACGGGACCCCCCTCCAGGTACTTCTTCTTCCCCTCTCTCTCTCTTTTTCCAGAAACCCGACATCTGGTCGTGTTCTTCTTGTTCTTGCTGTTCTTGGGGGCGATTCTTCGATCTCTCTCTACAGCCCATCATTTGAGATGAAATTTTGAGCAAATACTCCCTGGTATGTGACTCCTCCACCCCTCCAATTAGATTTTTGATTGGTGGCCTCATTTGTGAGTATTTAGTAGTTCTTGGTGCTGTAGAGATGAGCTTGCATGCATGTGTAGAAAGTTGTTTTCCAAGTTTTGATTCAAGTTTATGCCTTGGGCAAGTGAGTTGAGTAGTTTGCCTTAGCTCACTTTGTTTTAATCCTCGTTTTTGTAAATTGTAAAAAAAATTCAGAAATGAGTTTGTTAGGAAGGGCAAAAGGATGGCTTGAGAAGAGGAGGCCCGCACACTCCGATCGAGTCACTAGAGCCGCAGCTTCACCAACGACTGCCAGGGTGAGCAATAATGAGGATCATGTGCCCATGGAGTTGTTGGAAGACACAAGTCCAGCACGTGCAATGACATATCCATGTGATGAATTCATGGAAGCTGCGGGAATCAAGGATGAGTTTTATAATCTTTGTGCTAATGCAGGTTTGACACGACTCGTCATGAGCCGTGTTACTCAGTATCAGAAACTCACCTCCATTTTCATTAACAGTTTTAGATATAATCCTGAATCAGGTGCTATTGAGTTTAAAATTTATAATGATCTTATCACCATGACTTTGGGAAACTTTTGTGAAGTAATAGGTGTGCCGAACGTTGGGAGGACGGCAAGGATGGCCACTCAGCCCTCCGAGCTGAAAACCGTCATCAACTCTCTCTGCAGCATGGGTACGAGGGATATTCATCGGTCGAAGATCTCCAGTATCTTGTTTCCTCACCTCAGGTATTTTGCATACTATATTGCTAGAGGGGTGTTAGCTCGTGACAACACGAGCAACATTTCTGCTCCGGATATTGCTATCCTGGCAGCAGCCCTCTCAGGGAGGTCTGATTATAATATTGGTACCTTAATTGCTCGACGCCTTGCTATGAACGGTAACAAGGGGGACTTATATGGTGGCATTTATGCCACGCTTATCTTAGAGCATCTTGGAGGCACCCCTCACCCTGATGATACTCCTTTTACTTATTTGAGCTTTGATCTTGCTGCTATGAAAAGACATAAGTTTGTTACCATGGGTTCTGAGCTTGATAACCTTGTTTATATCTTGCGTTTCGGAACTACCGCGGAACGCGAGATCCGTCTACCTGCACCTCTTTTGTTTGATTATTCTCGCAGGAACGGATGGTCCTTTGATGTTGTCCAGTTCGATGAGTTCGTGGTCCAGCATCAGTTCCATAACCCCATGGAGGGGGTTGTGCCCGACGAGGAGAGGCACGGTGAGATACCACATTTTCAAGATGAGACCGCCACCGAGTTTGGTGAAGGGTCTTCCTCTGTTTGGCGCTCGGAACCTTCCTCGTGGGAGACTCCGTGGAGTTCAGTTTACGCGCCATCATCCTTCTACGACCCTTGGTCTCACCACCATACCCCTGGAGCAGGAGGCTCCTGGGGGCAGTAGCTGCTACCAACTTAGGCCAAAAGCCTAAGCTTGGGGGAGTACGTGCCCTTCTCACTTTTCCATTGTATTATCCGTTTGATTCGCTTTGATCTTTTCGAAGTTTTTGCCCGTTCTTCTTTATTCCTCTATTTGAAAAATAAACAAAAAGATTTTTCTTTTTCTTTTGCTTTTATTCAACCTTTGAAAAACCCAAAAAGATTTCCTTTTCTCTCTTTAGTTTGCTTTGTTTTCAGAGATCAGCTCGAGTCCGTGATGGCATTTGATTATATTTCCTACGTTCGATCGTGCAAGTGACAAGCAGAAATGACGAAGATCGACTGAAAGGAAGCAACAAGGAAGACCGGTATGAACTCTTATTGTTTCTACTTTTGTACATATGCCTATACTTATGATCTAGAGACCAGCTTGTAGCGACATAGTGCTATGTTTACAATGCTCTTCCAGTGGTTCATGCTTTCCTTGTGGCTAGTCTCGAATAACTAGAGTATATAATGTGTTATTGAAATGATCTACATGCATTGCATTGTTCCTAGTCTGGCATACTATGGTGGTATTTCCCTTTAGAGAATTTTTGGATTGACTTGGCACATGCTTACACATGTTTAAGACTAAAAAGTCTACTTTGCCTTGATGATCTTTGAGTTTTAAAATAGTTATATCACTTTCATGCCCGATTCAATGTTGCTTTGTCGCTCTGCATGATTATGACCGTTATTGCTCTCTAGTTGGTCGCTTCCCAGTCTTTTGCTAAACCTCCACCCGTACTAAGCGGAATGACTGCTTGTGCATCCAAAACCTTTAAACCTGTTATGCCATATGAGTCCACTATACCTTCCTATACATGGTATTACCTGCCATCCCTAACGAAGACTTTCATGTACCATCTCGAAATTAATCAAAAGCATTTCCCTTTTTGTGCCTATGTTTTAGCTCATGAGGAAGTAGTAGTTAATTCATGATCTTTTTAAGTTGGACAAGTTTCACCCCTGGATTGCATGTATAATGTGCGAACCCCTAATATGAAAAGGAACTGGCATTGAGTGCGCCCGGCTCGAAAAGATAATATAACAAACAAACCCTCCTTCACGCTTTGTTCATGAGAAATCAGAAAACTTTGGCAGTGATAAACAAAGGAGATTAAGAGGATGTGATCGTCCTCATGCGGGAGCCGTTCCTCGAGACTTGTCTAGCTTAAAAAGTGATTGAGTTATCTGCTAGCATTCGTTGACGAAATATGCACCTCTCAAAAATACATATTTACTTCTGTTTTTAAAACTAAGAGCTCTGGTACATGTTTAGTTTTTGTTTCCGATCACGGGTTTTCAACTTTGCCAATAAAAGCCACGGTTCGAGAGTCTCATCTTCTTGCTTCAAAGCACTGACTAGGAGAGCATAATTGTCATTCTGAGTGTAATGTGCATTGTCCCAAAGTATTACATTGTCTTCTGCATACTTGTGATATGATTTATTCTGAAATTCTTAGTTCTAGTCTCCTTTAAAACTCTGGAGGAGTCTCTGCATTTATGTTTTGCTTCACTCATGGAGGCTAGCGAGATACCACCTTAATATGCTCAAGCTATGTGCAATGTGATCTTGTCTTGATTTTCAGTAATATATTGTTTACTCTTGATTATTTGTGACTGGTCACTTGAAAGAAGGATTTTTCCTTGCATTATTCTCATAAGTTCTGTTTCAATACTGGCTAGACTCTTTTCGTAGTACATGCTTATATACATCTAATGAAGCAAAAGAGTTTGTCAAAGTTTTCTTTGTCGCGTCCAGTTCGTTGAACTGAATTGCTTGAGGACAAGCAATATGCTAAGCTTGGGGGAGTTGATACGTCTCAAACGTATCTACTTTTCCAAACACTTTTGATATTGTTTTGACCTCATTCTTGCATGATTTGGACTAAACTAACCCGGACTGACGTTGTTTTCAGCAGAGCTGCCTGTATGTTTTATTTGTGTGCGGGAAAATGGATTTTTAAGCATCTCAGAAAAATCCACGAAAAATCACGAAAAATCCACGCACCCGAAGAAACAAAATACCAGAAGTGGGGCCAGAGGGGGGCCAGGGGGTGCCCAGGCGCCCTGTGGGCGCCCCCCTGGGCCGCGTCGGGGGGGCGCCAGGATGGGGCCCACACCCCCTGGTGCCCTACTTTAGCCCGTATTTTTTCCTCCGAGGCAGAAACCCCAGATCGGGAGTCCTTTCGCTGTTTCTCGTCGCGGAGCCGCCGCCACCCTCTGTTCTTCTTCGGGAGGGCTAATCTGGAGGCTGATTTGGCCTCCGGAGAGGGGAGATCGTCGCCATCGTCATCATCATCATCATCACCACTCCATCATCCCTCCATGACTTCCCCCTTCATGTGTGAGTAATTCCCTTGCTGTAGGCGAAGGGGATGGTAGGGATTGGATGAGTTAGATCATGTAATAGTTCGTCAGATTGTTGGGGGCATGTTGCCTATCATCTAGTATGGTGTTTATCATCTTTGCTACAACTTGTTATTCTTAATGCTTGACACTTAGGGCCCGAGTGCCATGATTTCAGATCTGAACCTTATGTGTTTGCATGAATATATTTGTGTTCTTGATCCTATCTATGAGTTGTATGCACCTGTTACGGTTCGAAACCGGCGATCCCAAAGGTGACAGCTTGGGACACCAAAGGGGATGGTCCGTAGTTTGAGGATTACATGTATCCATTGAGTTCATTTCTTTGTTCCGGTGCTCTTTGACAGGAGCACCTTAATATCCATTAGTTCCTTTTGGCCCCGTTCGTAGCGGGATGGTAGGACAAAAGATGTTGTGCAAGTTCTTATTGCAAGCACGTACAACTACCTACGGGATACATGCCTAATGTTTGATATTTGCCTAGATGATCATTACTTTTCCGTGTGCCGTGCCCCGAGTTAGAAACTATCTCATCCATGCAACGCCCAACCATCCATCTCCCTAGCCTACAGTATTTTAAACCTTGCCTGTCACTAGTTGCTATTTCTGCTATTTACTACTGCTATTTACTTCTGCTGTTTATCTTCACTATTACTATCATCACTATCATATCACTGTTACCACTTACCTTTTGCTGCAAGTTAGTATATGTCAGGTGCGGTTGAATTGACAACTCAACTGTTAAAGCTTATAAATACTCTTTGGCTCCCCGTGTGTCGAATCAATAAATTGGGTTATTCTTACCCGCGAAGACTATCTCGATCCCTTACGGTTGAGGGTTATCAGCATAACGTTCCCTCTTGGAGTCACTACCTATTACTCGGCCAAAGCAATAAATAACAATGGAGAACATGCAAGAATTACTTATGAACTAAAATATAAAAGAGGTGAATCAAATATATTACTCAAGATCAATCTGAATATAATCTCATAATCCATCGGATCCCAGCAAACTCAACATAGCAACAGCATAAGGATTACATAGGTGCCTCGATCATGTAGGGCAGCTCACGAGGACTAATTAGTGAAGCACAAGAACGGGAGGAGAACATCACATAGCTACTCGTCATGGACTCATGGTCCAAGGGAGACTACTCACGAGTCATCCGGGAGGCGTCCATGGTGGTGGAGAAGCTCCCGGTGGTGATCCTCCCCTCCGGCAGGGTGCCGGGAAGAGTTCTCCTGGTGCTCCCGATCTTGGAAGCGGCGGCGGCGGCGGAACAGAGATGGGATCGCGAAAAGAAGTCCTGTTCTGAGGGTTACGGGGAACCCTTTAAATATATGCCAAAGTAGGGCACCGGGGGAGCCTCGGGGGGCCCAAGCGCCCCCCCGGCACGGCCCAGGGGGGGGCGTGCCCACAGGGCGCCTGGAGCCCCTGTGGCCCCCCTAGGCTGCCCTTCGGACGCAGTGTTGTTTTCGTTTCGCTGATTTTTTATATAATTTTTCTGGATTTTTCTGGGCAGTTCTCGAAACGTGAAAACCTGAAATACAAAAACAGCCGAAAACAGAAACTGGCACTGGGGTGCACTGGATTAGTAAGTTAGTCCAAATATGATCAAAAGTGTATGGAAGTGTATGAATATCATAGCAATATCACCCAAAAGTGGCATGGAGCAAGCAGAAATTATAGATACGTTTTGGACGTATCAACATCCCCAAGCTTAATTCCTGCTCGTCCTCGAGTAGGTAAATGATAACAAGAATAATTTCTGTGGTGACATGCTATTAACCATATAGGACTTTCTCATAGTCATATGGCAAAAGCTTACTGAGACAATGATTCTAAAGTAATTAAGTTGTCTCAAGAGAAAATCACAAATGACTGAAAGTTTTACAACATGAAACTGAAATATCAAAAAGATTTGCAATGAACATGATGTGCAAATATGATCAAGTGATATCTAGCTTGCCCCCTTTAGTGATGCAAAACATAAGTGCAGGGGCACCTTCAAGGTTTAAGTGATGACTAGATACAATTATTTCAGAATAAACAATATCACAATCATGCAAAAGACAATGCTACTTTGGGACAATGCACATTACACTCAGAATGACAATCATGCTCTCAGTAGTTGGTGCTTGAAGTGCTAGAGCTTTTTATTTTGAAACATGGAAGCAATTGTGTCAACGGTAGTAGTACTTCATATGTGTCATGTATAAAACATCCTATAAGTTGCAAGCCTCATGCATCGAATACTAATAGTGCCCGCTCCTTGTCCTAATTAGCTCGGATCCCCATGGGTTATCATTGCATTGCATATGTTTTAACCAAGTGTCACAAAGGGGTACCTCTATGCCACCTGTACAAAGGTCCAAGGAGATAAATCGCATTTGATTTCTCGTTTTTGATAGATCTCAACTTGAGGACATCCATGCCGGGACAACATAGAAAATAGATGATGGACTCCTCTTTAATGAATAAGCATATTCTCATGAGAGATTGAGGATTAACGTCCAAGCTAAAACTTCCACCATGATGCATGGCTTTGGTTGGCGGCCCAATGTTCTTCTCTAACAATATGCATATTAATTCAATCCACGGTAAATCACCCTTACTTCAGACAAGACGAACATGCATAGCAACTCACATGATATTCAACAAAAGTGTGACAGTTGATGGCGTCCTCAGAAACATGGTTACCGCTCAGCAAGCAACTCATAAGAAATAAGATACATAGGCAACATATTCTTTACCACAATAGTTTTTAGGCTACTTTCCCATGAGCTATGTATTGCATGGTTAATTTGCTTAGTGCAGGTGTAGGTTAGCAAAAGACTGGGAGCGACCAACTAAGAGAGCAATGACAGTCATAATCATGCAGAGCGACAAAGCAATATTGAATCAGGCATGGTAGTTATATCGCTACTCAGAAACAAAAGATCATCACAGCTTGACAGACTTTCTTTACAGTCTTGAATATGCGTGAGCATACGCCAAGTCAATCAAAATAAATTCTCGAAGGAAGATATTACTAAACCATACCATATCATAGGCAAACAACCCAAGTTGGTACTCCAATAACACATTGGGAACCCCCCAGCTATCTGAGATTAACCATAAGAAAACCTGAACTACTAAGCACCATCATGAAAGTAGCATCTTTATCATAGACACATTAACCAATGCAACGGAAGCAAACTCTCTTAATAAGGTGAGCATGGTAATTAAAGAGAGTTCAAGCAACAAACTAAATAAAAGCTCTTGAAGAGATAAGCATGAATAATAAGAGCAAAGTATGATAGTAGCTATTTAAAAGACAAAGAACACACACATCATAGATAGACATGAAAAATTCTATGTAATGTTATAGGTAGAGGTGGAGCGTGTTTCTCTCCCACATAAAGGAATGCTGGGTTCCGACTCGTTATGAAAAACTAAAAAGAAAACTAAAAGCAAGACGCTCCAAGCATAGCACATAACACATGAAGTGATAAAAATATAGCGGAACGAAAGATGAACTGATAATGTTGATGGAGAAGGGGATGCACGGGGGCATCCCCAAGCTTAGACGCTTGAGTCTCCTTGAATATTTCTTGGGGGTGCACGGGGACATCCCCAAGCTTGAGCGCTTGACACTCCTGAATCTTTTTATCATCTTCCCTCGCACACTTGAAAACTCCCTTCATACACAACTCATCATAATCTGATTAGCGAGGTTAGTACCCTTAATAAAATAATTATACCTTGCTGGAAATAAGGATATTCTTGAAGTTCTACTGTTTCTCAAGATTGCCAAAAGGTTTTTGCAAAGAAAAAGCAAGTTCTTAATTTGCAAAGTGAAGGTAAGGCAAAACAGGACAGAATCTGTGAAAAACAGAACAGCAGGCAGTAATTGACCCGTTCGGGATACTTCTGCAACTCAAATCAAAAAACTCAGAACTGACGCACGAAAGACAATTATATAGAGAACGCTGTCGAAACAATTCAGACCAAAAAGATGATCTGGTGATTTTATACGAATTTTTCTATCCAAGGACAGAATCTGTTTCCTGGACAGCACCTCACAACTTTTGAACTTTCTAGCAATCAGAGGCTATACTTGGCACAAATATGAAAAGTAAAGATACAATGATGATGCTACAGAAGTAAACAACATCAAGACACAACAAAAACAAAAATTTTATTCATGTGGGCTGCCTCCCAAAAGCGCTTTCTTTTATGCCTTTAAGCTAGGCATAATGCATAGATCAAGTTGTATCAATTGAACCATCATCAAGATCATCAAAAAGCTCTTCAATAATAGAACTAGTCTTAAGAGGACTCTCAAACAAAGGCCTCATAGAGATACTTCTAGGTAGAAGACCAAAAGGATAAAAGTCAAGGGAAGATTCATTTATAAATTCATCAACGATAGGTGTTTCTTCCAAAGTCTTTACGGTTTCAACCCCTTTGGCAATAGGTGGATTGCTTTTAGAACGGGGAGCCTTTGGAACATGAACGAACTTAGGCTCCCTCTTTGCCGGAGTTTCTACCTTTTTGGTTTTGATCGAGGAGAAAGTAGTTCCTAAGGTATCAAATATTTCCTCAATCTTGTCCATCCTAGAAGAGTCAGAATCATGGAATTTGACGGTCTCCAAAATTTTGAAAATTTTATGCATGGAGCTATCAAGTCTATTCAAATTCCCTTGGATCTTTCGATCCAACTCATTCATCTTATTAATGCTTGGCATCTCTAGCTCTATTTTTTCAAGTTTTTTCATAATGTGAGCTAGGGTGATGTCCTCTCGAATGCTAACAACAGGGGGACTCCCAACAATATTTTCAATAATACTAAGAGACTCCCAAACTGGGGCCTCTAGGAAATTTCCATTGATAGCAATATCTAGAATAAACCTATTCCAAGAAGTAATTCCAACATAAAAATTTCTAAGCAAGATAGTAGTAGGTTGCTTCTTGGTGGCTCTTTTTTGTGAATCATTAATTCTATACCAAGCATCCTTCAAACTTTCCCCACCTCTTTGTTTAAAGGTGAGAACTTCTGCCTCGTCAAAGACAAAAGGACCCGACATAATGATAACTAAAGAACAAGATAACTATTTTTGTGATTTTCGATAAAAGAAACTAAAGCAAATATGAAAGGTAAACTAACAAGACTAAAAAGCAAAGGTAAAAGATAGCATGCAACTCCCCTATCCTGAAGAGTGGAGTCCCCGGCAACGGCGCCAGAAAATACCCCTTGATGGGCCTCGAACCCCTCATTGGTTACCCCAAGTATAAGATGTAAGATGCAGTAAGTAGAAGTGTTTTCCCCTAGCAAAGATGCCAAGGATCGAATCCCCAGAGACTCCTAGGTTCAACAGGTAGGTGTCAACTGCTAACGGCGCAATTAGCAATCAACGTGGACCTGCACACAGATACAAATAACTTTGCTCCCAACGAGTACAGAGAGGTTGTCAATCTCTCCGGCCTTGTAGTTCACAAAGGGTTAAAAGCAATATGATAGTAGTGATAGATAGTGTTTTGCAATAGTAAATAAAATAGCGGAAAGTAAATAGTGGATGTGATCAATGATGGTAATATGGACCGGAGTCTCATGATGTTCACTAGTGATGTCTCTCTCCCAAAAGACGATAAAACAGCTATGTGAGGTAAACAAATTACAGCTGGGCAATTGACAGGACCATGAACGCAAACCAATGCTGACTACATTGCAAGAAAGGTTGAGGTTCAAAGCATGGGCGGTACGCCAAAGTAAGTAGACCAAAATCCATCAATATCTACTACTAATCATCCACCTTGAGATATCTATCCAGAACATCTCGCTGGTATTAAGTTGCGAGTCCCACCCATAGTGTAAACTCAATGCAACAGACAACTGCATTAAAAGAACTTTGCGTAAAGTAAACAATCCTTGCACCCGCGGGCACAAGCACCGTTGTTTTCCCCCTTGTGGCAACAGCACATCCCCTAGACTCATGTTTCTGTCACTCAAGCTAGTCATCGAGGGGCATGAACCCACAATCGAGCATAACGTTCCCTCTTGGAGTCACTACCTATTACTCGGCCAAAGCAATAAATAACAACGGAGAACATGCAAGAATTACTTATGAACTAAAATATAAAAGAGGTGAATCAAATATGTTACTCAAGATCAATCTGAACATAATCTCATAATCCATCGGATCCCAGCAAACTCAACATAGCAACAGCATAAGGATTACATAGGTGCCTCGATCATGTAGGGCAGCTCACGAGGACTAATTAGTGAAGCACAAGAACGAGAGGAGAACATCACATAGCTACTGGTCATGGACTCATGGTCCAAGGGAGACTACTCACGAGTCATCCGGGAGGCGTCCATGGTGGTGGAGAAGCTCCCGATGGTGATCCTCCCCTCCGGCAGGGTGCCGGGAAGAGTTCTCCTGGTGCTCCCGATCTTGGAAGCGGCGGCGGCGGCGGAACAGAGATGGGATCGCGAAAAGAAGTCCTATTCTGAGGGTTACGGGGAACCCTTTAAATATATGCCAAAGTAGGGCACCGGGGGAGCCTCGGGGGGCCCAGGCGCCCCCCCCCCCCGGCGCGGCCCAGGGGGGCGCGCCCACAGGGCGCCTGGAGCCCCTGTGGCCCCCCAGGCTGCCCTTCGGACGCAGTGTTGTTTCCGGTTCGCTGATTTTTTATATAATTTTTCTGGATTTTTCTGGGCAGTTCTCGAAACGTGAAAACCTGAAATACAAAAACAGTCGAAAACAGAAACTAGCACTGGGGTGCACTGGATTAGTAAGTTGGTCCAAATATGATCAAAAGTGTATGGAAGTGTATGAATATCATAGCAATATCACCCAAAAGTGGCATGGAGCAAGCAGAAATTATAGATACGTTTTGGACGTATCAGTTCACCGGGGCGAGGTAGAGCCAGCGGCGGCGGGCGGATGCAGAGGGGCGCGCGCAGGACCGGTGAGCTAGCGGGGAGGGCCTCCGACGAGATCCCGGCGAAACGGCGGCGGGGCAGCGGCAGTCTCCGGCGAGGGCGCGCGGGAGAGCGGGAGGCGGAGGAGCGGGCGCTGCCGGCTCGGGCGCTCGGGCGCGGTCGGCCCAGATCGGCCCGTCCGCGGGCCTGGAGCGGGCCTCGGCGGGCCAGGCGCGGCGGGAGGGCGCTGAGAGGCGCGGCGCGACGTGGCTTCGGCCACGTGGAGGGCGCCGGTTGGCTGCCAGGGGTGGAGCCGCTGATGTGGCCCAATGGGGCGCTGCCACTTGGCGAAATCGAGGTGGCTGGCTGACTTGGCAGCGCCAAGTGGCGGGGTGGAGAGGGGCTGCGCGGAAATTGATGCAAGGGAGGAGGCTGGAGGTTAGGGAAGGGTTAGGCTGTCCATTTTTGGCATGGAGGGCCTTTATATAGGGAAAAACCTAGGGTTTGGGGGGTTTTGGAGGGGTTTTAGAGCCCTCCGATCGCGATCCGACGGATCCGATCGCGAGGGGAGTTAGGATGGGCCTAGGGGGTTAGTGGGTTATGTTAGAGGGGCTTCGGGCTGAGAGGAGAGAAGGGAAAAGAGGCCCGCGGGGGTTTTCGGAGAACGAAAACATCAGACGAAATAACCGGCGACTGGCAGGTGGAAGACTGACGACCTCCCCTTGCTCTGCTCCTTCCTCCCATCCCTCCAGATCCGGCCTCCCGCGCTCGCTGCGAACCCTCAGCCATGGCTAGGGTTTCAGGCGCGGCGTCCCCTTCATCGCCGGCGAGGCTCTGGCGGCCTGCGGTGGCTCGTCCCGCCCACGTGTGGCTCCGCCTCATGGATGTTCCTCCCGCGCCCGATGGCCACGGGTGGTCGTGGCAGCGGCCTCTTCAGCGACGTTGCCAGACTAGCTCCACGTGCGGGGAAGACGTCTCTAGGGGTTCCCCAAGGTGAGTGTGATGTCGAGGAGAGACGGCGTCGAGGACGGCATCCGAGGACATCATCACGCTCTGCTGCTCCCCCCCCCCTCGTCGACCCACCCCCGCCCAACCTCGCCGGCTGCATCTCCTTCCGTTGCCTCAATCAAGAACGACTTCCGTCTGGAGGGCCTCATCAAGATGTCCGATCTGGTGCGCCCCTCCCCACCTCCCCTGCCTTCCCCGCTCCCTCCTGTCCTCTAATGGCGACTGTTCTTGAAATTTTTATTATTGTCTCTTTTAGTGTTCTTCAGCTTGCTTCATGTATTTAGGTTTTGATAGTGGGAGAAAAAGTGGTTGAAGGCATTGGTAGTACAAGGAAAGAAGCACAACATCAGGCTGCAGTTTTAAATTTGTAGCTTATGACTAGAAACATAGAAGATGGGGATCTCGAGTTACCGTATTTGCTAAAGGTTCAGGAGGATTACAATGTCTGTGCAGTAAAATGTTATTTACGGAGCACAAAATGGGCATCTGAAGCCCCCAGGAAGTTGGCCCTCCTGATTGCTCATTCAAGTATCTGTGTACCTGCCTATAAATTTTAAGCTGGCAGTGTGGTGAATGCTAGCTGTGAAGTTTGATGAGTAGGTTCTCTTACAAAATCGGTACCTAATGAAGGTGACAGTTTTAATTAATTCCAATAATCAATGGCTCCAAATATCTTCTAGCTCTACAATGAGGCAGGTAATGCAACTTATGCCATCAGTACTATAATAATGGTTGTCTTTCCTTTATTTCTTGGCTCTATTACCATTAAAGAAATGTCACCGTTACAGTTTTGTTAGCAACGAACACATGAATTATTTCCAGTAATATCGTGCCTTTAGTATTTATTCCAAAAATGTAAATGCTTTGACAGTTAGAACCTACTTCTTCATGAGTTATTTCTTGTCTCAGAACCTTGCAGAAGGGCATCAGTCAACAGAACGTAGCTAAATCTTCTCCAACCTCCTTTGACTAATTTACGGTCAGGGTGCATCGGCTCACCTGGGCTATGCTCATCTGATGCAAAAAGGGGTCCTCAGCCATGCTCATCTCATGCACCCCAGAGAGGGTGCATGGAGGCAGTCATGCTGGCGCTGACCTTTGTCCTCACTAGACCTGGCCATGGGCAGCCCGACCCGACCCGGCCCAGCCCGACCTTGTCCATGGGCCGGGCTCGGGCCTAGATTTCATATTTGCCGATTAACGAAGAGGCCCGATAGGCTTTTAGTGTGATGGTACGGGCTTGGGCCCGATTTTTAGGCCCGACAACCAGGCCGGGTTGGGCTCGGGCCTGGTTCTTTTACGTCGGGCTTTGGTAGGCCCGGCCCGGCCCGATAGATGGCCAAGTATAGTCCCCACCCACCAGACCACGTTCAGATATGTTTTAATTTTCAAAAAATATTTATAATATCAAATTTTTAAATTTTCAAAAAAATATTCAGAATTTCAAAGCCGGTTTAAAGTTTTAAAAAAATCATATTTTCAATTTTCGATTTTCGAAAATGTTCAGAATTTCAAAAAAAATTAAATTTTCAAAAAATGTTTAGAATTTCAAACTGTGTTTAAATTTTCAAAAATGTTCAGAATTCCAAAAAAAATAAATTTTTGATATATGTTCAGAATTTGCAATTTTCTTTATATTTTTATAAAATTTTCAAATTTTGTTTAAAATTTCAAAATAGTTCAGAAGTTCAAAAACAATATTCAGAATTTCAATAAATGTTCAGAATTTCAAAATATGTTTAAAATTTTGTTCACGTTTTTTTCAATTTTGTTCACCGTTCAAAAACAATATTCAGAATTCAAAATGGTTCAGCATATCTAAACGCATGCACGCTAGCAAACGAAGTCTTAGCTCAGCATGTCTCAGCGTATACGCCGCTGTAAAATAACAACAAATGCATGAACTCTGGATGTCTACACTCAGCATGTATCAGAGGAGAACAACTAGGCCAGGACCATACATGCTACCAAACACACCCGAATGATTGGACTAATAGAGTTGCTAAACAAACGAGCATTCTTTCTCACCAAATAGCCCGACGACCATCATGGTACGTGGACCATCTTCACTCTTTTGAGCCGTACATCACGATATTAGAGCAATTCTAGCTGATCCCTTATACACTCCTACTTTGGCACACTTCACTAAACACAAGAACGACTCGTATTAACCCACATCCCTTTATAAGAAAGGGCATGATGGTCATATTATAAAGAGTCTTCGTCAGCCCGTTCCTGGCGGTAGGTGCCTATGTACGTAGAATATGTACACAAGGCCCCATCGTACGTGCGTCGTTTGCCGCCATGTAACACACAAAGTGGGCTCAAGTCAGTGGTTCGCGTCACATAGTGGGCGACCGGGCAGCGGGTCGAGCGCGTCGCAGGATCCCGCTCTTCTCTTTCGTCGCTATCCTCACCCGTCTATGGCCAACTCCGGCATCGGAAGCAGCCACGGCCACGTGTGGCCCTGATCGGCTCATGGCCATCGAGCCTCAGTGTGCCGCAGGCCGAGGAGCTCGGCCGGTACGGCATACTGGTGTCGTCGACCTCGTGCCTCCCGACGGGGTGGCACATCACCATCGACGGCTATGCGACAGAGGGACCCGGTGCCACCCTCGAGGGACGTCACTGACATCCCGGCGGACCGTGGAACGCCCGGGGTCGTTGCCGTCGGTTTTGGTACGGGCGTGACTTCGAGGCCATCCTCGATGAACACCACCAGAGGGACATTCGCCCCACTTGCCCGAGTGGCACGTGACGGGCATCGCGCGCCCGCAGCCGCAACCAGATCCTGCCGAAACTGGTGGCATCGAGGGAGGCGGGCAACCTAGAGGACACCCTGGAAACCTCTCATTAGCACTTCTGAAATCATCTAAAACACTTCTGGAGTCCATCCTCCATTATCTCCTCGTTCTCTTACATACCACTAGTTGTTAAGCGTGTGACACTATAGGTTCAATTATATGTGTACACATCTGGAACATCTTCTGGACAATAATTACTAGTGGGATATGGACACACATAATAATCCCCACATGTCAAGGAATATTTTATCAAGCGAACCTTCTGGGACCTTTTTGCTTCGTGATACGTTACAAACTCCAAGGTTAGACTTTTATGGTATCCACTTGATTAAAACTTTGTTCATTATACCTAGTTATCCTCGTTAGTGATTTATATTCGTTTCTCGTTTTCGTATTCTGATGTCCTCCTAACTAACACCTTAGTCACTATGCTTGTTCAAGCGATGATTGATGTCGTATTACCAAGCGGGGCCAGATAGTATATTTCCATCGTCAATGGAGCAAATCTTAGACTTGTCATATCAAACACCGCAAAATACTTTTCCGGTATACCCGAAAGCACCTCTATAATCGTCCACTTACGGAGTAACGTTTGGTAACCCCAAAGTAACCCTCCGGCATCCGGGTTTACAATATTCTCTTGGCCTACAGATGTTATTAAACGTTAACACTTTATACAAAAAATACCGACAACATATTCACGACATGATCTCGCAGTATTTCATAACTTGGGTATATCCAGCACCACTGTTAATCGAATGATGTGTTCTCATTATTTTCAACCTCCTTGTTACATTAAGAATGCTCATGGTTAGAAAAACAGAACCATTAACAATACTGATAACAATGATCATGGTTCAGTCACCCTTGCTAAGGGGTAATACCTTACTCATGTTGCTTTGCTCTTTTCTTGTGTATGAGATTACAAAGTTCTGAACCCTCGGCCAAGTGCCCTAGACATGCCATATATACTGCATCACACGTCTAGGAGCTACAATGGATGGCTACTTAAATGATACCAGTAACGACTAATGAATACCAACGGTTTATTCTGCTATTGGTCACATGTTGTAACACGTGGTTTAAATGCAGTGGAGTGTGTAGTGACACTCATATTTATGGCTCACCCTTGACCTTCCAGATGATCCGTTTGAGCCCACCGCGACCGAGTGAGCCTCATTTCATGATGCTGCTGGATCTGATTTCTTCACCTCTAGCTGGGCCACGACACCTGGCGTTCTTAATTTAGGCCCTGTTGTTACTGGGTCTAGGTCTTCAGTTGGGTTGATTGTTGTCTTGGGCCTACCCGGTAGGGTTCCCTCATCATATAATCATGGTAACAATAGCGGGAGCTATATCTCGCCTTCTACGGGGGTACTCCATCTCGCAGTAGGCAATCGGCAGATGGGTTGGCCCGATATGGGTTCCTGGGGGAGCGTTTTTAGGAAGCTTCAATGGTCGATTCAGATTGGTTTTTGAAGCTTCCATGAATTTTTTTTGTTGGTTTTCATCGGTTTTACTTTCGGTTTTTGGCCTTTTGTGTTGCTTTTTCCTCTTTTTTGATACACGTCTACTTTTTCCAATACACGTTCTACATTTTTCGTATATGTATGGGGCATTTCTTTGATACATGTTAACCATTTTTAAAATACATGATAAGTACTTCCTAATATATGTATTGAGTTTAATATGTGTTAATTTTTTAACATTTACATTGAACAATTTTATTTGAGTGATAAGAAATATTGTTTTTAAACAAAACCTTTTTACATTATTGTAAACTGTGACGAACATATTTTTTTGAAATGAAAATGTTTCTTTAAATGTGACATACATTTGTTTGAAACGCAAAAAAAAAATTCTATTGAATAGGAAAATAGTTTTTTCACATTGTATAAAAAATACTTTTAAGTGACACAAACAGTTTTTTAAAACATGTGAACATTCTTCTAATGTCACGATTTTTTTATTGCTATCAACATTTTCCAAAAATTGTACAAACAATTTTTACACATGCGTGGACATTCTTTCGATTTTAAATATACATTTGATATTTCGAAAATATAAATAAAAGTAATAAAATAGAAAAGGAGCGGTCCTCCCATGCTGCGCTGGCATATTAAGGAAGAGCTAGAGGCGACCGCTTCCTTCTTCTCGTCTGAAGCGAGGCAAGGACGCTCCCGGCGGACGCGTTTCCCATTCGAAGCGCTTTGCGTCAAATAGTCGCTGAAATACACAGGATAGCCAATAGCGACTGATAGATGGGCCAGCCTATTTTGTGAACCTTCCCTGAGCCATTTTTTCTGGCTGTTTTTTTATTTGTCGTTTATTTTTCTTTGTTACGTTTTCTTTTCATCCAATTTTTTATTTTGAACAGTTTCACAAATTCTAAAAATGTTGGCAAATTTGAAAATTTTACTCGTGTTTAAAAAAAAGGAAATTAGAATGAAATGTGTTAACAATTGAAAAATGTTCAAGAATTTCAAAAATGACCTTGTTTAAAAAAAGGTTTGGACATTTCAAAACTTTTGAATCCAAAAAATAAAATTTGAAATTTTGTTCATGATTTTCGAAAAAATGAGTTTTTATAAAATATTCAAAATTTAAAAAATGTTCACGTTTCGATATTGTAACTATGGGCAGTTCACTACACTAGTAGGTTCTTTTCGGCTTGTAGCTCAATTTGACATTAAGCAGCAAAAGATCTTAAAAAAAACGTCCATGCTCACTTCTGGTTTCCGCTTCGCTGCATACGACCCCTAGGGCGTATTCGGGAGCCCTCCGGCTCCTCAACTCCACGACTCCAGGTCTAGAGCTGAGTCGAACGCTTCAAATCGTGGTTATGGAGGAGAGAAGATGGCTATCATGGTAGTGTATTTTTACATGGAGTTAAGGAGCGAGCAATTCCCAGCTCCCAAGATCTAAAGAAGCGGGAGTTGATCAAAATTACATGATGATGCCACCGCGAAGTGAGTCTGAGCGTACCGGTTCAAGCTCTAATCCCACGACCGACCAATCCCATCGCGAAGAAAAAGGAACCGACAGCGAATTGGCCTATGAGTCTGCTACAATTTTCGAGTTGAATGGGACAGCTTGGGACAATTTCATGGGCTTCGGACTGACTCCTGGTACGAGCGAGATGCCGTGTCTCCGAACGTTTCGCTCGCTCCCGGCTCGCTCGGGAGAAGCTGGCGAGAGGATCCTGGCAATGGAGTTGAGGAGTTGGAGGCCGTGGAGGCCTAACGAACATGCCCCTAGTTTCGTTGTGTGCACCTGTGATCTGCCCGGTCGGGCGGGCGCCTGTGCCTTGCCCCACCAATCTGCCATAAAGAGCGGCATATATGAGGTCTCCCCAATGGAGCTTCCCCTTCAAAAAACAAGACAATGGCAGAGCTTCACCAGTTAAACTGATAGCACACAGTAATTTTTTTTGAACAGAACCACATGGATTCAACTTAAACCTGGACCGCCAAATCCGCGTCCACCATGACAGATACAAAGTCTGGGGCGTCGTACACCCATACAGAGGGTGAGTCAGCAGATCCCACTCCAAATTGCGCCAGACTATGCGCAACATTATTACAGACTCGATTACAAAACATGAATTCGTAAGATTCAAAGGATGCATGGCATAAGCTCCTAGCTTCTCTGTAGAGCACCCCCAAGTCTGAAGCATCATGTTCCCGCCCCTTCAGAGCATTCACCAGAGTTAGGCAATCAGATTAAAAAATGATACGTTGAACCCCTAGATCAGACGCGCCCTCAATCGCTTTCAGGCATGCGTTGGCCTCCGCCTGAAGAGGGCTTCTGACATGCTCGAGTCTACCGACAGCGGCCGCCAGAAACTGTCCTATCTCGTCTCTTGCAATGAAGCCCCATGCTCCTGCGTGTCTGTCTTCCTTATAAGCTGCATCAAAATTCAGTTTAACTATGCCAGACGGCGGTGGGCTCCACTTAGGCGCGGGCACTGGCGTTGGTGGGCTCTGAATGTCACACCTACATAAGTCAATCAAGTGTCTGCTGATGAAACCACTCACCTCGTCAGCTGTTTTCTGCTTCTCGCCTGCATTCACTTTGTTTCGGGATGTCCACCAATGTCACAAAAGAACAGCCACACCAACAGTTTCTCTCGTGGCAGGGTGAAGATTTTCTCAAACATGGCATGTGGATCCTGGCACGCACAGAGCTGCAGCCGGACATCTTCCAACTGTTGCTCACGCCACACAGCCTTCACTTTTTTGCACTTAAGGAACAAATGGCTCCCATCTTCATCCAGTCGTGCACACATAGGGCATAAGGTGTCTAGTTCAATGTGTTTCCTTTTGATGTTCATCCTCGTTGGAAGGCTATTGTGTGCCAACCGCCAGAGGAACATACGAACTTTCCCAGGCAAGTCTAGCTTCTAGATATGCTGCCAATTTCCAATCACCTGTCCCTGCCCGCTTGAGGATTCAGCGTCCTGTTGGCCCCTAGCTTCCTTCGGGCTCACACCCAGCTGATAGGCAGATTTTACAGAGAAAATTCCCTTCCCGTCATAGTGCCACGCAGGGAAGTCTTCCATGTCAGGTCGCACAGGGATTGCAAGGATGATCTGTGCATCCTCCTCGGTGAAAAGCTCCTTCACCAACCCTTCGTCCCAACCTTCAGTAACAGGACATAACAGTTCGTTCACTATGGTGACGATTGACTGGCCTTGCCGCGTTACTGGCGTCCTAGTGGTGCCCCTCGGCAGCCATGGATCCTTCCAAATATTCACTTGCGTACCATCCCCTATGCGCCATATTATTCCTTCCTTCAGAAGGTCCCGTCCCTTTAGAATACTACGCCAAGTGTAGGACATCCCCGATGTTCTTGCGCCTCCAGAATTGAGCAGTTAGGGAATTATTTTGCTTTAAGCACCACTGCACACAGCGACTCTGGATTTTGTAGCAGCCGCCAACTCTGCCTTGCAAGCATTGCTTGGTTAAATATATGAAGATCCCTGAAGCCCAGGCCTCCGCTTTTCTTTGTTTTCGTGAGCTTCTCCCAACCAAGCCAATGGCACTTGTGTTTTCCATCTTGCTGGTTCCACCAATACCGGCACACCATAGCACCGATCTCCTCACACAAGCTCTTGGTTAAATCAAAGCATGACATGGCGTACGTTGGGATCGCCTGCGCCACGGCCTTGATTAGGATTTCCTTGCCAACTTTAGACATAAGCTTTTCCAACCAGCCATGTATCCTTCTCCATATCATTTCCTTAATATACTCAAACTCTTTTGATTGTGCTGCTCCCAGATGCACAGGCAAGCCAAGATACCTCTCATTTTTTGATTCAGCTGGAATACCAAGAACTTGCAGCACTTTCCATTTGTTCTGAGCACTCGTGTTTTTACTGAAGAAAGCCGAAGACTTATCCCTATTGATCTTCTGTCCCGACTGAGATTCATAGAGGTCAAGGAGTTCCTTCAGCCGAACAGCACTCGCCCCAGTCGCTTTCATCACGATCAGTGAGTCATCCGCAAAAAACAAGTGATTTATGCTAGGAGCTTCCGGGCAGATTTTAACCCCCTCTATGGTTCACTCCAGTTCAGCTTGCTGTAGGAGCACGGAGAAAGCCTCGGCACATATAATGAACAAGTACGGGGATAGGGGATCCCCTTGTCGCAGACCTCTCTACGGTAGGAATGCCTCCATTAGCTGCCCATTGACCTTCACGCGATAGGATACAGATCTCACACGTTTCATAACCAGATCCACCCATGCAGCAGCGAAGCCCATCACTTGCATCATGCGCTCCAGAAAATTCCATTCAACTCGATCATATGATTTTCTCATATCGAGCTTTACCGCAACAAGGCCCTGCCTACCCCCTTCCTCTTGTGCATCAAGTGTGTGATCTCATAGGCCAACAGTACGTTGTCCGTGATCATACGCCCCGGGACAAACGCTGATTGGGTTGGGGAAATAAAGTCAAGTAGAATTCTCTTTAGGCGGTTCGCTAGTACCTTGGAGATGAGCTTAAACAGAACATTACAAAGGCTTATTGGGCGGTACTGGGTGAGTGCCTCTGGGTTTTTCACCTTCGGTATCAAGACAATGGTAGTTTCATTCCAGCCGTAAGGCATTTCACCCCCATTCAGTACCCCCAGGACCTCCTCTTGTACCTTGGCCCCCACTTTGTACCAGAACTTCTTATAGAAGATCGCCGGCATGCCGTCCGGTCCAGGTGCTTTCAGGTCGCCGATAGACTCTAGATCTCCCTTTACCTCCTCCCCGGTAAACGGTTTGGACATCCACTCATTCATATTTGCTATGACCGAAGACGGGACATGCCGAAAGATATCATCATTTAGGTGCCCTGCAGAGGATACGAACAAACTTTTGTAGTAGTTAGTGATAAAAGGCCCTAATTCTTCCTTCCTCTCCACTACACTCCCATCCTCCCTCTTCAATCTAGCAATAGTGTTGATCCTCCTCCTCTCTGATGCATGGGCATGGAAGAAACCAGAGTTGCGATCACCATATTTGAGCCAATTTACATGTGCCCGCTGTTGCCAGTACAAGTTATATTGATCCTCCAGCCTGCCAAGCCTGTACCGAAGCATACTTTCTCGCGAGATCTGCTGCTGACTGATAGCTCCCCTCCTACATCTTTCCAATTCTCTCTTCACTGATTTAATTATATGCTTCAATTCTCCCAAAACTTCTCTATCCCACTTTAAAAGATCAGCACCCACACACCTCAGCGCCTCCCTCACCGAACCACCCTCCTCCTCAAAGACCTTGTTCCATGCCTCCTCAACGATCTCCTGACAGCCATCCTCTTGTAACCATCTTGCCTCAAACCGGAAGCACTTTGGCCCATCACCACCCATATGTGGGACATTTTGCGTGTTCAGCTCAGCAATGATAGGACGATGATCGGAGTGACGCGGATCTCCGTTAATAATTTTGTGTAGGGGAAACAAACATCTCCAACTCCCATTCGCCACCGCCCTGTCCAGCCGCTCCCGTGTGTAACCTGCCTCCGTCCGCCAATTATTCCGCCAGGTAAAAGGGTCACCAACAAAGCCCAAATCTTCCAGCTCACAATGTTCTAGAGTTGTCTGAAAAGCCTCCATACATCCAGGGGCCCGAGCAGGCCCTCCCTCCTTCTCACTTGTAAACAACACCTCATTGAAGTCGCCCATGCAAAGCCATGGCAGATTATTCTGTCCGTACAACGTCCTCAACAGCTTCCAAGTTTTCTCCTTCTCCCCTGCTCTCGACTCTCCATACACCCCCGTAAACCTCCACTTTGTGCCATCCTCTTGCACCACATCAACATCTATGTGGTACCTCCCTTTCCATCTCAAATTAACCTCCACCCCTCTCCTCCAAAAGAGGGCAAGTCCACCACTACGCCCAATACAGTCCACTGCCACCATGTGTACCAAGTTCAAGCGCCATCGCAGGTAATCCATCTCCCTCCCGGTCATTTTGGTCTCCGACAGGAAGAGGATATCGGGATCTTCTGCCCTCTGCAGCTCCAGAAGGCTACGAACTGCCTGTGGGTTCCCAAGCCCATGGCAGTTCCATGCTACAGCCTTCATTGCGTCTCGCAGGGCTGTTCCGACAGCCCCGCATCACTATTGTTAACTGGGTTTCCCACTATTTTGTTTTTCTTCGCCTCACTAGCTGCTGCCCTGTCCCCCCTCCAAATCCTCACCACCCCTTTTTGTGCCCAAGCTCACTTCCAATGGTGCTGCCACAACAGTATCTTTCCTCCTCTCCCTCCTTTTGAACTTCGAACCCTCCCTCCTACTTGCACCGCCTCCCTGTCCACCGGTGTCGACCCCTTTCTTGTGTATTGGTTCGGTCTCTATCTCTTTCCCTGCAGCTCCCTTCCTCCTTTCCCCTATGATGCCATCCTGTACACCTTCCCCCTTCAGGCCCTCCTGTTCTACCTCGCTACTAGAACTCCCAAAGGTCAGCTTCTTCCAGGCTTCTTTCCCCTTTTCTTCACCCTCTCCAGTCTTGGCCACGGACTCCACTTGCATTGGAGCACTGTTCTTTTTCAGAGGGCTCGTCACCTCTGCATCTTGGGTTTCTGTACCTGTCAGCTGGGGTCGAAATGTCGACTTATCCTTCCGCCGGTTATCATTATCACTTCCCAAGCGACCCCTTGAGTTTCCCCAACTCTGGCTCCTTCCACTCCCACTACTTCGACTTTCCAGCCTGCCTCTGCCATCACTCCAGCTCCCCCTACTTATTTCACCTGAACTTTTTGGAATAAAGGCCTTTAGCCATGAGCCAAACTGCTTGTTCTCTCCCTTCCTCAACTTGTACGAACAGTCCTTGTCTACATGGTCGAGCATGCCGCATATGTAGCAGAAATCCGGGGTGAACTCATACTCAAACCTACACCACTTCTCCTCCCCCTTCTTCTTCTTGCTCTCCATCATAGTTTCTCCCTCATTCTCCCCCTTACCATCGTCCTCATCATCCAAAACAAAGCCTCTCATAATCGGCTTAGTAATATCCATCCTCACTTTGACTCTCAAATATTTGCCAACTGCCATCCCATCAGATCCTGCATCAACCTCGAGTGCCTCTCCGATGATATCTCCGATTGCCAGCCCTGCATCTCGACACATCATTCCCAATGGTAGATCAAACACCCGCACCCAAATTGGGACTGTCTTAAACTCATAATCCTTTGTACTTTTTGCTGGGTCAAAATCTTCCACCACCAACAGTGAATTGTTAAACATCCACGGCCCCTCATCTAGGGCTTTCCTCTTTCCAGAATGTTGATGGAACGTAAACATGAAGACATTATCTCCCAGATCTTTACATCCAAGACCTCTCAGCGGGCACCAAATCCTACCAAGAGCGTTTACCATACCTTTGGCATAGGCTGGCTTATCCGACAATAGTTTAGCCAGAGCTCGCGGTTCCACAACCCCAACCTTGCCTCCTCCCGCCCATGCAATTTTCCTTCCCTTACTCTCCAGATCGGACAACTTCAGACTCCTCATCAAACCTTCCACGTGATCCATGCCGACGCCGGAGACAGGAGCACCAGTAGCGCAATATGGAAACTAGGGTTTAGGGTGGTGTACGACGGCGCGCCCTAGCCGCACGCCGAAGGCCAGATAGTGGTGGGAAGGGGCGTGGAGATGGGGTCCCGGAGACGTGGAGATGTGCAGGAGACCCGCCAGCGACCAGAAGAGATCGGGGATGGGTGTGGCGGCGATGGGGATTAACACGACCTAGGCGATCACCACGAGATCGCCACACCAGAACCTAACCGTCACCCACGGGATGGACCCTGTCGGCGGTAGCACACAGTATTAATACTGCTCACTTTTGGTTTCTGCTGATTCTAGTAGCTGTAATCAATAGAAATCAGAGAGGAAGTTCTCTTTATCTTTACCTAATAATAAAGAAAGTTGGGTTTCAGCCCGTCCGTCATGCCACTTTGCAGAAAAGCCCCTCTGTTTTCTGTAAATTAACCCGCACTACACGTTTAAGTCATACCGAACCGTTTTTTGGCATTTTCTCATAAAAACCCCTTAGGTTTCATGTAATCAACCCGCCATCCATACTTAAGTCAGCCGCATCGTTTTTTTGTGTTTTAACAGAAAAACCCCTAACTTTTGGTTAATTAATCTGCAGTTTATCTAAAACAAAAATATCCTTATCTTTTAAACTGTAACTCCGATTTTAACATATTATATATGAAATTTGATTAGAAAAATGTGTAGAATCTAAATAAACTGTTACTTTTATCTGTTAAATATTTCTAAACTATTAATTTGGGTGCAAACTTAATCTATAGTGCACGGTCCGTTTTTCTTTCGCACCGGTGGCGATCCAAATTGCAAATAAACACACATTAAAACCAGATTAAGAGGAAAAAAATATTGATAACCACGCACGCACAACTCTAAAAAACCTCACGGGAAAAAAATAACATTTTTCTCATCTTATTCTGAGCGATTGTGTGCGTGCGAGCGCGCGTACGTGTGTGTGTGAGAGAGACGCCTTAGGACTGACCATATTCAAATACGTTTGAGACCACCATCGGGAACACAAATGTGATGCCATTTTAAAATAAAGAACATCTACCTACCAGGGTCTCGAGTCGTGGTTATTGGGTTAAGAACGTGTGTTTTTTCTATCCCGTTGCAACGCACGGGCTCTTTTGCTAGTCAAAATAAAAAGATTAATACTGCTCACTACAGCCCATAAGGCCCATCTATCATCTCCTTCTCACGTTCTGCCGTGAACCACCTCCTTTTTGCCGATGACAGCCTGCTGTTGTTTAAATCGAGTGTTGAAGGGGCTGTTGCAGTATCACAACTGCTTGAGCGCTACTGTATGGCGTCGGGACAACGTATCAATAATGAGAAGTCATCCATTTTCTTTAGCAGAGGATGCCCGCAAGGAATGAGGGATAATATCAAAAACACTTTGAACGTCCAGAATGAATCTTTAAGTGACAGGTACTTGGGCATGCCTACTGATGTTGGACATGCTAAGAATGGAACTTTCAGGTATCTCAGAGACCGTGTGTGGGAGAAAATAAGAGGTTGGATGGAAAAACTGTTATCTGCTGCGGGGAAGGAAGTGCTCATTAAATCTGTAGCGCAGGCAATACCTGTCTACTCCATGTCATGTTTCCGCCTTCCAAGGGGTTTATGTGAAAGTGTAACCTCGATGATCAGACAGTTTTGGTGGGGTAGCAAGCAAGGGAAGCGTAAACCTAGCTGGGTTGCTTGGGATGAAATGACAAAGCCCAAACATCTGGGAGGACTTGGCTTCAAGGATCTGGAAATCTTCAACCTTGCTCTGTTGGCTAGGCAGGCATGGAGAATATTACAGCAACCCAACTCTCTGAGCGCCCGAATTCTAAAGGGAGTTTACTTCCCTGAGAACTCTTTATCTGATGCTACTCTTGGAGCACACCCATCGCAGATTTGGAGGGCCATTCTTGATGGTCGTGACATAATGATCCAGGGACTGATGAGGAGGATAGGCAATGGAGAAAGCACTAACATATGGCGGGATAACTGGATCCCTCGTCCTCATATGAAGAGGCCTGTCACTTCTCTGGCAGCGCATCCGCCTCAACAAGTCTCGGAGCTGATCAACCATTCTAATGCCACCTGGAACGAAGAACTAGTCCGCACAGTGTTCATTCCAATTGATGCAGAGGCAATTCTGAAGATCCCTCTCTGCACTAGACAGATTGAGGATTTCTGGGCTTGGAGCGAGGACAGGCGGGGGATTTTCTCAGTACGTTCAGCTTACAGAATGATCCAGCAGATAAAGAGGAGCCGGGAATCCTGGTTATACGAGCAAGGAGGGTCTTCTCATTCAGCCTCGGACAGCCAATCATGGACAAAGCTCTGGGGAATAAGCGTCCCATCCAAACTGAAAATATTCTTATGGAGACTGGCCAGGAA
>LR738709.1:609125799-609139219 GCA_902687465.1 Secale cereale | reverse complement strand
AAAAAAAAAACCACTCAAAAAAAAAACAAAAACAAACAAACAAACAAGACCCAACTCTGATTCCCGTCTTGCCGCCGTCTTCTACTATTTCGTCTGCCGCGGACTCTTGCGACCGGCGGACTGGTCCTTGCCGGCGAGTGGGGTGGCGAGCGGCCGGCAAGAGCTGAGAGGCCAGAGGGCAGAGGCTGGTCATAGCTCCTGGGCTCGTCTCGCCGCTGCCGGGCAGGCGACACGGCGCCGCGCGCAGAGATCCGGTGAGCTGAAGTCCAACTCTTGTGATTCTGTCTTTGTAGTGTAGATTTGTTCGTCTTAATTACGGAGTGGTTGGGGAAAGTTCTAATCAGGTCATAGAATTTTTTACTAAATTAAAAATTGTTGTTTCCAAAAAGAGGCATTCATGGTTAAGGGCGTCCCGTCAAAAATGGTTAAGGGGGAAACCATTGATGCACCTTACAAAAGAAAGAGAGATGAGTGTGAAGCCAACAAACCAACATTAATCGAAGCAGAACAAAGTCTCCTGTGTTGTTGCTCGAATTTGAGATTATTAAGACAAGGCTACATATACGATTGAGATTGCACATGATTTTCTAGCCAATAGCTTGATAGTCAACTTAAAGAGTAAAATCACGGAGAAGCACATCTATGAAGATGTTCTTATGCAATTTAGGAGTGTAAGGACAGGAGCTGATGTATTGTGATTAATTCAAAACTCCGTGGTTAAGTACAGTAGTATTTTTGTACAGTTTCTTTTGTTTTGGAGTATCTGCTGCATACAGTTAAAGTTACATATGTAAACTATTGCGGACAAGATGAATATAATTATCTAAGTTTCTGAATATTCTGCAAAATATAGCTTGTTTTAGTCCTACAATTTCGTTCTTCTTAAAACACCACAAACGCAAAGACAGCGCTTACAACTTCTGTTATTCCTTTATTTGGCATATAACGATATGCTTCCCCCCCCCCCCCATGCTCACAAATATACAGTAGTTGTTTTCAAACACAATACACTATGTATGCAACACCGCTGTATATAATGATTGAGTGCAATATAACTAGTTTTGATCTTATTCAGATCATAGTTGATTCCTGTGAACCAACAGAAGCTCTTGCCCAATAACGTGTAAGCCCATAGACAGGGAGACATTTGTGTCTATTCAGAGAGTGCTGATCAGCTATGGTAAATACATGAGAAACTATTACCATTTTAGTATTACTATAACATAAATAGAACAAGCCGTCCAATCTATATTACTGCCCTGTGGACCAAGACGAAAAATTCTGGCTGGCCATGATTATCCGTTTTATGGCGCCCAATTCTTTCACCACATCACCCATATTTATGCGCTGTCTTGCAGAGCCCCTGCAGCAAGCTAGACCAAGTCTTGAAACTGGAGCAGCGAACAATTCTAAAGTCACTTGAGGCTCTTGGTTGCATCTTATATTGACGTCCATTATTGCCAGCAGATTACCAGGACAGGCCATCTCAACATACTTTGGTAGATTTGTAGTATCACCGAAAAATGAGTCAGTTGGCCTTCTCCCAGTTAGCATCTCCAACAATAGCACACCATAGCTGTACACGTCGCCTTCCACAGATATTTCTGTCCCCGTGCCATACTCTGGTAAAGGAAGGAGAAGACAGGGTTTGTGTTAGCTTTCTTATAAACTATATGCTATAAAAATAATTCATTCCACACACATTCCCTAGTTGTTCACATATAGTAGGTGACTGTATTCTCGGCACAACGAATTACTGTAAATATATATATTAGATTCTCATTTCATATGGTGACCACAAGAGGATGATGGCATGGAAGATACACAAGATATTAGTTTGCGTAAATCTTCTTACATGGTACACTAAAAAGCAATCATGAACAATTTTATGAGGGAAATTTACTGATTTTTTTAGGTAGTGTTAGTGAGTTAAATCAACAATAACCATGTATGGTGGAGCCAAGCGGCTGCCAGCAGAAGAACAAAGATGAGGTAATCAGTCCACTAATCGTGTTGACGCGTACCTCAATTGATGAAGAAATTTAACCTAGACCTACTACTCTATTTTGTAATTCATGTTTGGTAAATGATGCGGTTTAGAATTTTTCTTAGATCTGTTACAGTATATGTGGATTGCACTAGCCCTTTCCATCAGTTCGGACTTTTGGTTGCGTTGGCTAGTGCATGAAGCTTAACATGGTATCAGAGCTAAGGTCTTGAGTTCAAGTCCTGGCTTTCGCAATTTATCTAAAAAATTGCTGCTGCCCCCCTTTGTGTCCACGTATTGGCCTCTTGAGTCATACGTGGGTTTCGCGCGCCGTCGCTCTCTTCCGGTTGCACGTGTTGACTTGTCTTCCCCGTCACACGTGAGAGGGGGTGTTACAGTATATGTGGATTGCACTAGCCCTTTCCATCAGTTCGGACTTTTGGTTGCGTTGGCTAGTGCATGAAGCTTAACAAGATCTACACGTTAATAAAATCCTGCATAAATATTTTCAAGCAATTACTGAATATGTGGTGGAGTAAGAAGGAAACAACATACCTGGTGCAAGGTACCCAATTGTGCCTTTGATTCCAACCGAGCAACTTTGGTCAGCAAGTGATTGCCCGCTTTCTTCTGCTTTAATAATCTTTGCTAATCCGAAGTCCCCAAGATGTGCAACCATGTTATCATCAAGAAGAATATTACTTGGTTTGACATCACAGTGAACAATTGGAGGATCAATATGGTGATGGAGATATTCCAGTGCCTCCGCCACATCAAGAGCAATGTTTAGCCTCTGCATCAGGCTTGGTATGTGGAACTCATCTTCTGTGCTAGGGTGTAACCATTTATCCAAGCTTCCATTGGGAATGAACTCTAGCACTAGTGCCTTGAATTGGATGCCACTGTGGTCCAAGCTATCACACACTGTGATAACCTTGACTAGTTTGCGATGTCGAATCCTTTTGAGGGCATTGCACTCAGAGATAAAACTCTTTGTGGCTCCTTGTCGTTGGACATCAAGTACCTTCACTGCTGCAGTAATCAAATTTGCGCCAGAACCAAAAGTTCCTTTATATACACTGCCGAAGCTTCCACGGCCAACCAAATTTTCCACAGAGAATGAATCTGTAGCCGAATGCAACTCAGTGTATGACATCCTCTGAAACAACTCAGGGATGTTTTGCTGACCTTGGCAGGCACCACCTCTTGACTTCTTAATGTAACAGCATGTAGCAATGCTGACACAGAGAAGGATGAATGCTCCCACCACAGTAAGCACGAAGATGTGAAGCAGTTTGTGACGTGCAAGCTTATCAGGGGCTGGGTATGGGCATGCAGGGAAATGAAAGAACACAGGGCCACCACATAGCATGCCATTACTCGTGAGAGACACAGCACTTGGATTTGAAAAGATCCCCTTATATGGCACTGGACCTAATAGGTGGTTGAATGAAAGGTTTAGATTCTTTAGAAGCTGGAAGCTCTCAAGAAATTCAGGGATAGGTCCTGATAAGTTATTATTAGAGAGGTCCAGCTCTTCTAACCCTCTTAATGCCATGAGTTCTTTCGGAATTTTTCCATGCAAGAGATTCCCTTGTAAGTATAGGAATTGCAATTCTACACAACTACCAAGGGTATTTGGAATTGCACCTGATAACTTGTTCGATGAGAAATCCATTATTGCAAGATTGACTAGCTGCCCAACATGTGGAGAAATAGGTCCATCTAATAAATTGTTTGAGAGATTGAGACATACAGCCAGGGAGAAAATGCTCAGAATGTCTTGTGGGATTTGCCCAATCAAGAGGTTCCTGGAAAGGTCCAGGGAATTTAACTCAGTAAGGTTGCCAAAAGTAGCTGGAATACTACCCTCCAAATTGTTGGTTGAAAGATTTAGATCATTTAGGTGTGATAGGTTGCCTATTGACGATGGAATCTCCCCATGGTATCTATTCTGAAATAGAGATAGTGCTTTGAGGTTGGATAGCTTTCCTATATCTGAAGGGATGGTTCCTGTGAAAAGGTTTTCATCAAACCCAAGCATCGTGAGTTGGTAATATCTTCCTATGCCTGTAGGTATATGCCCAGCAATTTGGTTTCCTCCTGCTTTAAGAGTTTCTAGTTTTTGCGACAGATTGCTGATGCTATTTGGCAAAATCCCTGAAAGGTTATTCAGTTGAAGTTCTACAGAAAATAGGCGGCTGCAGTTAGCCAAGGAGGTCAGAAAATCCCAATCCCTTGACTCTGTAGCCTGCAGCTCATTATCCCCTACTCCAAATCTAGTCAAACATCCATTTTGGCCAATATTAGATGGGATCTGTCCCCGAAATCTATTCCCATGGAGAACAATACGTTCAAGAGAAGATATGTTTGACAAGGAGGCAGGAATCTGGCCTTCAAATTTGTTGTAGAATAAACTGAACTTTTTCAGGTTAGTAAGTATAGAGCCAATATCTTGTGGTATAGAGCCTGACAGTTGGTTTGACCCGAAATTGATAATCTCGAGTGACGACATATTAGATAATACTGGAAAGATCAAACCTTGTAGGTTATTGAGTGCTAGATTCAGAAATTGAAGGTTGATAAGCTTACAAAAAGCTGGTGGAACATGGCCGCTCATCATATTTTCACCCATGCTCAAAAGTTTCAGCGCTGTCAAATTGCCGAGCCATGGTAGTATTTGCCCGTGCAGATTGTTACTTGCTATACTGAACACGGTGACTGTTGCAAGATCTGCAAAAGAAGGAGGAATGGTACCCGAGATATTGTTGTTGCTAATACCCATAACAACAAGCTTTGACAGGTTTCCCATGGCGGGAGGAATGGCACCAGACAGGGAGTTGAAGCTCAGATTGAGTCTGCGGAGTGCAAAGCAGATACCAAGGCTAGGAGGAATCTGACCTTCAAGCTTGTTGCCGGACAAATCAAGTGCACGGAGATGCGAGAGGTTTCCAAGAAATGGTGAAATGGTCCCGGAGAGGCCAAGACCTTGTAGGCGCAGCGCCTTGACATGGCCCGGGTGAGCACTGCTGCATTTCACGCCAGTCCAGCTGCAGAAGCCATGAGTACTGCCATTTGAGCTGCTGTTGATTGTCCATGAGGAGAGTGCACCCAAGGGATCCTTTGTGATGAGGGATTTGAATGATATGAGGGCGGGGAGGTCATGGGCCGTGCTGATGGAGCTGGAAGTGGAGTTTGATGGGCTCAAGAGAAGTACAGTAGTGGTGGCAAGAAAGGCAAGAAGCCGGAGGAGCCATGGTCTGGTCTCCATGGCCAGACAAAGAAAATCAGTACCAGGTGCTGGTTGGGGGCGCTATACAAGTAGGAACTGCAACTGTGAGCCAAGCAACTACAGTATGATGTAACATTCTATCATTGACTAGTCAATGAAATTCAGCACGACTATAAGACACGTCGACAGGAAAATACTATTGCAAAAGAGAAATAAATGTGTGAACCTGTGAACGCCCAAGGTCTACTGCAAGTTTGCAACAGTACTACAAGAATAAGGTATTGAAAAGGACACCTATGTCCCTGTGAGAGTTTTGATGTTATTGTCAAGCTGATTAGATGACTAATCATGTTATAAGTGTATACACAATGCACCGTTCAGCATGAGCGGTAAGCTACATTCTTTAGTGAAAGGATATATCTTGGTGGAAAGATATGTTCGTTGTCTAAAAAAATGACTCTTCATGGAAGAACACACCCCTCGTGAAGTGATGTCTTTTCATCGAAAGTCATATTAGAACAAAATGAGAAGCACAATAATTGTTAGGTTTGCACATAAAATTAGTTTGTAACTTTCCAAAATAACTGTTAGGTTTGCACATAACTGTTGTCATTTTTTCCACACTTTGGTGACATCTTCACTCTTTTGAACCAGACATCACGATATGGGAGTGGGATGGTACGTAACTTCAGAACCAAGACTAAAATACATCTACCATTTGTATCCGGCCAACCTGAAATTCGTCCACCAAGTAGAAAGTGCCGACTAGAGCAAAGATACCTACTTGGAAGTAGAAAAAAAATCATATGGTCTATTCTGAAAGATATATGGCCTACAAGCAAAGCGAGTCCTCGTCTTGGTCTTGCTTCATGCATTATACTTTTCGCACGCTGAAGTTTTCACTGAATTTATCATGATTTTGACAGTCAAGCATGCAGACCACGGCAGACGGGCTCATTATTATCTTGCCATGCATACTTTTCCTATGCTGAAGTTATGGATGGAATATAATGATTTTTTTTTGGGACTAAATATGCAGATATCCCGTCTAAAGCTTAGAAATGCACTTTCCTTTTTTTTTTCTCTCCATACGATGAGTTTGCATTTAAATTTCGGAGGCATGCTATAACATATCCTCTTTATTTTAAAACAGACTTTTAGCGGTATCTACGTTAAGCCATGTCACTTCAAAATAAACAATCTTTGTATTATATCGAAGATCAATCAAGTTCATAGATCTTGAGAACTGAGACGTACGAACAGTCATGTTCTTTGGTTAAAAGACACATTCTTTGGTGAAAAGATATATCTTCCTGGACATACGTTCCTTGTGTTAAAAAATGTCTCTTTGTGGTAAAGCACACCCCTTGGTGAAATGATGTCTTTTCGTAGAAAGACATGTTAGACCAAAATGAGAAGAAGCATGATAATTGTTAGGCTAGCACACAACATTCAGTTTGTAACTTTCAAGAAGATGCTACCATTGGAATGGCCAGAAAACTAATGTACTACCATAATTTTACATCTCATTTTTTATGCACTTCAAAAATATTTAAACTTTGCAAATCTATGCTTACAGAAATACAAACTTTATATATACACATTTGAAGATATAACTTACTAAAACACCTGATGATATCTGCAGCAAAGCGTGGGCTTTACACTATAGTTACAGCCTCAGACAAAAGCAATGGAACACCATCTTGTGTCAATTTTGTCAAAACATAGAACGCCAGAAATTTTTCATTATTATTTTGACCTTCCATAGATTGCTCCCAGCATATCTGTAAACTGATACTCCGTATGTAAAGAAATATAAGATCGTTTAGATCACTTAAGTAGTGATCTAAATGATCTTATATTTCTTTATGGAGGGAGTAAAAAGGATCGCCACTTTCAGCATCGAATACGCTTGTCATTTTTTCTACACTCGGTGACATCTTCACTCTTGTGAACCAGACATCAGGGTATGGGACAATAACCAAGACTAAACATACCACTACCCTTTGTATCCGGCCAACCCGAAACTCATCCACCAAGTAGAAAGCGCCGGCCAGAGCAAGTCTCGCCATGCTTCACGCATTATACTTTTCGCACACTGAAGTTTTCACTGGAATTTATCATGATTTCGACAGTCAAACATGCAGACCATGGAATTTATCATGATTTCGACAGTCAAGCATGCAGACCACGGCAGACAGGCTAGTGCCCTATCGGCAATGTTAGCTTCTTATTGGCTTCACACTGAAGTTGAATAGGGCAGTGGTCGGACCGGACGGCGTTACAGCACCTCACCGAAGTGACCGGAGTAGTACCCACATATCTTACCGTCTTACATCAGTTAAGTTTTTTGGTTTGGAAGAGAGAATCCAGATGGTCAGAGTGGTCTTTCTACAGCGTTGGCCAATTCCTCCTGAAATACCACTCAAAACAAGGGAAACTCCAAAGGAAAAGTACAGCTAAAGTCGACTGATTAACCCTTTGCATTGTTCCTATATCAGATTTAGGAAACCTTCAAAAATCTTTTTTTTTTGCGAGAAAGGAAACCCTCAAAATTCATTGCGAAGTGTACCGAGTACAAACAAGATTATCGTACACGAGATTTTTCAAGGAACTATTATTATGGATAAGTCGATACATGATCCTTCCCACACAAAAAAAAAAGTCGATACATGATCCTCATCATCGTGACTCATGACTAGTGCAGAAGACGTTACATGTGCTGAGTACATCCATACTTACACGATAAGATTGTTGGTAGTAAAAGAAACTTTCCAGGTCATGCAACATCATCCGGGAAATCGTTCGGCAAGCTCCAAAATCCGTCACTCCAGCGTGATCGTCTCAGTTTCAATCCCAATCTCTTCAACATCTCACCACACAACAAATACGCCACAACCTCTGAAAAGGCTAACACATTTCGTAGTGGAATCAACATGGGTAAGGTGCTCTTCTTCGCGGTGTTCCTGGCGGCCCTGGTGTCCGTCTCCGCCGCCCAGGGCGTGCTCGAGCAGAGCCTCACGGACGCGCGGTGCCGGGGCGAGGTCCGGGAGAAGCCGCTCCACGCGTGCCGGCAGATCCTCGAGCAGCAGCTGACCGGCCGCGCCGGCGAGGGCGCCGTCGGCGTCCCGCTGTTTCAGGCGCAGTGGGGCGCCAGGGAGCGGTGCTGCCAGCAGCTCGAGAGCGTCAGCCGCGAGTGCCGCTGCGCCGCCCTACGCGGCATGGTGCGGGGCTACGAGCAGTCCATGCCGCCGCTGGGAGAAGGGCACCCACACCATGGCTCGTCGCGGGAGCGTCAACAGGAGCAGGGATGTTCCGGCGAGTCGTCCACGGCGGAGCAGCGGCAGGAGGTACAAGGGGGGCAGTATGGCAGTGAGACAGGAGGAAGCCAGCAGCAGGGAGGAGGCTACCACGGCGTGACCGTCGGGCATGGTGGTCAGCAGCAAGGACAGGTGCTCAGTCACAAGAGGCCGCAGCGGCAGCAGGGAGAAGGGTTCTCCGGCGAGGGGGCGCAGCAGAAGCCGCAGGCCGGTCGCGTGAGGTTGACGAAGGTGCGGCTGCCGACCGCGTGCCGGATCGAGCCCCAGGACTGCAGCGTCTTCTCCGCCGACCAGTACTACTAGGCTAGCTGATTGGTCGATGCAATGTGTGAGCTCTGATAATAAGTGTCACCTGTAATCACAATCCTCATGCCGAAATGACAGTAATAATGAAAAAGCAATGAATAATGAAATGAGTTTACTTGGCAGAACCGGTTAATTATCCCGTAATTCTTTCAATTTCAAAATTTAAAGCGTGTGATTCACAAAACTCCCAAAAAAGTCACTGATGTATGCATGCACACGGCACAGGAATACAAAATAAATCTTGAAAACTCTATGGGAAAATGCTTTTGTTTGCAGGTCGAGAGCACATCACTATTTGAAATTATGGATCGCCACATTTTATTTTTATTTTCAGCGCATCACGTTTTTATTAAGGAATCCTTTTGGAACTTAAAGATGCATGCTTTTAACTTTTCAACATAAATATCAGTAGAGCTTAGGCAAAAAAAATGCCATGGTTTTAGTTTGAACTAAAACCACGCCATTTCTTTTGGATCGGAGGGCGTGTAGTTATAAGTGATACAATGTCATGTTCTACATTACTGGATGGTGACAACTTGAAGTGAATAAGTTTTTCGTTGGCACTTTCTTTTTAAGGGAAAAGCCATCATGGTGACTTTATTCATAAGGTGTAAAAGTTTTTTTTTTGCGGGTGTAAGGTGTAAAAGTTACATCGGTTGCTAATTTCACTAAGATAAAAAGGGGAAAGATTCCTGCTAGCTGCCACCTGTTAGTAACAGAAACATTAGAATCACAAGCTAAAAGATGCGCAACTTGATTGGCTTCCCTAGGACAATGATCGAATTTGACATTCACAAAACCTTGACATAGAAAGGAGCATCCTTCGTAAATTGCAGCCGCAACACCAATTGAATTGCCTCCATTCTTCATCGTGCCGGCAACATCATGCAATTTGAATTCACTAGAATTGTGTTACACCCCACCAGTCCAGCGAGGACCGGGCTATTTCGGAGGGCGATAGCCTCTGCCATGGCAGCCGAGTTGACGTAGGTTACAACGTAGTTGCTTGCCTGCCATGATTATCATGAAGCACCACACCTGAAGCGTCATTCTTCTCGAGAATCCTGAAGGCCGTATCAACATTAAGTTTTACATAGTTCTCCAGTGGTTTCTCCCGGCCTCCTCTGCGAGTGCCCACATTTTAGCTCGCCTGTAGTTAAGACATAGCGGTTGTTAAGTTTTACATATTTTGTACTGCACTTAGTATAACTATAATTGCATATTTTTAGTACTATTAAGTTATACTTAGAATTGATTGCATGCTAAATACAATTAATAAATGGTGGCTTATGTGGCACAATAAACAACTATTGCCAAATTTTCTGCATGCATGATTTCACTTGGATTCCTTCCTAGTTTTTTTCCAGGAATTCTTTCCTAGTTGATCCGCTTCCCCATTGATGCATCCTCGCCTTAGGCAAACAATTACAATCTCTAGTGGTGATGAATGCTTTGTTGTTAATACAAGTTTCTCTTAGTTATGAGCGGAGCGAGAAGTAATATAGACAAGTTTTTGCACCAAACCTAGAGGCAAGGTGGCATTGGAGGATTGAGGACGCTTGTGTTTTTTCTGATGGGGATGTCTGCATTTGTTGTTGAGGTGGATTATGACAATCTATCTTTTGCCCGTTTTATTATCTGTTCAACATTTTATTTGCTTCCATGCCTATCTATTATTGTTGCCGATACAATGAATAAGGTTAACGAAGCATAATTTAGCAACCACAAAATGTGTATTAGGAGTCAGGGCCGGGCGGGCAAACTCAGGGGCCTGTGCCAAACTCTAAAAATGGGCCTACCATTAGAAGAATGTCTGGCAAAGAGAAGCACTGCAACATATGACCAAAACGTCATTAATGATCGAGTACAATTTCTTAGTGCTTTTTTCATCAAAGTTATATTTGCAACATTTTAGAAAATTTGCCTTGATTTTTTCCATGGCGTTTCCATCAAAAAATGCCTTAAAACCTACCTATATAAAGGCAATAAGGGAAAAGACTTCTGGATACCGTCCAAGCTAAGGTGTCTTTGTTTAGATGGTATGCTAAGCTGTTCTTCATGATGCCTCAAATCATCATTCTGCAAGAAAAGACTAAAAAGAACACTAATTATGCAGTTAAAGGTTTACAAACAACGAGCGGACAAGGAGTCTTATATAATTCCAATAGCATTTATTCCATTTTGCTTCACATAGAAAATGTAGCTGAGGTGGTCGATGTTTCTTTTAGCTCGCGTGAGGTCGCCGGTTCGATCTCAGAAGCAACGCTGGAATATCTCATATAGATTTGTTTTTCAGGCTGCTCGGGTGCCCTCCAGCGTATGGGCTGAAATTCGGGCCCTGTGCGGTTGGCACGTGTTGCACATGCCTTGGTTCGGGCCTGCTAGGAGTGTACCTGGATTACGTTGGACGATGGGAGATGAAAGGGATGTATTAATTAACAGAGATACTAAAGCTTAATTTTCTTATATATTGTTAATATTGACAAGAAGCAACTAGCTAAATCAAAGTTGCAGTTACACAGCCGCAATCATCTATATCTAAATAACATATTTCTCTCAACGTGCAAGCATGCTACCTCAGCATGTAGCATGCATGGAAAAATGTCCACTTCAACATGCAACCATGCATCAAAATTTTCATTTTACTAGGGTATTTATTTGATAAAATTTCACAAATATACAATAATCAAACACAACATATCATATGTGTTTTCAGTTTTGGTTATCACATTATTAGTCCAAATACAAATGTTTAATATAAACAAATTTCATTCAAATATACTACAAAACATTCCCATGACAACATGCGGGGTACATCTAGTTATAAGGGAATATTAGTGATGGCATGAGCAAGTGATAAGGCCAAGGAGAGAAGAAGTGCACCGTCTACAGAGGCCAGGGAAAGACAATGGACATGCAGAGAGGCAGGAGCTGGGAAGAAACACATGGAGATCATAGAAGAACATAAGAGGTTAAACATAGGAGGAGGATATAATGGACAATTAAATCCGCATTACTTGAACTCATTTGGCAAGTGGAAAAATCCCCTATTCTGGTGTAAATCAAACTAATTGAAGCGAGTTTTCTCTGAAGATCCTATGTTAATTTTAGACATGAATGACCAAAGGTTTCTGTTAGTTGAGTTTTGTCATGGAAAGGTGTTTAGATAAGTCCAAAAATTCTACCAACTTTTGGTATGGTGCGTCATAGCAGAGATAAATGTTGTGAGCCATTAGATAGATATTGTGAGTCATCGCATGGATTTGTGTTGCCTGGAAATCCAACTACATGACAAGAAACAAAACATAAATGGGCTTTTGAAAGATGATTTATCAACTTATCTTATCCATGCAAGCTACCTTCCACTACTCGACATGCTTAGAAGCTTTGAGTGACCACAGATTTGCAAAAGCAATGGCTAACAAACACATATTCTGCCAAACCCTAAGAAGCATAACCACTTCTCTTAGATAAAAATAGCATATCGATATACAATCGTCTACACTTCTACAAATAGTACCCAGAAGCCATAATTAGGATTGAATCGATTATGTGGCTTTAGCATACCGTCCAAAAATCTGTTTTGCAAAGCTCCAATTGCTCCTTGCTTATCCAGCTTCTTTTGTGTTGGCAAATTGCGCTTTTCCAACCGAGTTTATTCTTCTCACATTTCTTGTTAGGCTGAACTAACCTCTTCGTGCACACAACCATTGTCCTGAACCTTCACCACGTCCCTATAAAAGCCCAACCAATCTCCACAATCTCATCATCACCCACAACATTGAGCACCACAAAATAGAGATCAACTCACTGACAGTCCACCAAGATGGCTAAGCGATTGGTCCTCTTTGCGACAGTAGTCATTGCCCTCGTGGCTCTCACTGCCGCTGAAGGTGAGGCCTCTGGGCAACTACAGTGTGAGCGCGAGCTCCAGGAGAGCTCGCTTGAGGCATGCCGGCAGGTCGTGGACCAACAGTTGGCTGGCCGGCTGCCATGGAGCACGGGGCTCCAGATGCGGTGCTGCCAGCAGCTCCGAGATGTTAGCGCCAAGTGCCGCCATGTCGCCGTTAGCCAAGTTGCAAGACAATATGAGCAAACCACGGTGCCGCCTAAAGGAGGATCCTTCTACCCTAGCGAGACCACGCCACTTCAGCAACTCCAACAAGGAATATTTTGGGGAACATCTTCACAAACAGTACAAGGGTATTACCCAAGCGTAACTTCTCCTCAGCAGGGGTCATATTATCCAGGCCAAGCTTCTCCACAACAGCCAGGACAAGGGCAACAGCCAGGCAAATGGCAAGAACAAGGACAATGGCAACAAGGGTACTACCCAACTTCTCTGCAGCAGCCAGGACAAGGGCAACAAGAGCACTACCCGGCTTCTCAGCAGCAGCCAGGACAAGGGCAACAAGGGCACTACCCAGCTTCTCTGCAGCAGGCAGGACAAGGGCAACAAACAGGACAGCCAGGACAAATCCAACAACCAGGACAAGGGCAACAAATAGGACAAGGGCAACAACCAGAACAAGAGCAACAACCAGGACAAGGGCAACAAGGGTACTATCCAACTCC
>LR738709.1:609046563-609122132 GCA_902687465.1 Secale cereale | reverse complement strand
TCACCGGTGGAGGAGGGGGCCTGGTCGTCGGGGCGGCGTGGCGCCGAGCCGGCGGGGCTGCGGGGAAGCGGGGTGGTGGAGCGGCGCGGTGGGGGTCAGGGGGCGGTGGCGAGGCCGTCGGGCGGCGGTTGGTGGGGCGGCGCGGCGGGGGGTCAGGGGGCGGCGGCGGCGATTGGGGTCGGGGTGGGAGAGGGGTCGGGGTGAGATCGAGTGGCAGAGGTGGTCGGGTGCCATTAGGTACCGATTTCTTTGCCGTCTGCTAGCAGACGACAAAGAGGTGGGGTGGACCGTTGCAGTGTAATCGCATCCAGTGGACCCCACCACCACCTCTTTTTCGTCTGCTTTTGGGTAGCTGACGGCAAAGACCTCCTTTATCGTCTGCTAGCAGATGACAAAGAATTGACTGACGGCAAAATCCCTGATTCCAATAGTGACATCGTGTCCCTCGTCTCCTGTTTCCCATTGATCCAAGATCCATGACTCGGGACCCCCTACCCATGATCTGCCGATTTTGACACTGACACCCCCCATGCGAAACTAAGGGCATTACTTAGCAGTGTGTAGAGGCGGCATTGCCTCTAACATGGGTCCCACATGTTTGCCTTCAATAGATGCAGATTTATAGGCGAAAAAGACCACATTGTTGATGCTCTTAGCATCTAATAACTATCTTTTGCATCTTCAAAGTTAAAAACCCCTCTTCAACAGATGATGTGGATGCAAAAAAATACATCATCGCCTTCCAAAGATGTAAAATACAACACTTCGCGATGCAAATATACATCTCCACCTATAGATATAAAAAATGACGATCGCGCACCAACTGCCTAACCGCTTTTATTTTTCTTCCGTTCGCCCGCCAGTAGCCCGCCCGTCAACTACCGTCCGGGCCATGGCCGACTTCGACGACCCCGCCGCCGCAGTCGCCCACCCCGTCGGAGCCTTCGTCTGCGTGACCACCGCACCCAATCCCACCTCCGCCTCAATGCCGTCATCCTGATTTTGCCTCACTCCAGCCGGTCGCCGTCGCAGCTGCCGCCCCACTGCCAAATTAGGCTGCTCCACCGCCCCTGCGTCCGGTTCTGCTGCTGCTCCGCCTTCGCCCGCCTCCAAATCAGCCGAATTAGCCGCTTCTCCACTGCCGTATAATTTGAGCTCCCTATGCCGCCTCATCGTCGCCGGGTTCAAGCCGCACACCCGCCGCCCCTTCGACGCTCCTTCGCCACCCCAACGCCGCTCCTTCTCCTCTCTCTCTCTCCGCCTCGAATGGCCGCTCCACTGTTGTTGCACCGCCGCTGCTCCGCCGCCTCGATTCGCACCGCCGCCATCCTGATTCACTACCCCCACTACCCCTTCGACGCTCCCCCGCCGCCCCCACGCCGCACCGCCGCCCCGATTCTGCCCCCGTCGACTAGTTTTTACATCTCCATTTTGCATCATCTATTGGAGTTGCGGTTTTACATCTCCAATATGCGTCATCCGTCGGAGTTACCTCTTTTTAGAGATGTAAAAAACACTTTTTTGTAGATGTAAATTTTTACATATCATATTTTACATCTTCAAATTTGCATTTTTTATTGAAGATGCTCTAAAGGGTCCCCATGATGCTCCTCCTTATGTATTAGTGCTGAAGGGGGCCTCAAGCTGCGCATGACCCAAGTAGTACTAACAGCGTAGACACGTGAAAGGATGGAGCGATTCGTCACGCACCATTGCAGGGCAGCTCCTGGCCTCCACGTATGCGCACAACTTTATGGTCTTCCCACGCCGCTCGTCAGGTGCCTTGCGCGCGGTGGTAACGATAGATCGAACTCACCATCAGTGTTGCATGCCGGCGGGCAACATTTGCAAGCTTCGCGAGTTTTGTCATGCTTCCAAGCGAGATGTCATTTTTTTTGTCTCGCCATGTGCATGGTAGGAGGGGCGAAGGGGACATTGCAGCGGTGAGGTTATCGCTCGACTGGCAAGGCGGCCGATCGGGAAACAACACATTCTCGTCACAAATAGTGAATCAAATTAGAATTGATTCACCCTTGCATTGTTCCTGTATCAGATTAGGAACACCTTCAATTCCTTGTGAAATGTACAAAGTACAAACAAGATTATCATACGTGACATTTTTCAAGGAATTGTTATTATTATGGATAAGTCGATACATGATCCTCATCATGGTGACTCATGGCTAGTGCAGAAGACGTTGCATGCTGAGGACATCCATACGTACACGATAAAGAGTGTTGGCAATAAAAGCAACTTTCCAGCTCATCAAACATCATCCGGAAAATATGTTAGCAAGCTCCAAACATTGTCACTCCAACGTGATCATCTCAATCTCCACAACATCTCACCACACAACAAATAAACCACAACCTCTGAAAAGGCAGACACATTTCGTACTGGAATCAACATGGGTAAGGTCGTCTTCTTCCCGGTGTTCCTGGCGGCCCTGGTGGCCGTCTCTGCCGCGCGCAAGGCGTGCTCGAGCAGAGCCTCACGGACGCACAGTGCCGGGGTTAGGTCCAGGAGTGTGAGGTTTACGAAAGTGCGGCTGCCGACCGCGTGCCGGATCGAGCCCCAGGAGTGTGGCGTCTTCTCCGCCGACCAGTACTAGCATGGTCGGTGTACTGTCTGAGCTCTGATAATGAGTGTGACCTGTAATCACAATCCTCCATGCGGAAGTACGGTGATGATGAAAAAGAAATGAATAATGAAATGGATTTATTTGTCAGAACCGGTTAATCACTTTTTGCTTCCGACTCCCGTAATTCTTTTATGTTCCAAACTTAAAACGTGCGATTCACAAAAACTCCCAAAATAGTCACTCGTGTATACATGTACAGGGCAGGGGAATACAAAATAAATCTTAAAAACTCCTGGGGAATGCAATTTGGTCGTCAAGGAATCGCTGGACTCGTGATGAGGATGGATATAACCTATACATGTAGTCAAGAGGTCAAGGGATGACTTGGCTCTTCTAGACCTTTCGAGAAATAGCCCTAGCACTTCTGCAGGTCATGTCTGGCGGACATCGGAACCTGACTGGGTTAAAATCAATACGGATGGATTGATAGATGCTTTCATGCATGTGGAAGGTGCTGGAATTTTATCTATTATGGCCCAGCCTAATATTAATTTCAGAAATTTCTAATAAATCCTAAAGGCCCATTTAGCCCATTCGTGCAAGGCAAGGGGCACTAATAAAGTTTAGTCCCACATTGCTACTCCCTCCGTTCCAAAATAGATGACCCAACTTTGTACTAACCTTAGTACAAAGTTGGGTCATCTATTTTGGAACGGAGGGAGTAGATTACAAGGAGTTTGACCTCTTTATAAGGGAGGCTCTTTCTCCACTTGTACGAGCATGAGAACAAGAGGGACATCCACGCGCGCTCCTCCCCGCCCCGCCCCGCCCCGCCAAGGGAGGTCGCTCCTCCCAGAGAGACGCACCAGAGCTTCTTCCTCCTCTCGCCCCAAGTTCCAATCTCTGAGCCCCAGGTTTTTGGGGAGCGTTCGGCGCGACTACTGGCTGTTTCATCACGGACGATCCGGTCGACGACATGGCCGGCGAGGACAACTCACCCAAGACCGGAGCTTCCGCTGCTGCTTCGTATGTCTCCATGATCGCTGGCAACCACATTTCGTGCTGGAATCAATATGGGTAAGTTGGTCTTCTTCCCGGTATTCCTGGCGGCCCTGGTGGCCGTCTCCGCCGTGCGCAAGGCGTGCTCGAGCAGAGCCTCACGGACGCACAGTGCCGGGGCGAGGTCCAGGAGTGTGAGGTTTAGAGCATCTTCAGCCGTGCCCTCAACAGGCGCCCTCAAGGCCGTTTTTTAGCACCGACATCGAAAAATCGTCCCAGTCGCGTCTCAAGAGCCTGTTTTTCGTCGTATTGGGCCGAAACTGACGCCGACGGACCCAGGTCAAACGCGGCGCGAATGTTTTGGCACGAAAGAGTGGCGGGACCGGCGAGTCAGCGAGACGACGCCTCTCGTCCTCATCGTCTCGGTTTTTCCGCGGGGAATCAACGCCAAGGCTGCCGTCGGTCAGCCTGCCATTGATTCACGGGTGGCGCAGCGCGGCGACGCCGCCCCGCCTCCCGCCACGCGTTCGCACGCGGCGGCCCCCGAGCCGCTATAAAAGGCGCCCCTGGCCACGCCGGTGAGGCACCCATCCATCGGCAGTCCTCCCCCTCCTCGCCGCCGCACTTCCTCCCCTCTCTTCGCCGTTCGAGCCCCTCTCCCCCCCGGCAAACATGAGCGCGAGGTTCCCCGGCGACGCGGCAGCGGCCAACGGTTTCGGCCGCCGCTTGCTGCATGACTGGGAGGCCTACCTCCTGCACGAGGCCAACTATCCCGCGCCGCCCGACGTACGCGCTCCGCCGCGGTGGAGGCTCGGCGCCGGCGGGGTCCCTATCCCCCCCTCTATCCGTCCCCGAGACGCCCGGCTATTTCCACGCCGAGATCGAGCGTGCGCGGGCGCTCCCGGAGTACGCCGCCGACAACCACGCGGCGTGGGCGGCGTACTTCGAACGCTGGCAGGAGGAGCGGCTCGCCTCCACCAACAACGCGCCGACGTCGCGCGGCCGCAACAACAGCGAGGGCCGCCGCCTGTGGTGGGGCGTCCCTGGCCGCACGCTCAGCGGCGTCCTCGCGCACCTCGAGGGCGTCAACGACCCACCATTCGAGTACACGACCACTCGGAGCGGCGGCGCGTGGCTGCCGAGGAGGATGATGGGTTGGTCCTCCTCCTCCTTCCGATCCTCCTCTCACTCCTCCGGCGCGCCGGCGTTGGTCAGCGTCAAGCTAGAGCCGGCCGAGACGCTGCTTGGTAGGCGCACCCGCGGCGCCGGCCTCGTCATCAACGACGGCGGCCGTGGCTCCACCTCCTCGGCCCTCCCTCGCCTCGTCAAGCCGAAGAGGGAGCCAGGACTGGCGACGGTGAAGCCGGAGCCGGGGCTCGCCGCCGTGAAGCCGGAGCCTGGCCTCGCCGAGAAGGTCGACGAAGAAGAGCCGCCCTGAAGTGGGCGCCCGAGGACGCGCATGGAGCTGGAGCGCCAGCGCCGCGCCCTGGAGGAGATCGCCGACCACCGCCGCGGTGAAGCAGCGCGCCGAGTCGAGGGGTCGAGCAGCGGTGCCGGCCGTGTCAAGGAGGAGAAGCAGGAGGATGACGCGGCGACGACTACGCCCTACTCAGCGCCTACTTCGGCACGTAGTTTAGGGTTTTTTTCGTCCCTTTTATTCGTGTAAAAAATGCCTAAATTTCGTCGAAATATGTTGTGTTTGTTGAAATTTGACCGTGTTTGCTGAAATTTGGCCGAACTGTGGGAGCGTCTGGGGGCGACCTAAGGCGACGGCTGAGGACGTGCTCGCCCCCAAACCAAAAAAAACGCCGGCTCGCCTTCAAGCGACGCTTTTTCGTGTTCTTCGAGGGCCGAGCGGTTGGAGATGCTCGGTGCGGCTGCCGACCGCGTGCCGGATCGAGCCCCACGAGTGTAGCGTCCTCTCCGCCGACCAGTACCAGCAGGCTAGCTGATTGGTCGATGTACTGTGTGAGCTCTGATAATGAGTGTGACCTGTAATCACAATCCTCCATGCGGAAGTGGCGGTGATGATGAATAATGAAATGGATTTACTTGGCAGAACCGGTTAATCACTTTTTGCTTTCGACTCCCGTAATTCTTTTATGTTCCAAACATAAAACGTGCGATTCACAAAAACTCCCAAAATAGTCACCCGTGTATACATGTACAGGGCAGGGGAATACAAAATAAATCTTGAAAACTCCAGGGGAATGCAATTTGGTCGTCAAGGAATCGCTGGACTCGTGATGAGGATGGATATAACCTATACATGTAGTCAAGAGGTCAAGGGATGACTTGGCTCTTCTAGACCTTTCGAGAAATAGCCCTAGCACTTCTGCAGGTCATGTCTGGCGGACATCGGAACCTGACTGGGTTAAAATCAATACGGATGGATTGATAGATGCTTTCATGCATGTGGAAGGTGCTGGAATTTTATCTATTATGGCCCAGCCTAATATTAATTTCAGAAATTTCTAATAAATCCTAAAGGCCCATTTAGCCCATTCGTGCAAGGCAAGGGGCACTAATAAAGTTTAGTCCCACATTGCTACTCCCTCCGTTCCAAAATAGATGACCCAACTTTGTACTAACCTTAGGGAGGCTCTTTCTCCACTTGTACGAGCATGAGAACAAGAGGGACATCCACGCGCGCTCCTCCCCGCCCCGCCCCGCCCCGCCAAGGGAGGTCGCTCCTCCCAGAGAGACGCACCAGAGCTTCTTCCTCCTCTCGCCCCAAGTTCCAATCTCTGAGCCCCAGGTTTTTGGGGAGCGTTCGGCGCGACTACTGGCCGTTTCATCACGGACGATCCGGTCGACGACATGGCCGGCGAGGACAACTCACCCAAGACCGGAGCTTCCGCTGCTGCTTCGTATGTCTCCATGATCTCTCTAGTTTATCTTGTTCCATTCATTGGCCCGTATGTGTTCATGCTCTTTCTGTTAGAAACACTGTCACTGTTCTTCGATCTAGTGTTTGCTCTAAATATGTTATGTCCTACTTCATATATGCAACTAGTTTTGTATATGAAGATGCTATTTACCTTCTCTTTGTCAGATCGCATGACTTGCTCTATTACTGTTATATTAGTCATGCTTTATCTAGTATTTCTGTTAATAAAATCACTTGGTAAATTGCTCATCTATACTACTATTAAAAGAGCAAACATGAATTCCCCCAAGGTCACCCAACAAACTGTACACAAGATAATCAAGACCTTTCGATCAAATCAACTCAAACATATCCTACTGTCCATATTATGCCAATGGCCTGTCATTCAGATGAACGATTGAGATCAAATGTTCTTCCGAGCAGACTCCGTGGTCTGCCGATCGTCCCAGCACTCCACGTACCCAATCCCGCAATGTCCTAATTTTGTGGATCAATTCCCAACTGAATAGCGATAATTTCTCTGGTCCCACGCACAAACTTTTCTTTCCAACTTCCCATTCACGCTGCCCCCACACTCGATCTCCTCCGCTCTGCCCTACGAGTTTCACGCGAGCCCAGCGCCGCCGCATATTCCCGTACCGGCCCTATGCTTGCCACACGCCACCGCAATGCGAGCTCCCGCCGTCACGCGTGCCCCGCACACTACAGGTCCAGGCTACCTCCTGTAGTGAGGGATGGGTCCTATCCTCCGGTGCCGGAGGGGACGGCGGCCTGAAGAACGACGAGTCCTCGGAGTCGTCTTGGTGGGGGATGAGGAGAACAAGCGGCGCGCGTACCTGGTGGTTAACCGACAGGTCTCGCGAATTCCTTCAGGTTCATCTTTATGCTTTTCTTTATTTTGGCAATACAAACTTCTCAAGCAAATCGTGTGATCTATCCCTGGTCTATTTGAGTCGTATATTACAAATCTGTCTATTTGAGTCACCGGGCATATAGTGGTGTAATCTGTTTATTTAATTCGCAGGTAGTAATTATCTATTTGAGGTCTGATTGTGCTTTCCTGATCTAACTGACGGTGCAAGTAGTCATTTCCTGGTCAGCAGCGAGCCTGCCGAGCGGCACGGTGGAGGCCCTTGGCCAGCTAGCACATCACGAGCAGGGGTGGCATGTGAAATCCTTAAGGATTGTAATAGCAGGGGCATAGATAAGAGACCATGTCTTTTTTTTTTTTTGCGAGAAAATTTCCGATCTATTCATCTTCAATCATGGCAGTACATCGAATACCAGAAATAATAGAAATTACATTCAGATCCGTAGACCACCTAGCGACGACTACCAGAACTGAAGCGAGCCGAAGGCGCGCCGCCGTCATCGCCCCTCCATTACCGGAGTCAGGCACAACTTGTTGTAGTAGACAGTCGGGAAGTCGTCGTGCTAAGGCCCCATAGGACCAGCGCACCAGAACAGCAACCGCCACAGATGAAGAATAACGTAGATCAGAAAGATCCAATCCGAAGACACATGAACGTAGACGAACAACGACGAGATCCAAGCAAATCCACCAAAGATAGATCCGCCGGAGACACACCTCCACACGCCCACCAACGGTGCTGGACGCACCGCCGGAACGGGGGCTAGGCGGGGAGACCTTTATTCCATCTTCAGGGAGCCGCCGCCGTCTCGTCTTCCTGAGCAGGACACAAACCCTAGCAAAACTGAAAGAAACAACTAAAAACGGAGCCCTCCCGCCGGCCCTTGCCGAGATCCACCGTGTCCCCATGGCCCTAGGGCCACCGGAGAGAAGGCGGACCTGCGGCGGCGCCGACGGGAGGCAGAAACCCTAACTTTTTTGTGGAGGAGGAGGAGGCGGCAATGAGTAATGAGAAAGGCTACTTGGAAATCTAATGACGAGTGGATGATATCGTGCGTTTCTTTATTGCTTTGATCAACTCACAGTAAGAGACCATGTCTCTTTGACTTTTTGCGGTACTGTATTTTATACAGAATGGCAAGGATAGGCCAAAAATCATGGACATGTTATATAGCCCTTGTTCATACTTTGGAGACTCAAGTATGATGGATTGTGCTTGCTATTATTAAACATAGTCAGCTATCAGATTTCTTAGTGACGCTGAAGTAAGTACAACTATTGGTCGCCCATGGAGTTGGATTAAGGATGTACATGCATGTACTGAAGGAATGTTTAACTCATGCAGCATGCCACAATGTAAAGAAATACATAGCAGATCATAATATTGAGAGCAACCCAGAAGCCTTACCTGGGGGTTAGTGAAGTCCGTGATTAATACTCCCTCCGTTACAAAATACTTGTAGTTTTAATTCAAATTTGAACTAAAACCGCGACAAGTATTTTAGAATGGAGGGAGTAGCATATTTGTCTTCATGGTTTCTGTTGTACCCATTACCTTTATTATTTTTAATTCTGACATTTTGGTGAAGGTTACGCTCGTGGCAGAGATCTCCTAGCATGTGTGCATGGTACCACCCATAGTGAACCATCAGTAACTAAGGTATGTTCTCTGCCAATATCTGTATTTTGTTTTTTACATGATAGCTTGATTTAACTCAGTTTTACTATGCTATGCCTCGGTGTACAGAGCTCATTCTATTTAGGTAGAGACTGATATTTTAAAATGTGTATTTATATACTTTGCCTTTTCTTTTCATTACCGTGCTTCTTCCTTGTTTTCTGTTTTGTGGAAACTTGGAGCAATACTTGATTTGTAGTGTTATGTTGTGCTACCAGATTATCTTCTATATGCATGTGAATTCTCATATTTATGTCTTGCTAGGCAGCCAGACCCACCAGATTTCAGAGAAAAGTACAAAACAAACCTATAAGCATGCTAAAGGCATCAATGGATATATATAGGAGGTATGAACATGGCAATCGATGAAGGCCGTGATGGTGATATATGCACCGGTGGGTGTTGGCTTATTGATCTCCCAACAATTGGGAATCATAAATGGTGAAGGCTTCTATGCAAGTTGTATCCTTACTTAGTAGGTACTTAACTATCGTGATCATTGTGTTGTCCCTTCCTAATAGTTCTACATGAAAAGTACTGGTTTATCTCAAATTCAGAATTTTCTGGAAAATTCAGAATCATATCGATTGGCACTATGCAGGTTTGTGATACACTACTTTCCATAAATCTTGTTGAGCACTAAGATATTTTTTGTAACCATGATCATTTGAGATTCTCATTACATTGTTTGCCACCATCCTCATGGATATGAGGGGAAGAAGGATACTTCTAATTGTGTAAGATGATACATTTTTGAGCTGATGCATAAGAAGACAAAATATTAAGTAAGATTTCGTTTTGAGAATCTTTTTTTATCAGGTCTACACATCTGGGACATTCCCGAGCTTCCTTTTCACATGAATATCATTCTACCTATAGGTAACAACATATTTGTGAACCGTAGTGATAGAAAAATGATCATGGGGGACTAGCAGGCTATCATAAGTTGATGTTGCAAAGAAAAGCAGTGGCAAGGAAAACTTATGTTGTTTGTTGTTTGTGTATGTAACCTGAACGCTAAATGATGTTTTAGGCACATTGTCGAATCTCGTAATATGTTCCTGCATTGGCCCTTTCCGGCATCATGGTAAAGAGTGTGTCACTCATGTATCTGTAGTATTATGTTTTTTAGGGCCATTGTATTTTGTTGTAGTATGGTTCTAATGATTTCTGAAAAATGTATCTTCTGAATGTTATATTCACTTGGGGGTATGGCTCCAATGAGTTTCGAAATCATTATCTTTTGAATGTTGACCAACCATCCAATTTGATGAAGATTTTCACTTTGTGAAACCATGTCGATGTGTACAATTTCTGTTGTAGTAGAGTATCCTTTTTTATATGTATCTTTTCAAAAACAGTGGGGTTTTGGATAGCTTTTCTTGCAGAATGCTAAAACTGAAAATCAAGACAAGCCTTGTGCCCATACACCAATAAAGGCTGGTTAAGAGAAATGATATTTCTATGCACTCATGGAACACTATGGTGGCCATGCATTCTGCTTGGACGTGATCTAAGTTACAACTTACAACTTAGCAACATTATCTTTTTCTGGCTGCATGAATTGAATTACGGCCTCAGTGTTCCTGATGATTTATATCTCAATGTAGCACTGAATCCTTTGTTGTGACTGTTGACTTGGCTTCTCTGGCAATGTATATTAGACTTCTTGCTTGACCACATGAGCCGATGCATGCTTCTATTTTTGTATTTACTTCTTCTTTGGTCACTTGAACTCATGTATGTGTGATGCTTTCCTGCTAACTTTTTAAAAGAAAAATATTCTTTGCAGGCATTTCCAAGTTTGGATGATTTTATTGATGTTCCATTTTTTATTCCTAAACATTCTTTACTTTGAAATGTTGCAAGACAACTATATTTTGATCAACTAATATTACGTGAGGCTTTGGTAATTATGTGTATGCATAATGGTGATTGGAAAGTCATCTGAAGGTGTATGATATGTTTTCTTAACTGGGTATGTTGCAGCAACTCACAAGCATGAAGCATTGTTTGTGCCTATTAGTTGAGACATGTCTCTGTCTTCAAATCTTGAATTCTAACGAGACGTGCGTTGCATGTGCACACTTACTAGTATTTCCAACAATCCAAAAACCTTATTATAGGCAATTTTCCCCAAGTGGTTTTGTTGCTTTCATGAGACCTCCTGTGTTTGAGAGTATCCACTATAAGAGGTGGCGCGTGAGAGCTGTTTTGTTGTTTCAAACCATGAGATGCTATGACGCCACTCTTGGCAAACCTGAAGGAGATTATGATGCTCAATAGGAACAAGCTTTTCTGAAAATGGATACCCTATTTAGGGCTGCTCTCTTGAGTGTTCTTGGTGAGAACATTGTTGATGCTTATGCGTCAATTGATAATGGAAAAGATATGTGCGATGCACTCGAGGCCAAGTTTGGGGTCTCGGATGCCGGCATTGAGCTGTACATCATGGAGCAATTCTATGATTACAGGATGACTGAAGAGCGCTCCGTGGTTGAGCAAGCTCATGAGATACAGTCATTTGCTAGAGAACTTGAGCACTTCAATTGTATGCTGCCGGACAAGTTTGTTGCTGAGGGTATCATCACTAAACTTCCTCCTTCGTGGAGGAACTTTGCTACCTTACTGAAGCATAAGAGACAGGAGTTTTCCGTTCCGGATCTCATTGGTACTCTTGATGTGGAAGAAAAGGCGAGATCAAAGGACACACGTGCTCGAGCTATTGAGGGAGGATCTAGTGCCAATCTGGTACAGAAGAACTTCCAGCCCAACAAGTTCAAGAACAAGGGCAAGTTTGATGGAAAAGCAAAGTTTTATGGGAAGAACAAGGCTGTGCAACACACGAACTTCAAGAAGAAGAATGACAAGAAGAAAGGTGTCTGTCATGTGTGTGGAGATCCTGATCATTGGGCTCCTAGTTGCCCTAATCGCTATGACAAGCGTCATCTTGGGAAAGGCGGCAAGACCATCAATGTTATCATTGGAGACACTGATATGAAGGATGATGGGTATGGTATATTTCCTACTATTCTTTCAGTATGTCATTCTCCTGATTTGTTAATTGACACGGGTGCTAATGTGCATGTATGCAGTGATATTTCCATGTTTTCGTCTTATCAGACCGCAGGGACTTCAGCCGTGCTGATGGGAAACGGTTCAAGTACTTCTGTTCATGGTGTTGGCACGGTCGATCTGAAGTTTACTTCGGGGAAGATCGTGCGGTTGAAGAACGTGCATTATGTCCCCTCCGTAAATAAGAATCTTGTTAGTGGATCTCTGTTATGTAAAGATGGCTACAAGCTTGTCTTTGAGTCGAATAAATTTGTAATATCCAAGTATGGAACCTTTGTCGGTAAAGGCTATGAGTCAGGAGGCCTGTTTTGTTTATCCTTGTCAGATGTTTGCAATAAAGTTGTTAATCATGTTTGCAACAATAGTGAATCAAATGTGTGGCATTCACGTCTGTGTCATGTTAACTTTGGTTGCATGTCGCGACTAGCCAAATTAAACTTAATCCCTAGTTTTACCACCGTCAAGGGATCTAAGTGTCAAGTTTGTGTGCAAGCTAAGCAACCTCTTAAGTCTCACACGACTGCGGAAACGAGAAATCTTGCACCACTAGAGCTCATACATTCATATCTATGTGAAATGAATGGTGTTTTGACAAAAGGTGTGGAAAGAAATATTTCATGACGTTAATTGATGACTCCACTAGATATTGTCATGTGTATCTTCTGAAATCTAAGGATGATGCATTGAACTTTTTCAAGATCTATAAAGCTGAAGTGGAAAACCAACTTGATCGTAAGATCAAGAGGCTTAGGTCCGACCGTGGTGGAGAGTATTTTTCCAATGAATTTGATGCTTTTTGTGCGGGACATGGAATAATCCATGAGAGGACGCCTCCCTATTCACCTCAGTCAAATGGGGTGGCCGAAAGAAAGAACCGTACTCTAACTGATTTGGTTAACGCCATGTTAGATACATCGGGTCTATCCAAGGCATGGTGGGGGGAGGCGATATTGACTGCATGTCATGTCCTAAACCGAGTTCCCACAAAGAAAAAAGAAATAACTCCATTCGAGGAATGGGAGAAGAAAAGGTTAAAACTCTCTTATCTATGAACCTGGGGTTGTTTGGCGAAAGTCAATGTGCCAATCCCAAAGAAGCGCAAACTTGGACCAAAGACTGTGGATTGTGTTTTCCTGGGATATGCTTTCCGAAGTATTGGATATAGATTCTTGGTTGTAAAATCTGAGGTATCTGACATGCATGTCGGTACAATCATGGAGTCAAATGATGCGACTTTCTTTGAAGATATCTTTCCCATGAAGGATATGGCTACCTCATCTACTCAGGAGATGCCTACTTCATCGAATCAAGAATCAGTTGCAATTACTAAACCTACCATTTCGATGGAACACTTTGACAAACCCGTGGGGGAAAACAATGAAGCTCTTACTAGGAGCAAGAGACAGAGGACTGCAAAGTCCTTTGGTGATGATTTTCTTGTCTATCTAATAGATGACACTCCCAGTTCTATTTCAGAAGCTTATGCGTCTGAAGATGTTGACTACTGGAAGGAAGCGGTTCGTAGTGAGATGAATTCCATCTTAGCGAATGAAACTTGGGAGATAATCGATCGTCCTTATGGGTGCAAACCTATAGGGTGCAGATGGGTATTCAAGAAGAAGCTTAGGCCTGATGGTACTATCGAAAAGTACAAGGCACGACTCATGGCTAAGGGTTATACCCAAAAGCAAGGTGAATACTTCTTTGATACTTACTCACCTGTGGCGCGGTTGACCACTATTCGAGTTCTACTTTCACTAGCTGCCTCACATGGTCTTCTCGTTCATCTAATGGATGTTAAGACTGCTTTCCTAAATGGAGAGTTGGATGAGGAAATTTATATGGAACAACCAGATGGGTTTGTAATAGATGGTCAGGAAGGAAAAGTGTGCAAGTTGCTGAAGTCTTTGTATGGACTCAAGCAAGCACCAAAGCAGTGGCATGAGAAATTTGAAAGAACTTTAACAGCTGCAGGCTTTGTTGTGAACGTAGCTGACAAATGTGTGTACTATCGCCATGGTGGGGGCGAGGGAGTTATCCTTTGCTTGTATGTTGATGACATACTGATTTTCGGAACAAATTTGAATGTTATTACGGAGGTCAAGAATTTCCTATCTCGTTGTTTTGAGATGAAGGATTTAGGAGTGGCTGATGTCATTCTGAACATCAAGTTGTTGAGAGACGATGATTGTGGGATTACTTTGCTTCAATCTCACTATGTGGAAAAGATCTTGAGTCGCTTTGGCTATAGTGACTGCAAGCCCTCTCCAACACCATATGATGCCAGCGTGCTACTTCGAAAGAATCGAAGAATTGCTAGAGATCAATTGAAATATTCTCAGATTATTGGCTCGCTTATGTACTTAGCAAGTGCTACAAGACCTGACATCTCTTTTGCTGTTAGCAAACTGAGTCGGTTTGTCTCAAAACCAGGAGATGTGCATTGGAAAGCTCTAGAAAGAGTTTTGCGTTATTTGAAAGGCACTGCAAATTATGGAATTCACTACATCGGGCACCCAAAGGTGCTTGAAGGGTATAGTGACTCAAACTGGATCTCAGATGCTGATGAGATAAAGGCCACGAGCGGATATGTATTCACTCATGGAGGTGGCGTTGTTTCTTGGAAGTCTTGCAAGCACACCATCTTAACGAGGTCAACTATGGAAGCAGAGCTCACAGCACTAGATACAGCTACGGTCGAAGCGGACTGGCTTCGTCGGCTCTTGAATGACTTGCCGGTAGTTGAGAAACCTGTACCGGGTGTCCTTATGAACTGCGACAATCAAACTGTTATCACGAAAGTGAGCAGCTCAAAGGATAACATGAAGTCATCAAGACACGTTCAGAGAAGGTTAAAGTCTGTCAGGAAAATGAAAAACTCCGGAGTAATTGCATTGGATTATATCCAAACGTCTAAAAATCTGGCAGATCCGTTTACAAAGGGTCTATCACGAAATGTGATAGATAATGCATCGATGGAGATGGGTATGAGACCCACAATATGAGTTGTTCACAGTGGTAACCTAGTCTTTGTGATCGGAGATCCCGTGAATTAGATGTGGAAGACAAGTTGTTGATCAACTGAGAGGAGAGTATCCTTACTATCAATACCACTCCATGAAGATGCAATACTCTCCTAAATCTGCATGGCAGGTTGATGTATATCTTAATGTGTTCTAAGTGGCTCTTGTAAGCAGAGATGTTGTCCTGCAGAACATCTTTTCAAGAACACACCTATATGAGTCTGATTGTCAAACATCGCAATCTATGAGAGTAGGGTTCTCTCTAGTAAACTCATGAAAGGTCATGAAGTATGACGCATAAGCTCCACCCGCGAGGGAGACCCATGGTAGCCAAGTATCGGTCAAGGCTCTGTGTGAAGCTAGATTCGCAGAAAACTTGCAGTTCAAGGCATAGTCCACTGTTCAAGTTGCTTACTAGTGTAGCACAAAGTTCTAGGTGGAAGTTCAACTTAACAGTCTCCACTGTAGTACCGGTATATAAAACAGTGTTTTGGAACCAAAGGCAAATTCTGTGTGTCTTTGGGATCTGGTGGGGGATTGCTGGAATTTTATCTATTATGGCCCAGCCCAATATTAATTTCAGAAATTCCTAATAAATCCTAGAGGCCCATTTAGCCCATTCGTGCAAGGCAAGGGGCACTACTAAAGTTTAGTCCCACATTTCTAGTTTACAAGGAGTTGGACCTCTTTATAAGGGAGACTCTTTCTCCACTTGTACGAGCATGAGAACAAGAGGGACATCCACGCGCGCTCCTCCTCCGCCGCCCGCCTCGCCACGCCACGCCACGCCATGTCACGTCACGACGCGGGTTGCGGGAATGAGCCGAGCCGATGTCTTATTTTTGCCACGCACGACGGGTAATAAATCTGAATGGTCACACAAGAGCTGAAACGTTTGTCGGTAATGGAGAATAAATCCAAACTGTGCAACCTCTTCGGCTGCTGCCTGTTCACTTCGCCTCCCTCTTTTGCTTCAGCTCCCCGCGCGGCCTGTTCACCTCCTCCTCTTGCGCCTATAAAAGGGAGGTCGCTCCTTCCAGAGAGACGCACCAGAGCTTCTTCCTCCTCTCGCCCCAAGTTCCAATCTCTGAGCTGCTGCTACGATCTTCCCCATCCTGGCTTGCGGCGTGCACCGCAGGTCGGGACAGTAGGCCTCCAAAACGACACATTTTGAGTCATGTACGGGAGAAGGGTGATAAGGTTTTTGGGGAGCGCTCGGCGCGACTACTGGCTGTTTCATCACGGACGATCCGGTCGCCGACGACTACTTCTCCGACGACGACTTCTTCCCCGACGTCGACAACCTCTTCGACGACATGGCCGGCGAGGACAACTCACCCAAGACCGGAGCTTCCGCTGCTGCTTCGTATGTCTCCATGATCTCTCTAGTTTATCTTGTTCCATTCATTGGCCCGTATATGTTCATGCTCTTTCTGTTAGAAACATTGTCACTGTTCTTCGATCTAGTGTTTGCTCTAAATATGTTATGTCCTACTTCATATATGCAACTAGTTTTGTATATGAAGATGCTATTTACCTTCTCTTTGTCAGATCGCATGACTTGCTCTATTACTGTTATATTAGTCATGCTTTATCTAGTATTTCTGTTAATAAAATCACTTGGTAAATTGCTCATATTTCCAACAGAAGGAGGCGGTGGGGTGGTGCGGTCTCACCTCTCTGTTTTGGGCGCGTGGAGCAAGCCCCTATCTGGTGTCATCGACTCTTTTATTGTCGAAGTGCTTACTTTATGCGAAAGGAGTCATTTTTGCCCAATTGAGGGGGGTTTCGTACTTGGTAACGGAGGTCGATTTTTTAGAGGTGGTTCAGAACCTCTCACTTTCGCATCATAATACAAGATCTATTGTGACGCATATCTACGAGGAAATTAGGGAGAAAGCTATAAATTTTGCTTCTTTTTCGGTTCAACATGTTAGTAGGGATGGCAACGGCACGGCAGAGCTTTGTGCCAAACATGCTACTTCTTTAGCGATATCCGAGTGTTGGATGGACGCTTGCCCATCTTTCAGTGTAAGCAGCCTCAGGGCTGAGTGTAACCGAATTTCATTCATGCAATAAAACTCCTATGTTTCGCATCAAAAAGAAAAGAAAACGGCTTTTATTTGCAGCCCGAGAGCACATCACTATTTGGAATTATGGTCGCCACATTTTCTTTTCTTTTTCAGCCCACCACATTTTAATAAGGGATATTTTTGGAACTTAAAAATGCATGCTTTCAAATTTTTCAACATAAACATCAGTAGAACTTACGCAAAAAAAACTAGCATTCTATTGTGATTACAACAGTTTGGCCATTCAATGGAAATGGTGTGTGAAAGCTTGCTTAGCCAAGTGTCAATGTTGAATTACAAGACAAAAATTTGCGGCAAAATAATATAAGCAACAATTTTGTTCTAATATTGTATCTTTGGCCACCTTTTTATTTGCATTGCAAATGTCCTAAGGTGGCTTAAAATTCTAGACAATGGTGTCAAGGTATTATATTTTGATACAGTAATGGTACACAACGTGCTAGTGCTTATGATCTAACATATATTGTTGATTTTTTTATTACACTAGATGTATTATCTACTATACATGAAAAAAATATTATGCCACCACAACACACCCTAGTTGTGAACGACCACAGCACAATTTTTTGAAGTTATAAGTTTGTGTTCACAATGTCATATTCTACATGACTAGATGGTGATAACTTTGTAGTGAATAAGTTTTGTGTTCACACCTTTTTTAAGGGAATGTCATCATGGTGACTTTATTCATAAGGCATAGAAGTTACATCGTTTGCTAACCGCGCTAAGATAAAAAAAAGGTAGATTCCTGCTGCCACTGTTAGTAACAGAAACCTTAGAATCACGAGCTAAAAGATGTGCAACTTGATTGGCTTCCCTACAACAATGATCGAATTTGAAATTCGCAAAACCTTGACATAGAAAGGAGCATTCTTCGTAAAGCGCAGCCGCAACACCAATTGAATTGTCTCCGTTCTTCATCGTGTCGGCAACATCCATGCAATCTGAATTCACTAGAATTTTGTCACACGCCACCTGTCCAGCGAGGACCAGGCCATTTAGGAGGGCGATTGCCACCGCTGTGGCAGCCGAGTCGACGTGGGTTACAACGCAGTTGCTTGACGCTATAAAATTGACACGATTATCACGAAGCACCGCACCTGAAGCGATGTTCTCCTTGAGGATGTTGAAGGTCGCATCAACATTAAGTTTGACATAGTTCTCCGGTGTTTTCTCTTAGCCTCCTCTGTGAGTGCCCACCTTTTTATTGTTTACTCGGCTGTAGTTAAGACATAGCGGTTGTTAAGTTTTACATTGCTTTGAATTGGCACTTAGTATAACTATAATTTTAATTTTTGTAGTATTGTTAAGTTTATACTTGGAATCAGTTACAAATAAAGTTTATACTTAGAACCGATTGCATGCTATGTGGCACAATAAACAACTATTGCCGATTTTTTTTTGCATGCATGATTTCACTTGGATTCATTCCTTTTTTTCAGGAATTCTTTCTTAGTTGATCTGTTTTCCCATTGATGCATCCTCACCTCAGGCAAACAATTACCGTCTCAGTGGCTATGAATGACTTATCTTAATACATGTTTCTCTTCGTTATCAGTGGAACAAAAGTAAATATGTTTTTTGCAGAAAACCAAGTAGGGGCAAGGTGACATTGGAGGATTGAGGACGTTTGTATTTTTCCTTGTGGGGATGTCTGTGTTTGTTGTTGAGGTGGATTATGACAACCAAGCTTTTGCCCGTTTTATTATTCGTTCAACATTTTATTTGCTTCCATGGCTATCAATTTTGTGTTGCTGATACAATAAACAAGGTTAACAAAGCATAATTTAGCAACCACAAAATGTGTATTAGGAGTGTACCTGGATTATGTTGGTCGGCGGGAGATGAAAGGGGTGTATTAATTAACTGAGACAGAGCAGCTTAATTTTTCATGTATGTTGTTAATACTGACAACAAACAAACAGCTAACTCGCGGTTACACAGCCACGATCTTCTATATCTACTATATCACTAAGCTCCCTAGGTGCGGAGCGCTTTATCTCATTGAAATAATCAAAATTTAAGAATGGGTTTAGTTGGTTAAATTCAAAAAAATTACAAAATAACCAGGTAACGAAGTTATTTTATTACCTAAATAAATATATTTATAAAAATAAAAAAATAAAGGGATGTGGATAAAGGGAGGGATGATAGAAAGATTTCGTGGCTGCCTCTGATTTTGACTTGGTCGGCCTGGAAAAATATCTGGTGCACCGGAGCTTGTGGTGCTACCGGCGCACCGAACTCACATTGTACTTTTAAAATGTTCAAAAAATTCTAAAAAAATAGCACACTCACGCAACATCAATGTAGGTTGTCACAAAATTTCAAGTCAAATTTTGAAATATAACTCGAAAAACAAAAATGACAAATTCAACATTGAATAGTACTCCACTGATGTCAACTTTATCAAATTTTTATACGAAATTTTGTGATATCATACATTGATATTGCGTTAATGTGCTAGAATTTTTTCCAGATTTTTAAAAATATCCCATTGCATCCGGTGCACGGGTAGCACAAGTGTGGGTGCACCCGATACGTTCCTGGGTCAGCCTAAGAAATTTTTTGTTTTCGGCTCTGCCAAACGAAATTTAAGCCTTTGTGTAAACACACAAGACTACTAAACAACATCTCTGAAGAATTCAGCCAAATACATTGCAAACTATCTTAGGATATGTGCAAAGTCTGCAGGTATCTCCTTGCATGACGTGATAGTAAAGTAGCTTCTTGAATCAGATTCGAAAAATTGCTCCTTTTGTCTTGCGAATATACTTTTGTCTCGAGACAATGGCCAATCGTTTTACACTGGTGTGCTGGTATTTGTTGTAAAAGCGATATTCATAGTAACCGGCAAGACCAGAGGCAACGATTACGGGGCTGCAAGGTGCAAGTTGGCCCGTAACTGCATAGCTGATCGGGAAAGAACACTCCCTCATGAGTTGTATGCGGGTGTCAATGGTTTGACACATGGTCTTCGTTTCTTAACTACGGAGTAAGTTGCAGTTGCCCCCTGATGTTGTTCTTGACAATATTGTTTTTTCTTTGTATTAAGACAATTGTTTCTCGATGATATTGTAAATCTGATTCCAAATGACTAATTCGGATGCCGTCATTTTCTTCGGCGGCAAGGTTTTCTGTAAGGCCGATGCTAGGCGCCGGAGGACCCGCGGAAGCGCGCCGGTCAGCTAAGGATAGTTCGATCAAATTAATTTAATCCGTCCGATGATACGTCATATGGGCCGATCGTCCTTTTTCCTTGCTTATACTAGTATTAATAAATCCACAAACCGTTATTACTCCATACTGCATGTGTCGTGGATTTAGCACGGCAGATGTCCGGGTTAACGGACTTAGGTGTGAGGCCATCGCTCGGGTTAGCTTGAAGGGGTTAAAGCGGACGAAGGACACAGGGAGTTTTATACTAGTTCGGCCCCTTCGATGAAGGTAAAAGCCTACGTCTAGTTTGGTGTGGTATTGCTTGTGCTTCGATGACCAGGGAGCGAATCCGCTTTGCCTGTGTCTCGAGCTCTTGTTTCTTGTCCTTGAACCGTTGCCGGGTCGTCCCTTTATATAGGAGACAACGCTCGGTCCGGTTTACAGAGTCCCGAGGCCGGCTCATAAACGTGTCCGCCTCGGTCCCTACTCTTTCTATCTTACATCCCAAGTTACACGGTATGACGGTTTACAGACCATGGGCCTTATACATGGGCTCTAAACCTTTATGGGCTATGATCCTTTGTTATATATTCTACTGGGCTTGTAATAATACAACCTTATCAGTGTAATCCGGACCCTCTTGGCCGGTTTATACCTGCTAGTAATATCCCTGACATTAGGCCCCAGATTGATTTGAACTTGTTCATGTCAGTCCTCCAAGTCTTGTACAAATTTCCTTTCTGCAATTTGTTTGCTTCATAAACCGGCCATGACGTCATCTCCTGAAATCGTGTCAATCCGTCGTGACATCATCTCCGCATTTAATGCCCGCATCTGTTTGTTACCTTTTTTATTGCCGCACCGAAGATCGAGGCGACAGCTCAATCTTTATCCGATTTCTGGCCTCCTCGATTCCCGTGCTTACCGTTTTTATCTCTTCGGCCTATAAATACCGCCGAGGTCCATCTCTTTTCCCCTTCTGCTCTTCTTCTTCCTCTGTCTCCAGCGCCCGAGCTTCCGCCGCCGTCCGTCGAGCTCACCGTCGCCAGCAAGTCCGGCCGCTGCATCAACCTGAACGCGACCAGAGAACTCGCCGCCGTCCTCTGTTTCCTTGGGTACGCTATCTTCTCCCCATAGATCTGACTTTTAGGTTTTCTTCTGTAGCTCGCCTTCATGAACCCTCGTTCTTATAGTTCATCGTTGTAGATTGATCTTAGCTGTAGATATAAACTCGTTCGGCTTGATCCTTATCTGTGCGCTTCTGCTCCACCATTATACTTTAGCTTCTCCAGCACTGTTAGTCTAGATTGAACCTGTAGAGAACTCCCGCATCCTTCGCTGAATATAACTTTGCATTATTCTGTCTTTTCCTTGCATCTTAGATCCATATTTACCTCAGCTTCGCGTGAAAAACTGTTTCTCATACTTCTAGATCTGCAACTCGCTTATATTGCCGGTTTAACCATACCCTGCGCGTCATATGCTTGTCTCGACGGTTTTAGATTTAAACCCGTATTCCGCAATTGACGGTTTAACTTTCCCCATCTATCGTTGTGAACCGGAAGCTGTCTCACTCATACCTGCTTCCGGATTAGTAGATACCATTAGCCCCTTGTTTAAACCGCCAATTAAGTCCATAATTTCATAAAAATGCACCGGCTTATATCTAGCAGTTGGTGAACCGGGTCTTGCACTGTATTTTTCAGCACTCCCTCATCAGAAACGATGGCCAAACAATTTGTTGCTTGCAATTGGGTTCCTTCCCGGATCACGGAAAACGATTTGGTTGAAGCGGCCTCAATTGGTGTTCTGGGCCCCAAGGAAGTTCTGCACTAGCGGGCCCCCGGAAAAGAGTGCCCTCCTGAGCCTAAGGAGGGAGAAATCATAGTTTTTTATGATCATCTGGCCCGGGGTTTCAGTCCTCCCGGTTCAAAATTCTTCCGGGATGTGCTAGCCGCTTTTCAACTCCACCCACAAGATGTAGGTCTGAATTCTGTATCGAACATCTGTAACTTCCAAGTTTTCTCGGAGGCATACCTTCAAGAAGAACCATCAGTGGATCTGTTCCGGGATTTCTTCCATCTGAACCGGCGGACGGAGTTTACCGATGGGCCTCATCAGGAGCTGGGTGGTGTCAGCATCCAGAAAAGAAAGGATGTGAGCTTTCCCTGCGCCGCTCTTCACAGCCACCCCAAAGAATGGAACCAGACTTGGTTCTATTGTAAGGATACTTCACCTGAAGGAGAGAATCCGCTGCCGGGTTACCGCGCCTATCGTCTGGCCACAACCCATCCTTTGCCATAGCGTCTAAGCGCCCAAGACCGGGCTCGATTTGCCCCTCAACTTTCTAAGCTCAGGGCCTTCGTGGCGGACGGTTTAACCGGCGTTGACTTCGTTCGCTGCTGGCTTTCTTGAAGCATCCTTCCACTAAGCCGGTGCTCAAGTCTGATGTGCAAATATACCGGCAAACCGAAAGATCCTCAACGCCACACCAAAATAGTACTTCCTGACAATGAAGTTACTGAGTCTGCTAAGAAGATGCTGAACATCCCTCTGGAGGATTGCAGCCGGACCGGTTTAGCTCCATTCTGCTTAACCAACAAAGCGCCATCGGTAAAGCTCTTCCGACCCTTTCTTTTCATCTTAATCCGTTCATATCAGTTGTCTTCAACTTGTTATTATTCCTTTGCACAGCAACGATCCTTTCTGGAAGAGGAAATCTCAGGATAAACCGGCGAAGCAATCACGCAAGAAAACCTTTGCTGTGAAGAAGAAGAAAGTTGTTGCTGCTTCCGGTTCAAACCCTGAAGAGGATGATCCGGATTCTGAGGTACTAATTAACCCTTATGTCTTTTGATCTCCCTTTGTGTGAATTTATGTTAACAATGCCTTTTTGCAGGATCTGGCGGAAGGAAGTAAAGCGAGGGGAGTTGAGGTAATTTCTCTCTCATCTGATTCAGAACCATTGCCACCCAAGATCCGCCGGGTATCCCGGAAATATCCATTTTCTCACACTTATGCTCAATTGGATCCCAACTTTCTTTTGAAGAAACAGCAGCACGAAGCTCGCCGGACCACGCGCCATAGCGGCCATGTGGTTGAGTCGTCCGGAATACCCCTTACGCCGGCTCGCAGACGCCGCTCAGAGGTTTTGCTCACTCCGACCCTTCTTCATCCAAAAGCAGGCCTTATACGTAAACCACTTAAACCGTCTGATCCCAACTATCAGGAGGCTCCACTATCTTCTTCCGGCGAGTCGACTGCTACGCAAGTATCAGTTCTCAAAACCGTTCCTGGGTAAGTCCTTCTTTCAAACGTCCGGTTTATCTTCCAGTTTTTAACTTTATGATTCTCATTGTTCTTTTGACCTTTATCAGAATGCCAAAGCCTAGCAAAAAGGCGAAAGCAAATAAACCGGCGGTTGAGACCACTACTGCTGAACCGCCCGAGGACCCTGAGGCGGCCATCCCTCCAGAAGACAATGTTGAAGTTCAGCTCGATGATCCAGCTCCTATGGATCATGAAGATGTTGCTGCTCCGGGAGGTGAAGACATCGAGAACATGGCTGAACCAGCAAGCCCTGTCCGGGTTAGTCCTCCTCGGGCTAGCCCAGCTCTTGTTAGTCCGGTGCATACTGCAGACCCTCTCCAGCCAACTGCTGCCTCGACAGCAGATGTTGAAATAACCGGTTTAGGCTTTACTGCTCCCATCGAGCATGTTGCTTTGGCAAAGCATACTGCCAAGGAAGAAAAACTCCAACAAGATAAAGGCAAGTGGAGCACCGACTTATCAAGCTATGCTCAGCTGAGTGCCCAGGAACTTCATTCCGGGTATTTGAACCGGCTCTTCACCAGCCGTGACTATGAAGCCGGCTTAGTTAACATGATGAAGGACAAATATGAGGTGACTTTCTTTCCTTTTGCTTCTGTTTCTGCTTTGTACATTACAATCATACCTTTAGACCATAGTGGCCCCCAAGTGCCGGTTTAGCTTTACTGTTGGTGAACCGGTGTGACGACCCCGGCTCAATCGTGCACTAACCATACACGCAAATGCACACGATCAAGCCTAAGGACTCACGTGAAGGAATCACAACACAACTCTAAAACATAAATAAATACATACAAGTTATATATTACAAGCCAGGGGCCTCGAGGGCTCGAATACATAACAAGTGTCATACACAAGGTTAGCGGAAGCGTTAGGTATCTGGGTACAGATACATCACAGTACTGAAATAGGCCTGTTACACAGGCGGGGCAAAAGAAAAGCTATGATCGAAAAGGCGCAGGCCTCCTGCCTGGGACCTCCGATCCTACTCCTGGTCGTCGTCCGCCGGCTCCTCGTAGAAGTACTCGCCGGCCGGGTAGTAGTAGTAGCCAGCCTCGGGCTGGTAGTAGTAGTCGTCAACGGGGGCTGCAGGCACCATGGCTCCCTCGTCTGGTTTCCATGCGGGTAAGACAAAAGGGGAAGCAAGCAACCGTGAGTACTCATCCAAAGTACTCAGCAAGACTTACATCAGATCTATACTAAGCAATGCATCATTTTCAAAGGAGGCTTTATGTGGGTGGACTAGTCTGCAGAAAGCCAGAGTAGAGAGGGGAAAAGCCTAGTCCTGACGAAGACTAGCATCTTCAGGGTCTTGCAGCAATTAGAAGGGTGCAGATTAGTACATCATAATGTAAAGTGTTTATAGTAATATCAACCTCGGCCGGGGATCCTTCCTCGACTCCCTGCGAGAAAGCAATCCCAGAGCCCTACCTCATATCTCAAGTCACCAGTTCTAGTTGTACCGAAGTGGATACAACTCCGAGTGTCCGTTACCGTAGGACAGGCTATCGATAGATGTTTTCTTCCCTGCAGGGGTGCACCAACTTACCCACCACGCTCGCTTAACTCCGGCCGGACACACTTGCTGGGTCCTGCCCGGCCTCGGCTAAACGATACGACGCAACCCGACCGGAAACCGCCAGAGAGGATCAAGCACGTCGGACTAAGCCTATGCCCCCGGGGGTCTGGGACCATCGCCCCGGACGCTCCTGCACGTTACGTGGCCGTTCGGTAGCAGACCTAGCAACCCCTTATACAAGCACGCAGTTGCATCCTGGGTCCAATCCGAACGGGCCGCTCAATCGCTGACGTCGTGACGACTCCGGCTGAAGTATACGACGCAGAGCACCCACTCACACCCACGTGGTGGTTAGTGCTATCGGACCCGAAGGCCCCTCGGATCAAATATCCAAATCGCTTAGTGGATTGGGAGCGCGCGGTAACGAGCGTTGCCACCACACCGGTGGCCCCGACGTCCCGTCTCGAAGACTTGTGACAAGGACCTTACAGGACCGGCCACGCTTCGTAGTTATCTCGCGGGTACCCTCACTGGTCACCCGACTCCACAGCTCACGCCTCAAAGGCACTCGCGGGTACCCCTCAGGGTCAACCCGTCTCTATCCAACATATGTAGTAGTAACTATAAAGTGTCTTCAGACGCACGATACCTCTGGCCGCACGCCTTTGTTCCTGGCGACGCCCGGCCTCGGGGATCGATACGTCTTTAAACACGGTACGGTAAACCAGGGCATCCGTGTGGTTTCCATGCTGATGAGGAATCCGAGGAATCACCCTCGTTGGATTCCTAAACGACAAGTCCCGTTAGGGTGATACCGGAGGAATCACCCTCGGCGGTAATCACCATAGCGGATGCACGACAAAAGCTAAGTCGGAAGTGGGAAGAGGATTCACCCTCGGTAACCCACAACGAGCTAGCTATACTACAGGGACAACATCGGAAGTGAGTTCGGAGGTATCACCCTCGTCACCCGATGTTAACTCTGCGGAGTCGAGCATACTACGGGGTGTGTGGTGATGTGAAGAAGGTCAGGGGAAGGGGCTCGATCGCTTGATCGAGGCAAGGGTACTAAGCGAGGCAACTACGAGAATGCGGGGCCACAGCAGTTCTACCCAACCTATACTAAACAGTTTAGGAATAAAGACAGGTATCAACAGTATTGCAAAAACAGGCTATGCAGCAGTAATAGGAGCAGCAGCAGTAGCGGCAATTCTAATGCAAGAATAAGAGGGAATAGACATAGGCGATATCGGAATGATCGAGGGGGGGTTGCTTGCCTGGTTGCTCGGTGGCAAAAGCAAGGTCGTCGGAGGGGGAACCAATCACCGGGACGGCGTCGGTCTCTGGAGCGGCGTCAGCGTCGGACTCTACCGAGAGAGAAGAGGGGGGAAGAAACAGATAAATACACAGAATACAAGCATCACAAAGCGTGCTAGGCTAATGTACAGTGCAGGGTTGCTTAAAAACATGACTAAGTCATATTAGTTATTTTTAGGAATTAACTTGGATTATTAACCGGTGTATGTGCACTATTCATCTACCGGAAACGGGCTAAAAGTTGCGGGTTCACCTCCGTAGAGGGTCCCGACACGGAAACAAGTAGCACGGTTGGCTTCGTCTCGTCGTTCTGAGCAACTTTCATGTAGAAAGTTTTTCCATCCGAGCTACGGATAAAAAGATATGAATTTTCAAAGAATATTAGAATTTCTGGAATTATTAATTTAACAGAAAAGGATTTAATGCGTCAGCACGACATCAGCATTGCATCAGCGAGCACTGACCAGGTCAAACTGACAGGTGGGCCCCACCTGTCAGCCTCTCTGAGCTTAACAGTTATTTAAACTAACTAACAGTGCTGTTTAGTGGGGTGGACCCCACATGTCAGTGAGACATTAGTGCTAACTAATTAACTTAATTAATTAACAGTTAAACTAATCCGTTTTATTATTTATAAAAACGTTTTTAGAGCGGGGCCCGCATGTCAGTGGGCCAGGGGTGCCCAGTCAGCCAGTTGACCAAGTCAACTGGTCAACTGGGGCCCGTGGGGGCCACGGGTCAGCGACTCCAGGGGCGGGACCCGCCAGAGCCACGTCGGACGGCCGGCGGCTAGCCGCCGGCGGGCACGAAACACGGCGGAGGGCTCGGGCCCCCGTCGGAAAACACGTACAAGCCACCAAATCGGCCGGGGCCGGTCGCGTTCGAACGAGGAGAGAGATCCGCGTCTAACTGGGGGGTCGCGTGGCCGGAGCTGCGCCGTGGCGGCGACGGCGAGCTCGGAGGCGGGCGCCGGCGTTCGGGCAAAAGTGAGCACGGCGTCTCGGGGCCCGGCAGGCGACGCGAACGGCGTCGTTTGAACCGCACGAGCGTGCTGAGCACGAGTCGGTGCTTGGCGAAGCTCGAAAGTGAGCACAGGCATGGCTACGAGCTCGCCGGCGGCGAGCGCCTCGGGCGAGCTACGGAATCGGCGATCCGTTCGCGCAAACGCATGAGGAAGAGGCTAGGCGGGGGCTACTCGACGCGGCGAGCATGATGGTGCCACGCACGGGACCTTAGGGTCACCGTGGCCACGCCGGCGACGAGGAAGACGGCGGCGCGTTCGGACGTCAGCAAACAGGCGGCTACGGGGCACGAACGGGCAAAATGAGAGGGGGAGTAGATGTGGAGCTCACCGGGCGAGCTCACGGAGGCTCCTCGGGTGGCTTAGGAGCAGCAGACGGCCGACGGGGACGAAGGGGATCGGCGGCGACCGGAGGAAGACGACGACGCGTGCGGGCGATGCAGCGCTCCTCGGTTCCTCCCGATGGCTCCAGGGGTTGCGGCAGTCCTCGGCGACGTCGACGAGCACGGCCAGACCGCGTGCAAGGCACGGTGGCCGCGGGGACGATGAAGACGCGGCGGCGACCGCGTCGGGCGCCGATGGGGAAGGAAGGAGGGAGCTCGGGGAGAAGGGGGAAATGGTCGAGGGGGACTAGGGGAAGACTGGCTTCGGCCTTATCCTCTCCCCCTCACCTGCTACGCCCCGGTGTCGAGCGGAGGGCGGCAGCAGCGGGCGCGGCGTCGGCGGCGTCGACACGGCGGCGGGAGCAGGTGGAAGACACTGCTCCCGCGGGCTGGGCCGGCCTGGGCCGTGACAGGTAAGGCCTCCTAGCCCTTTTCTCTCTGTTTAATTTCTGTTTTCCTTTATTTCATCAACAGAGAGAAAAAGGAAAAGGTAGGGCCATCAAATGATTTTTGCAAAAAGTGTGAGTTGGTCCAAAAATATATTTACAATATTCCCTAGCTCCAAAAATTGGTTGGGACAAATTTGGATCACTTTTGAATTAATCAAAAATGAAAAGGCATTTAAAGTGTTGTTTTGGCACTGTTTAAATGCTCTAGTCCATTAATGGAGTTGATGGTGATGTTGTTTTCCTCAACAACAATTGTTCTGGTATATTTGCTAAATGATGAACATTTTTCCATAATTTTTGGAACAACCTCATTTTGCATTTGAATTTGAATTTGAATTTTCAGGGGCAAATTTGAATGGATTTGTTTAACCACTGTGTTTAGCATTGCAAATGAACATGACATGGCATGATTAACAAAATGACACAGTGCTTATTACACAGGGGTGTTACAAATTCTCCTCCTCTAAAAGAAATTCTCGTCCCGAGAATTTAGGAGGTAGAAGCAAAGAGATCGGGGTACTCCGCCCGAAGATTTTCCTCGCGTTCCCAAGTGGCTTCATCTTCAGTGTGATTCGACCACTGCACTTTCAGGAACTTAGTTGTCTTCTGGCGGGTCCGACGTTCAGCTTGATCGAGAATGCGGATCGGATGCTCCTTATAAGACAGATCATCTTGAAGCTCGAGCATCTCGTGATCCACAGCACGATGCGGGGACTCCTTGAAGGATCGTCGAAGTTGCGATACATGGAACACATCGTGGATATGCGAGAATTGCGGTGGCTATTGCAGTTTATAAGCCACAAATCCACGTCTAGCAACCACGGGGAAGGGGCCAATGTAGCGTGGAGCTAACTTGCCCTTGATGCCGAAACGGTGCGTGCCCTTCATAGGGGTGACACGAAGATAGACTTGATCACCTGGTTGATAAGTCAAACCCCATCGTTCGCGATCATAGTTGCTCTTCTGGCGGTCCTGAGCCGCCTTGAGATTCTCACGCACGATACGGACTTGCTCTTCGGCGTGTTGAATAATGTCCGGACCAATAACTTGTCGTTCCCCAGTTTCTGACCAGTTCAGAGGGGTTCGACACTTACGTCCGTACAGAACTTCAAAGGGAGCCATCTTCAAGCTTGCTTGATAGCTGTTGTTATACGAGAACTCGGCATATGGAAGGGATTCTTCCCATTTCTTACCGAATGATATAACACAAGCTCGCAGCATATCTTCAAGCACTTGATTGACTCGTTCAACTTGACCTTGGGACTGGGGGTGATAAGCTGAACTCCAGTTGATATGAGTTCCCAAAGCTTCTTGAAAACTTTCCCAGAACTTGGAAGTGAACAGGGTGCCACGGTCCGTACTGATCTCCTTCGGAATACCGTGGAGGGAAACGATTCTGGAGATATACAATTATGCTAACTGGTTAGCAGTGATAGTCTCCTTGATTGGCAGGAAGTGTGCAACCTTTGAGAGTTGGTCGACGACGACAAGAATGGCATCGTTACCCTTCTGGGACTTGGGAAAGCCAGTAATGAAATCCATCTGCACCTTATCCCATTTCCACAGCGGAATAGGAAGAGGTTGCAGAAGTCCAGCAGGCTTCTGATGTTCTGCCTTCACGCGACGACAGACATCGCATTCAGCAACATATCGAGCAATATCCCGTTTCATATTCGGCCACCAGTACCTTTGACGGAGATCACGATACATCTTAGTACTACCAGGATGAATAGACAGCGGTGTATCATGTGCCTCCTTCATGACCTTATCAGTCATAAGCTCGAAACGCGTTACCACGATGCGGTCTCGGAAATACAAGGTTCCATCTTCGGATATTGAGAAATCCCTGTATTTCGGAAGATGAAGTTCCTGCTTCATAACATCAACATAAGCATCTTTGGTTTGCGCTACCTTGACAGCCTTCTCAAGATCCGGCTGTATCACAAGGTCATTAAGCGAACCCTGTGGAACGATATGCAGATTCAGCTTTCGTAATTCCTCATAAAGACGAGGCTGAGCTCGCTTAACCTTGAGGTTGGTGATGTATGACTTGCGACTCAAGGCATCGGCCATCACATTAGCCTTGCCAGGGGTATAAGAAATACCGCAGTCGTATTCAGAAATAGTTTCCAACCATCGCTGTTGGCGGAGATTAAGATTCGGCTGAGTGAATAAATATTTTAAGCTTTGATGATCAGTATAAATCTCACACCGGTTACCGAGAAGGTAATGCCGCCATAGCTTCAATGCAAAGATCACTGCAGCAAGTTCAAGATCATGCACTGGATAATTCTCTTCATGCGGACGCAATTGACGTGATGCATAAGCAATTACTCTTCGTTCTTGCATTAGGACACAACCTAAGCCTTGACGAGAGGCGTCACAATATATCACGAAGTCCTTGCGAGAATCTGGAGGAGCAAGCACTGGTGCAGAAACGAGCTTGTCCTTAAGAGCTTGAAAGCTTTCCTGGCATTTATCTGTCCACTCAAACTTAACGCCTTTGTGAAGCAGATTAGTCAGGGGCTTGGCAATCTTGGAAAAGTTCTCGACGAAGCGACGACAATAGCTTGCAAGGCCGAGAAAACTTCTCACTTGCTTGACATTCTTCGGAGGAGTCCAGTCAAGAATAGCCTGAACCCGTTCCGGATTAACGGCAATGCCATCCTTGGAAATCACATGTCCAAGGTAGGTTACTTCAGAAAGCCAGAACTCGCATTTGGAAAACTTAGCATAAAGCTGATGCTCTCGCAGCTTCTCCAGAACAAGGCGAAGATGTTCGACGTGTTCTTCCTTGTTCTTTGAGAATACCAGAATATCATCCAGATATACCACGACGAACTTGTCGAGGTAATCCATGAATATATAATTCATCAGGCGGGAGAAGGTAGCTGGAGCATTAGTCAGTCCAAAAGACATGACAGTGTACTCATAAGAGCCATAGCGAGTAACAAATGCAGTCTTTGGAATATCCTCTTCGCGAACACGGATCTGGTGATAACCCAACCTCAAGTCGAGTTTAGAAAACACCGATGATCCAGCCAGTTGATCATATAAGTCATTGATCCGAGGAAGCGGATATTTATTCTGGATGGTTGCCTGGTTGATAGGTCGGTAATCTTGTACCAGCCTATTCGTACCATCTTTCTTCTTGACGAAAAGAGACGGTGCTCCCCAGGCAGAGGAACTAGGACGGATGAAGCCCTTCTTGAGTGACTTGTCGATTTCCTCCTTAAGCTCGAGGAGCTCATGCGGTGGCATCTTGTAAGGACGCTTTGCAATAGGAGTAGTACCTGGCTTCAAGTCGATGACGAACTCGACAGCTCGAACAGGGGGTATTCCTGGAAGTTCTTCTGGGAAGACATCCGGGAAATCACGTACCACTGGTATGTTCTCGAGCCCTTCGAGTGGTGAAGCATTCAATACGTTGGAGGCATAGATTTGAGCCTCGGCATCACGAGATATACGAGCGCGACAATTCACCAACTGATTCGAGGGGTGCCGAAGACGTACAGTCTTGGTGGCACAATCGATTTGGGCCTCGTGAGCCTCCAACCAATCCATACCCAGGATGAGGTCTATGCCGCAAGATTTCAGGACAATGGGGTACGCCTGAAATTTTCTCTCTTCAATCTCAACACTAACTTGAGGACAGAAGAGGGTAGATCGGCAAGGACCCGCGGAGGTTTGTATTTTTACTGGATGATACAGTATGTCAAATTCAAATTCATGCTTGAGTGCAAAAGGTTCAGAAATGAAAGAATCCGAAGCACCAGTATCGAACAAAACATTAGCAATTACTGAGTTGACAAGAAGTGTACCCATCACTGTGGCTGGCTGCTCTGGGTCTTCACTCAGATTGACGTGGTGAAGCTGACCACCACGAGCATACGAAGGCCTGGTATTATTGTTGCGCTGCTGAGGAACTCCACGTCCACTGCCACGGCCAGCAGATGGAAGAGCCAGCTGACCCTGAACCTACGGACAGTCTCTGACACGGTGACCCGGACGGCCACACTTGAAGCAGAGTCCACTCTCTGGACGAATCGCAGGTGCTCGAGGTGCTGGGACTGCAGGCCTGTACTGCATTGGCGGTGGAGGAGGCAGACGAGGTGCAGCATAAGAAGGCCTGTACACTGGAGCGTTTGGACGATACATGCTCTGAGGAATCCATATGCGGCGCTTCTGAGAAGACGAGCCCGACTCGCGAGAGCGCTTAAGAGCGTCCTTGTGTAGCTTGAGTCCAGTTTCAACCTGAATGGCCTTGTTCACTAGAGTGGCGAAGTCCGGAAAATCAAGCGCCACTAGAGCAAGCAGAATATCATGATGAAGTCCGCGCCTGAACTTCTCTTGGCGTCTAGCGTCAGTAGCGATATCCTCCTCAGCATAGCGGGACAGCTCAAGGAACTCCCGCTGATAGGCGTCCACTGACTTGTTGCCCTGAACCAGGTTGCGAAACTCCGTACGCTTGCGGTCGATAACCCCTTCCGGGATGTACCGAGCACGGAAGGCAGTCTTGAAGTCTGCCCAGGTAATGATAGTTCCAGCAGGCACTGTGTTCCGGTGAGTGTCCCACCATTGGGCCGCCGGACCCTTCAGGAAATACGTCGCGAATTTGACATAGTTGTCAGGGGACACGGCGGCAGAATCCAGCTCAAAGAATATGTCTCGCAGCCAATCATCGGCATCCAAGGGGTTGGCGGCACTGCGAAATATCGTTGGACTGAGCCGCACAAATTCTTGCAGAGTGATAGCGGCTGGCTGATGCTGAGCATTGGCGTTGATCTGGGGCATCTGGTTGAGCATACCCTGCAGCACCTGACGCTGCAAGTCAATGGTCTGCATTACGGCAGCCATATAGTCTGGCGGCGGAGGCGGAGGCGGAGGTGCAGGGGGATCATTGTTATTAGCCATCCTGATAATTCCAACAGGGGTGGTTTAGCGACAAGAATACACATTGCATGAATTCAACAATGAAGTAAATATGCACGACATAAGGGAAGTGCAATAATACAACATCATACGCATCATGATATACGGGTTCGTACATAGCGTCGGTTACAAACGGGCAGCATAACGGCGCAAAATCAAAAACTAGACATAGTAGGCGGCGCGCAGACCGCGGTAAGGAAGTACACAACGAGACATAGCAAAGGCTACATCAACGTCGGAGAAAGGAACTGAAACGGGGTAGCTGCAAGTGCGGACGGCGGATCTCGATCGCAGAAGGATCCTGAGCTCCATGTGCACTCTGATGCAGAACCCGGTCTCGAACGGGAATCAGAGGTCCACGAACTGGCGTGTAACCTCCAACCGCAGGCCACTCGACACCTGGAGGTGTGTTGATCCTGCGCGGGCAAAGGATAGACTGAGGAAGTGTCCCTGCTTGGACAGCCGGTACCAACTGCGTCAACGTCTGGTAGAGAGTTGTCCGAGTGATGGACAACTCAACCGCCAGGGCCCGAGCAGTTCGATCCAGCGCCTGAGTGTGCTGAATCAGAACCTGCGGGTCATAACGTCGACTCTCGTACGGGGCACAGATAGCTGAGTAGTATCCAGTCTCATCTCCAGCAGGTGCATACGGAATGTACCGAAACTCAGAGACATCCAAGCTATCTCTGTGCTCTCCTCTGAGGCGTACGACAGCAGCGTAGGCAGCATCATGGACTGCCATTGCAACCGTCACGCCGCTACCGCGGAAGCGGTACAGCTCAGTGCCTGAGTCATCCTGCCGGTCGTAGATACGAACATCAGCATAATACTGCTCCTGGTTGAACTCGCGATACTCCTCGTAGACCATGTACTCGGGGTACCAGCGGTAGCCCAGCCTGGTCAGGAGAGCGACTAGAATGGCCGGAAACCCAGGGGCATCTCGAGCCCAGGTGCGAAGCACAAGCTGAGTCTCCGGGCGAGGTGGAAACAGAGGATCCATCTGAAAGAAGAAGAATCAGACTTGTCAAGTCCTGATGATAATTAAACAGAACTTGGTAAGAAAGGTTAAACAAACAAATGGAAAGGAATGATTATCAGACTAATCAGGTCAATGATAAGAAACCGCACTGATATCCAGCCCTCCGGGTAGATGTGAAAACGAGAACCTAATGGAGTTAGTAAAACTTAACCCGAATAGACGAGAGAGAAGAGTCCCAGAGTATAGACGAGGAATAAAAGAAGCTACACCACCCAAGTGGCGACGTGGGGCCATAAGCCACACAGCCAAGTTAGTAAAACAGTTTTTGACCTCTAGACTCAACTTCGACCAAGGAGTTGGAAAGGGGTTCCTACAGGCAGTCGGCTCTGATACCAACCTGTGACGACCCCGGCTCAATCGTGCACTAACCATACACGCAAATGCACACGATCAAGCCTAAGGACTCACGTGAAGGAATCACAGCACAACTCTAAAACATAAATAAATACATACAAGTTATATATTACAAGCCAGGGGCCTCGAGGGCTCGAATACATAACAAGTGTCATACACAAGGTTAGCGGAAGCGTTAGGTATCTGGGTACAGATACATCACAGTACTGAAATAGGCCTGTTACACAGGCGGGGCAAAAGAAAAGCTATGATCGAAAAGGCGCAGGCCTCCTGCCTGGGACCTCCGATCCTACTCCTGGTCGTCGTCCGCCGGCTCCTCGTAGAAGTACTCGCCGGCCGGGTAGTAGTAGTAGCCAGCCTCGGGCTGGTAGTAGTAGTCGTCAACGGGGGCTGCAGGCACCATGGCTCCGTCGTCTGGTTTCCATGCGGGTAAGACAAAAGGGGAAGCAAGCAACCGTGAGTACTCATCCAAAGTACTCAGCAAGACTTACATCAGATCTATACTAAGCAATGCATCATTTTCAAAGGAGGCTTTATGTGGGTGGACTAGTCTCCAGAAAGCCAGAGTAGAGAGGGGAAAAGCCTAGTCCTGACGAAGACTAGCATCTTCAGGGTCTTGCAGCAATTAGAAGGGTGCAGATTAGTACATCATAATGTAAAGTGTTTATAGTAATATCAACCTCGGCCGGGGATCCTTCCTCGACTCCCTGCGAGAAAGCAATCCCAGAGCCCTACCTCATATCTCAAGTCACCAGTTCTAGTTGTACCGAAGTGGATACAACTCCGAGTGTCCGTTACCGTAGGACAGGCTATCGATAGATGTTTTCTTCCCTGCAGGGGTGCACCAACTTACCCACCACGCTCGCTTAACTCCGGCCGGACACACTTGCTGGGTCCTGCCCGGCCTCGGCTAAACGATACGACGCAACCCGACCGGAAACCGCCAGAGAGGATCAAGCACGCCGGACTAAGCCTATGCCCCCGGGGGTCTGGGACCATCGCCCCGGACGCTCCTGCACGTTACGTGGCCGTTCGGTAGCAGACCTAGCAACCCCTTATACAAGCACGCAGTTGCATCCTGGGTCCAATCCGAACGGGCCGCTCAATCGCTGACGTCGTGACGACTCCGGCTGAAGTATACGACGCAGAGCACCCACTCACACCCACGTGGTGGTTAGTGCTATCGGACCCGAAGGCCCCTCGGATCAAATATCCAAATCGCTTAGTGGATTGGGAGCGCGCGGTAACGAGCGTTGCCACCACACCGGTGGCCCCGACGTCCCGTCTCGAAGACTTGTGACAAGGACCTTACAGGACCGGCCACGCTTCGTAGTTATCTCGCGGGTACCCTCACTGGTCACCCGACTCCACAGCTCACGCCTCAAAGGCACTCGCGGGTACCCCTCAGGGTCAACCCGTCTCTATCCAACATATGTAGTAGTAACTATAAAGTGTCTTCAGACGCACGATACCTCTGGCCGCGCGCCTTCGTTCCTGGCGACGCCCGGCCTCGGGGATCGATACGTCTTTAAACACGGTACGGTAAACCAGGGCATCCGTGTGGTTTCCATGCCGATGAGGAATCCGAGGAATCACCCTCGTTGGATTCCTAAACGACAAGTCCCGTTAGGGTGATACCGAAGGAATCACCCTCGGCGGTAATCACCATAGCGGATGCACGACAAAAGCTAAGTCGGAAGTGGGAAGAGGATTCACCCTAGGTAACCCACAACGAGCTAGCTATACTACAGGGACAACATCGGAAGTGAGTTCGGAGGTATCACCCTCGTCACCCGATGTTAACTCTGCGGAGTCGAGCATACTAGGGGGTGTGTGGTGATGTGAAGAAGGTCAGGGGAAGGGGCTCGATCGCTTGATCGAGGCAAGGGTACTAAGCGAGGCAACTACGAGAATGCGGGGCCACAGCAGTTCTACCCAACCTATACTAAACAGTTTAGGAATAAAGACAGGTATCAACAGTATTGCAAAAACAGGCTATGCAGCAGTAATAGGAGCAGCAGCAGTAGCGGCAATTCTAATGCAAGAATAAGAGGGAATAGACATAGGCGATATCGGAATGATCGAGGGGGGGGTTGCTTGCCTGGTTGCTCGGTGGCAAAAGCAAGGTCGTCGGAGGGGGAACCAATCACCGGGACGGCGTCGGTCTCTGGAGCGGCGTCAGCGTCGGACTCTACCGAGAGAGAAGAGGGGGGAAGAAACAGATAAATACACAGAATACAAGCATCACAAAGCGTGCTAGGCTAATGTGCAGTGCGGGGTTGCTTAAAAACATGACTAAGTCATATTAGTTATTTTTAGGAATTAACTTGGATTATTAACCGGTGTATGTGCACTATTCATCTACCGGAAACGGGCTAAAAGTTGCGGGTTCACCTCCGTAGAGGGTCCCGACACGGAAACAAGTAGCACGGTTGGCTTCGTCTCGTCGTTCTGAGCAACTTTCATGTAGAAAGTTTTTCCATCCGAGCTACGGATAAAAAGATATGAATTTTCAAAGAATATTAGAATTTCTGGAATTATTAATTTAACAGAAAAGGATTTAATGCGTCAGCACGACGTCAGCATTGCATCAGCGAGCGCTGACCAGGTCAAACTGACAGGTGGGCCCCACCTGTCAGCCTCTCTGAGCTTAACAGTTATTTAAACTAACTAACAGTGCTGTTTAGTGGGGTGGACCCCACATGTCAGCGAGACATTAGTGCTAACTAATTAACTTAATTAATTAACAGTTAAACTAATCCGTTTTATTATTTATAAAAACGTTTTTAGAGCGGGGCCCGCATGTCAGTGGGCCAGGGGTGCCCAGTCAGCCAGTTGACCAAGTCAACTGGTCAACTGGGGCCCGTGGGGGCCACGGGTCAGCGACTCCAGGGGCGGGACCCGCCAGAGCCACGTCGGACGGCCGGCGGCTAGCCGCCGGCGGGCACGAAACACGGCGGAGGGCTCGGGCCCCCGTCGGAAAACACGTACAGGCCACCAAATCGGCCGGGGCCGGTCGCGTTCGAACGAGGAGAGAGATCCGCGTCTAACTGGGGGGTCGCGTGGCCGGAGCTGCGCCGTGGCGGCGACGGCGAGCTCGGAGGCGGGCGCCGGCGTTCGGGAAAAAGTGAGCACGGCGTCTCGGGGCCCGGCAGGCGACGCGAACGGCGTCGTTCGAACCGCACGAGCGTGCTGAGCACGAGTCGGTGCTTGGCGAAGCTCGAAAGTGAGCACAGGCATGGCTACGAGCTCGCCGGCGGCGAGCGCCTCGGGCGAGCTACGGAATCGGCGATCCGTTCGCGCAAACGCATGAGGAAGAGGCTAGGCGGGGGCTACTCGACGCGGCGAGCACGATGGTGCCACGCACGGGACCTTAGGGTCACCGTGGCCACGCCGGTGACGAGGAAGACGGCGGCGCGTTCGGACGTCAGCAAACAGGCGGCTACGGGGCGCGAACGGGCAAAATGAGAGGGGGAGTAGATGTGGAGCTCACCGGGCGAGCTCACGGAGGCTCCTCGGGTGGCTTAGGAGCAGCAGACGGCCGACGGGGACGAAGGGGATCGGCGGCGACCGGAGGAAGACGACGACGCGTGCGGGCGATGCAGCGCTCCTCGGTTCCTCCCGATGGCTCCAGGGGTTGCGGCAGTCCTCGGCGACGTCGACGAGCACGGCCAGACCGCGTGCAAGGCACGGTGGCCGCGGGGACGATGAAGACGCGGCGGCGACCGCGTCGGGCGCCGATGGGGAAGGAAGGAGGGAGCTCGGGGAGAAGGGGGAAATGGTCGAGGGGGACTAGGGGAAGACTGGCTTCGGCCTTATCCTCTCCCCCTCACCTGCTACGCCCCGGTGTCGAGCGGAGGGCGGCAGCAGCGGGCGCGGCGTCGGCGGCGTCGACACGGCGGCGGGAGCAGGTGGAAGACACTGCTCCCGCGGGCTGGGCCGGCCTGGGCCGTGACAGGTAAGGCCTCCTAGCCCTTTTCTCTCTGTTTAATTTCTGTTTTCCTTTATTTCATCAACAGAGAGAAAAAGGAAAAGGTAGGGCCATCAAATGATTTTTGCAAAAAGTGTGAGTTGGTCCAAAAATATATTTACAATATTCCCTAGCTCCAAAAATTGGTTGGGACAAATTTGGATCACTTTTGAATTAATCAAAAATGAAAAGGCATTTAAAGTGTTGTTTTGGCACTGTTTAAATGCTCTAGTCCATTAATGGAGTTGATGGTGATGTTGTTTTCCTCAACAACAATTGTTCTGGTATATTTGCTAAATGATGAACATTTTTCCATAATTTTTGGAACAACCTCATTTTGCATTTGAATTTGAATTTGAATTTTCAGGGGCAAATTTGAATGGATTTGTTTAACCACTGTGTTTAGCATTGCAAATGAACATGACATGGCATGATTAACAAAATGACACAGTGCTTATTACACAGGGGTGTTACAACCGGGACTTCAATTATGTCTGAGAATGAACTTACATTAGCCCCCAAGTGCCAAGGGCATAACCTGTTTATGTGCTTGGGACTTGTCTGAAAAAATTTGCTTTCCTTACTTCAATTGTACATTAGCCCCCAAGTGTCAAGTGGATAACCTGTTATGTGCTTGAGACTTTGAATAATCTGTCCTTCTCACACGTTTGCTTTTCTTGCAGGCTGACTTGAGCCGGAGAGCTTCGGAGGCAACTAAGCTCCGGAATAGCTTGTCCTTCCATGAGGCTGCTTCAACCAAAGCTAAGGAAGAACTTGTCCTTGCTTTGACTAACATGGAAAAATTGAAGAAAGATTTTGAAGCGGAGCGGTCCACATGGGAGGTGCAAAGGGACGCTCTAGAAAAAAGAGCAAAGGATGCCGAAGCTGCTCTCAATCCGGTTACGCAGGAGCTATCCGGGTTGAAACAGCAAATATAGCTCACGACTTCTCCTATCTTCGGTGAGTACCTGTCTTTGTATGTTTATATCCTTGCAATTCTTATTCCGCTCCAGCTTAACTCGCCAATTGCATACATGGAGGGGCATAACTCATCTTGGAGACGATGTCCGAAAGAAGCTCAAGGATGCGTATACCCTGGTGGAGCAGCTTTACTCCGGCGCTCAAAGGGCTATCAGTGCCATGTCACATAACAAACCGGCGCCGACCACCATCCAAGCCACCTTGGAAAAGCTTTCTGTCCTACCTGTACGTCTTGTTGAGGTGAAGAAGTCTGCTGCGCGAGCTGGCTCTCTCATGGCACTGACCCGGGCCAAAGCATGGGTCCCTGATTTTGATCCGGCTGAAGCTATGAACGGCTACCCCAGCATGAAAGAGGATGGGTCAGGCTTCTCTGCCGAAGATCTCCGCTCTTTAACCAAGGATATGCGCCCTCTCGCCAGTAAGCTTGCCGATGAAGCAGATTTGACAAGGTATCATCCGGCCTATGATCTAGAAAATTCGCGGGTGGAGCGGCCGGTTTACGACACTGAAAATCTGATCCCACCAGTTCATAACCACACTTTTGCTCCAGATATTGACCCTTCAGATCTTATCAATGAAGAAGTGTATTTCCGTGCTCTCTCCAAGATTGATTGGTGCGCTCTTGGTTTCCAGCCATTGCCTGAAGTCGATGAAGACCCGGAACAAGTTGACCCTCAGTCTTCGCGGGGCCGCGAGGAGGAGTCGTAAACCGTCCGGTTTAACTTGTAGTTGCTGAATACTTTGCCAAAAACTTTGATCCATTCGGACCTGCAAGTGCCTTGTAATAGGATAGTTGAAATACTGCATTCGTCCCACTGTTTATGGCACTATTTGAATTGGCATCTTTCAATTTAATATTCTGTTTGCAATGCGTGATCCGCTTATATTATCTGTGCCCGCATGAACGAAGCTAAAAGATGTCCTGGCGGTTTACCACCGGACGGATTATACTGCTCTGATATATATATATCAAAGAAATAGCTGTTGATCACCAATATATACCATACCTCTAATTAAGTGTGCTTGTCGACCTTAACCCGGTAGGAATAATTGAAGGCGCAGGCGCTGATGAAGCTCTTGGCTTTCTTGTTTTGGCTTAGCTTGATGGCCGATCCGGGTTACAATGAACGCCGGTTTAACTCTCGCTGGTGTTCATGATCCAGACTTTAACTTTGCAGATATATGGTCAACTTTGTAGTTGTCCAGTCTCGCATCACTGGACTTGGTTAAAAACCAATGATCATGACGACCAAGATTTAAGAAATCATAAAAAAATAGAAATAAGGTTTTTTGGGCAAATAAGACTATGTAGTCGAGGCTTTTTACGAGCTGCCAGGCTCCAAATTCGAGGCTTTTTATGAGCTGCCAGGCTACTGTCATTAACCATTTTAGCAAAGCCTGTGAAGATGCTCCGCAATCTTTAACCAAATCATCGATGACAAGCCACCCAATGTTTCAAAATCTAGTAAAGATTTTGTCATTAGGTGATCAACTCGATGATCGTCAATTTAACGTGGCCAAGTTCAGGGTCCCGAGGGAGTAACTTGTGGCAGGTTCGACGGGTCATACCAGGTTTACCTGGACGGCGTGATTTTCTTGAGGCAGGCAGGTTAATCCGGGGTTTTAGGTGCATGCACCGGGCTTCCAAGCCATGTTCACTACAAGGGTATTCAACTCTCTGCGAGCCCCCCGGTAGTGTGTGAGCCATTTTTGCTCGTCGGGGCATATGTTTGAGCTGGGTTGGGCACCAACACTCTCTTCTACCCCTCATCATCATGTGGAAATTGCCGAAGCAACCAGAGCAGTGCTCTTATGATGGGCTTCATACCGCCGCCGGCTCAAGAGGACATGGGAAACTCCCTTGCCCGCGGAAGCCCCCATGCGATTCTTGTTTGATAAGATGGCTGATTCCTTGATGTATCAAGGGCGCCGGTTTAGGAGGCTATGGTGAGCTTCCGTAGAAAACTCCCATGTGATACTCCTTTGAAGAACACGGCTGATTCCTTGATTCTGTCAAGGGCGCCGGTTTAGGAGGCCATGGTGAGCTTCCGTAGAAAACTCTCATGTGATACTCCGTGGAAGAACATAGCTGATTCCTTGACTCTGTCCAGGGCGCCGGTTTAAGAGGCCATGGAAGGTTTCTTTCGAAGCCCCCATGTGATACTCTTGGGTATAGAAAACACGGCTGATTCCCTGATGCTATCAGGGGCGCCGGTTTAAGAGGCCATGGAAAGCTTCTTTCGAAGCCCCCATGTGATACTCTTTTTGCGAAGAAGATGGCTGATTCCCCGGTGTTCCAGGGGCGCCAGTTTATTGTATTAAATATAATATATACATTGTACATAAAGCGGAGCCAATGGCTCAAGTGTAGTAAGGTCGAAGAAGAGCGATGTTCCACGGCCGCTTCGTCTCCTCCTCCGCCGTACGTGAGTCCTTATGTTCTCGAACGTCGACAAGGTAGTATGATCCGTTGTGCAGATTTTTGCTGACCACAAAGGGTCCTTCTCAAGGTGGGGATAACTTGTGCATATCTGTCTGGTCTTGGATGAGCCGGAGCACCAGATCTCCTTCCTGAAACGTCCTGGTCTTGACCCGGCGGCTGTGGTACCAGCACAGATCTTGTTGATAAATCGCTGATCATGCTGTTGCCGTGTCCCGTTCCTCGTCTAGCCGGTCCAAGCTGTCTTGCCTTGCTTGCTCATTATCCGCTTCAACGTAAGTTGCCACCCGTGGTGAGTCATGCTGAATATCGCTGGGTAGGACCGCTTCAGCACCATATACCATAAATAAGGGTGTGTACCCTGTTGATCTGTTAGGTGTGGTGTTGATGCTCCATAAGACAGAGGGCAACTCCTCTACCCAACAACCCGATGTTCTTTGTAAAGGAACCATAAGTCGGGGCTTGATGCCTCTCAAGATCTCTTGGTTGGCTCTCTCAGCTTGGCCGTTGGACTGAGGGTGAGCTACTGATGACACATCAAGGCGAATATGTTCTCTTTGACAGAACTCTTCCATCTCTCCTTTAGATAGGTTGGTGCCATTATCAGTTATAATGTTGTGTGGAAAGCCAAACCGGAAAATCACCTTTTTGATGAACTTAACCGCTGTTGCCGCATCACACTTACTGACAGGCTCTGCTTCGATCCACTTTATAAATTTGTCCACTGCTACCAACATGTGGTTTTCTGATCTTGGGATCTTTTAAAGGGTCCAACCATATCAAGCCCCCAAGTCACAAATGGCCAAGTGATTGGAATCATTCGCAGCTCCTGCGCCGGTACATGAGCACGCCGCGAAAATTTCTGGCAAGCGTCACATTTTCTGACCAAGTCCTCTGCGTCGGCGTGAGCCGTCAGCCAGTAGAACCCATGACGAAAAGCTTTAGCTACCAAGGAATTTGAACCGGCGTGATGACCACAATCCCCTTCATGAATCTCTCGAAGAATATCACAGCCTTCTTCTGATGATACGCACCGCTGAAACGCCCCAGAAACGATGCGGTGATGAAGTTCTCCATTGACGATAGTCATAGATTTAAACCGCCGGATTATCTGTCGGGCCTCAACTTCGTCCTCTGGCAACTCACCTCGGCTCATATACGCCAGATAAGGGAGCGTCCAATCCGGAATAACATGAAGTGTTGCGACCAACTGTGCTTCCGGATCAGGAACGGCCAAATCCTCCTCTGAAGGTATCTGCAGTGACGGACTATGCAATTCATCCAAGAAAGTATTAGGTGGAACCAGTTTACGTTGGGAGCCGAGCCGGCTCAATGCATCGGCCGCTTCATTCTTTCACCGGTCTATGTGGTCCACCTGATATCCCTTGAAGTATCCTGCGACTGCATCCACTTCTCGCCGGTAAGCCGCCATGAGTGGATCCTTAGAGTCCCACTTACTAGATACTTGTTGTGCCACCTGATGTCTACACACGCTTCTACTCTTGTAGACTATGTTGGGCCTCCAAGAGCAGAGGTTTGTAGGACAGCAGCAATTTCCCTCAAGTGGATGACCTAAGGTTTATCGAACTCAGGGAAGTACAGGTTGAAGATGGTCTCTCTCAAGCAACCCTGCAACTAAGATACAAGAAGTCTCTTGTGTCCCCAACACACCTAATACACTTGTTAGATGTATAGGTGCACTAGTTCGGCGAAGAGATGTTAAATGGCAAGTGATATGGATGGCAAAACAAAGTAATATAAATCTGTAATAAAAAGTGCAGCAAGCAAACAAGTGGTAAACGTGAGCACAAATGGTATTGCAATTGTGGAAACAAGGCCTAGGGATCATACTTTCACTAGTGGCAACTCCCAACAACATTAACATAATCGAATCACATGATATTTCCCATAAAACATGCAATGGAGACGCACCCGGAGGTCATTCCTTCGTGGTCAAGAGAGGACGAGAATTATGTAGGGCTACAAAAGCACACCTCAAAGTTCGTAGTTCTCAATCTAAGGATTTCCCAATGTCACCGCGGCCATCCAAAGAGAGTCCCACAATCACCACAACATATCTAAAGGATAGTCAAAGACAAGCACCAAGAGACTCTCAATCTTCAATCAACACACAAGAGAGGAAATCACTCATGAAAATATTTTTCTAATCCATGTCCAATAGACCGCTGTCATCTCGGTCTCGGGGATTATACTAGATAAAGACAAGTGAGTACATCAATCCAATACATAGAGGAAGGGGAAATATCATGGGATCACCCTAGATTAACATAGCCTATGATCACAACGAAGATCACATCATGGGAGAGAGAGATAACCACATAGCTACACGTACGAGCCCTCGGCCCCGGAGAAGACTACTCACACATGGACATGGTGAGGAGGAGGTTGATGATGGTGTTGATGGAGAGGTGCAGCCCCGTGAGGTGGAGACGGCCGGCGGCAGCCACGGAGGCGGCGGCGGCGGCCCTTGGGGGCGCGGCGGCGGCGGCGGCCCTAGGGGGCAGCGGCTCCTTGGCCCCCCTTCTTCCTTGTGAATGGTGCTGCAATGGTGCTGGTCCTCCCCTCCAAGACGGCGGCTCGGGAGGAGGAAAATTCGTGGCCCTTGGTGACCTAGGTTTCCTCTCTTTATATAGACTCTCGGATTCCCGTCATCAGATTTTGGGCCTCAGTAAAACGGGCTTTACTCGGCCGTCCGGGCTCCGATTTGAATGAATTTTATATCCAGAAGCGTCGCCTCGAAATTCCCCACAACTTTTGCAACTAGACTTTTTCCGTTTGACGTCGTCTTCGGGCCGGAACGTGACCAACTTTAAAAAACGTTCTCAGACAGATTTCAGGAAAGTCAGAGTCCTACTCCAATACGACTCCTTTTGCGTTTTTGTCAATTTCCAAGTAATTCCTACACAATAAAGTGTAAAACAAGACCATTGTGCACTTTTGCAACCATTAGTAGGTTAGTCCAAATATGATCAAAAGTGTATGGAAGTGCATAAATATCATAGCAATATCACACAAAAAGGGCATGGAGCAAGCAGAAATTATAGATACGTTTTGGACGTATCAACATCCCCAAGCTTAATTCCTGCTCGTCCTTGAGTAGGTAAATGATAACAAGAATAATTTCTGTGGTGACATGCTATTAACCATATAAGGACTTTTTACAATCACATGACAAGTGCTTACTGAGACAATGAATCTGTAGTAATTAAGTTGCCTCATGAGAAAATCACAAAGAACTGAAAGTTTTACAATATGATACCGAAATACTCAAAAGATTTGTAATGGGCATGGTGTGCAAATATGATAAAGTGGTATCTCGCTTGCCCCCTTTAGTGAAGCAAAACATAAATGCAGGGGCACCTCCAAGGTTTAAGTGACGACTGGATACAATGATTTCAGAATAAACGATATCATAATCATGCAAAAGACAATGGTACTTGGGGACAATGCACATTACACTCAGGATGACAATCATGCTCTCAATAGTTGGTGCTTTAAAGAAGGTGGAGACTCTCGAACCGTGGCTTTTGTTGGCAAGGTTGAAAACCCGTGGTCAGAAACAAAAACTAAACATGTACCAGAGCTCTTGGTTTTAAAAACAGAGGTAATAATTATTTTTTTAGAATATGCATATTTCGTCAACGAATGCTAGCAGATAACTCAATCACTTCTTGAGCTGGACAAGTTTCGAGGAACGGCTCCCGAATGAGGACGATCACATCCTCTTAATCTCCTTTGTTTATCACTGCCAAAGTTTTCTGATTTCTCATGAACAAAGCGTGAAGGAGGGTTTGTTTGTTTATATTATTTTTTAATGAGCCGGGCGCACTCTATGCCAGTTCCTTCTCGTATTATGGGTTTGCACATTAGACATGCAATCTCGGGGTGAAGTTTGTCCAACTTAAAAAGATCATGAATTAACTACTACTTCCTCATGAGCTAAAATAGAGGCACAAAAGAGAAATGCTTTTTTTTGAATAATTTCGAGATGGTACATGAAAGTCTTCGTTAGGAATGGCAGGTAAATACCATGTATAGGAAGGTATGGTGGACTCATATGGCATAACTGGTTTAAAGGATTTTGGATGCACAAGCAGTCAGTCCGCTTAGTACAGGCGAAGGTTAGCAAAAGACTGGGAGCGACCAACTAAAAGAGCAATGACGGTCATAATCATGCAGAGCGACAAAGCAACATTGAATCGGGCATGGAAGTTATATCGCTACTCAAAAATTAAAGATCATCAAGGCTTGATAGACTTTCTTTATAGTCTTAAATATGCGTGAGCATACGCCAAGTCAATCAAAATAAATTCCTGGAGGAAGATATCACTAGACCATACCACATCATAGGAAAACAAATCATGTTGGTACTTCAATAACACATTAAGAACCCCCCCAGCTATTTGAGACTAACCATAAGAAAACATGAACTACTAAGCATCATTATGCACATAGCATTTTTATCATAGACATATCAACCAGTGCAATAGAAGCCAACTCTCTTAACAAGATAAGCATGATAACTAAAGAGAGTTCCAGCGACCAATTAAACAAAAGCTCTTTAAAAAGATAAGCATGAAAACTAAGAGCTGAACATGATAGTAGCTATTGAAAGACAAAGAACACACACAACAAGGATAGACATGAAAATTCTATGTTATGTTCTAGGTTGAAGTGGAGCGGGTCTCTCTCCCACACAAAGAAAGTTGGGTTCCAACTCATTATGAACAGCAAGCAAAGCTAAAGAAAACTAAAAAGGAAACTAAAAGCAAGACGCTCCAAGCACAGCACATAACACATGAAGTGATAAAAATATAGTGGAACAAAAGACGAACTGATAATTGTTGATGGAGAAGGGGATGCACGGGGGCATCCCCAAGCTTAGACGCTTGAGTCTTCTTGAATATTTCTTGGGGGTGCATGGGGGTATCCCCAAGCTTGAGCGTTTGACACTCCTGAATCTTTTTATCATCTTCCCTCGCACACTTGAAAACTCCCTTCATACATAACTCATCATAATCTGATTAGCGAGGTTAGTACCCTTAATAAAATAATTTTTCCTTGCTGGAAATAAGGATATTCTTGAAGGTCTACTGTTTCTCAAGATTGCCAAAAGGTTTTTGCAAGAAAAAAGCAAGCTCAAGGTTTGCAAAACGAAGGAAAGGCAAAACAGGACAGAATCTGTGAAAAACAAACCAGCAGGTAGTAAATAATTTTTTCGGGGCACTTATGCAACTCAAATCAAAAAACTCAGAACAGACGCCCGAAAGACAATTGTATAGAGCACGCTGTCGAAAAAATTCAGACCAAAAAGATGATCTGGTGATTTTATATGAATTTTTCTGTCCAAGGACAGAATCTGTTTCCTGGACAGCACGTCACAACTTTTGAACTTTCTTGCAATCAGAGGCTACACTTGGCACAAGGCTGAAGAGTAAAGATACAATGATGTTGCTATAGTAGTAACAAACATCAAGACCACTAAAAACTGAAAGAACAAACTGAAAGCAAAGATAACAAGGGTTGTCTCCCTAGAGCTCTTTCTTTATAGCCATAAAGATAGGCTTAAGACTTTAATGATGCTCTCATAGGAATAAGAGTTGAAGAGCAAAAGAGAGCATCAAGAAGTAAATATCAAACACATTTAAGCCTAACATGCTACCTATGCATAGGAATATTGCAATAGAATAATTCATTGAAGCACAAAGCAACTAGCATAGGAAGGCAAAACAAGCATAACTTCAAAATATTCACCATAAAGAGAGGAAACTTCTTATTATTAAGATATTTAGAACCAAGTCTCCCTCTCTCATTATAAATTTCAGTGGCATCATGGATGAACTCAACAATATAAGCATCACATAAAGCATTGTTACCATGATCCACATGCAAAAAGGTACTCTTACTCTCCACATAAGCATAATCTTTCTCATTGGTAATAGTGGGAGTAGGACTATCATAAACAACTTGAACACTATAGATTAATTGTGTATTAGGAGGGTGGTGTTCAACAAGGGAGTAATTCCCTCCATGATTATGACAAGTTTCATAAGGATAATTTCTCCTTATGTCATAGGTACCTTTATAATCACTATAGATTGGAGTTATAACATCATCATAGTAGAGAAGAGCATTATCATTGCTAGCAACTATATTTGTAATCATGTTGTCTTTATTCTTACTAGCAAAAGAATTATCAATTGTCACATCACTAGTGGGTAAATGATTTGCAATCCTATCATCCCCAAGCTTAGAGCTTTCCATATCATCACTTTCAGAGTTGGTACCAAAAAGATTTTCAAGATCATAAGTATCATCATTTTCCCAACCACAATAAGTAACATGCATATCATAATCAAAATCATCTTCAATAGTACCTACGGACGTATCATCAAGATGATAATTAAGGCAATAAACTTCACCTTCTTCTTTAAACTTACAACCGTTAGGATAAAAGTTGATGGGAGGAATATGCTCAGGCCAGGTTGATACCCATTATTCTTCCTTCTTGCTCCTCTTCCTCCTCCTCTTCTTTTTCTTCTTCTTCACCTTAGGAGGGAGTGGTTGGAGATGAAGCTTCTCCACATATCCTGGTTTATCATTAGAAACAATAGGGGAAACTTGGGAGAAACTCTCCTTTTTATTAGCAGAAATATAAGAGACATTTTTATACTTTGGTAAAGTTCCCTCCTTTCTAATCTTACTTATGTAATCATTTTCATGGCAATTAACAACACAATAGAGATGGCAATTTCGCAAAGTGTTTTTTATTCCTATGGCATTAACATCCAGCCAAGAAGTCTTTTCTGATAACTCTTCACACATCAAAAATAACATAAGCTCATCATAAAGATCAGAGGTGATCATGTTATCACACAACCGGTTAACAGTTATGTTTTGAAAGTGCATGCATTGAAAATTAAAGTGACCTTCTATACAGCAAAGTTCACAAGTAAAAGGATAAAGGTCACACAATTCTCTAGCAATTTCATTTAAATCTCTGACCCAAGTGATTGTTCTTTCATGCTTATGTTGATTACAATACTTCTCTTCTTCAATCATAGGCCTCTCACAAGGTCTATCCACTCCACAAAAATTAACATGCTTATATAAAACTTCATTTTTAGGAATTAGATCATGCATGTTGCAATCATCATGAACAATTTCATTTTCTTTGCAAATCTCTTTAAAAGGTTTATTATGCTTGATCCAATCCTCCTTAGGCATATTAAGATGTGAAGCAAAAGATTTGAGGAAATCAACAAGGAGTTGAGAATCAAGCCCAAACTTAGCACTAAACTTATTAAAACTTGTAGTTTCAACAAAGGACTTAATGCAATCATACTCATAAATTATACCTGACTCTTTACCTTTGTCGATCTCCCAATCTTCAGTGTTGCGTTGAATTCTTTCAAGGAGTTCCCATTTAGCATCAATCTTTTCGTTTGTGAAAGAACCCATAGAGGAAGCATCGAGCAAATCTTTATCCTGTCGAGAGAGTCTCGCATAGAAATTAGTAATAATCATATTTTTGGGGAGCCCATGGTTAGGACATTTTAGCATTAATGTTTTCAGTCTCCCCCAAGCTTGAGCTATGCTCTCTCCGTCATGAGGATAGAAATTATAAACATAATTCCTATTCTCATGGACTTCATGAAGAGGATAAAACTTGGAGTAAAAGAGAGATATAAGCTCTTGCCAATCAAGCAAGTGCGAGTATAAGTGATACGGCGAACAATTTCCTCATGACAAACTCCATTGATACACCTGCAAGCTTAAATAATGAACATAGTTGTGACCGATATAGCAAGTGTTCACCGGGATGTCTGTCTCCTGCATAACGATTAGCCAAAACATAATCGATAATACCAGCTGGTATTTTATAGGGCACAATTTCAGTAGGGGGAGGAGCAACCACCACAGGTGTGGGGCGTCTTCCCGCAAGCAACGATCCAATAGCACGGTTTTCCATAAACATAACTAGTGAAACTAAAAACAAGAAACGAAAAGATTTAATTGCAAGATCTAAAGATATACCTTCAAGCACTCACTTCCCCGGCAACGGCGCCAGAAATAGCTTGATGTCTACACACGCTTCTACTCTTGTAGACTATGTTGGGCCTCCAAGCACAGAGGTTTGTAGGACAGCAGCAATTTCCCTCAAGTGGATGACCTAAGGTTTATCGAACTCAGGGAAGTAGAGGTTGAAGATGGTCTCTCTCAAGCAACCCTGCAACTAAGATACTCCCTCTGTTCACTTTTGTAAGTCCTTTAGGACAGATGAAATTGAACTGTTTTATGTGTTGTCTTAAATGTCTAAACGGTCTTACAAAAGTGAACGGAGGGAGTACAAGAAGTCTCTTGTGTCCCCAACACACCTAATACACTTGTTAGATGTATAGGTGCACTAGTTCGGCGAAGAGATGTTAAATGGCAAGTGATATGGATGGCAAAACAAAGTAATATAAATCTGTAATAAAAAGTGCAGCAAGCAAACAAGTGGTAAACGTGAGCACAAATGGTATTGCAATTGTGGAAACAAGGCCTAGGGATCATACTTTCACTAGTGGCAACTCCCAACAACATTAACATAATCGAATCACATGATATTTCCCATAAAACATGCAATGGAGACGCACCCGGAGGTCATTCCTTCGTGGTCAAGAGAGGACGAGAATTATGTAGGGCTACAAAAGCACACCTCAAAGTTCGTAGTTCTCAATCTAAGGATTTCCCAATGTCACCGCGGCCATCCAAAGAGAGTCCCACAATCACCACAACATATCTAAAGGATAGTCAAAGACAAGCACCAAGAGACTCTCAATCTTCAATCAACACACAAGAGAGGAAATCACTCATGAAAATATTTTTCTAATCCATGTCCAATAGACCGCTGTCACCTCGGTCTCGGGGATTATACTAGATAAAGACAAGTGAGTACATCAATCCAATACATAGAGGAAGGGGAAATATCATGGGATCACCCTAGATTAACATAGCCAATGATCACAACGAAGATCACATCATGGGAGAGAGAGATAACCACATAGCTACACGTACGAGCCCTCGGCCCCGGAGAAGACTACTCACACATGGACATGGTGAGGAGGAGGTTGATGATGGCGTTGATGGAGAGGTGCAGCCCCGCGAGGTGGAGACGGCCGGCGGCAGCCATAGAGGCGGCGGCGGCGGCCCTTGGGGGCGCGGCGGCCCTAGGGGGCGGCGGCGGCCCTAGGGGGCAGCGGCTCCTTGGCCCCCCTTCTTCCTTGTGGATGGTGCTGCAATGGTGCTGGTCCTCCCCTCCAAGACGGCGGCTCGGGAGGAGGAAAATTCGTGGCCCTTGGTGACCTAGGTTTCCTCTCTTTATATAGACTCTCGGATTCCCGTCATCAGATTTTGGGCCTCAGTAAAACGGGCTTTACTCGGCTGTCCGGACTCCGATTTGGACGAATTTTATATCCAGAAGCATCGCCTCGAAATTCCCCACAACTTTTGGAACTAGACTTTTTCCGTTTGACGTCGTCTTCGGTCCGGAACGTGACCATCTTTAAAAAACGTTCTCAGGCAGATTTCAGGAAAGTCAGAGTCCTACTCCAATACGACTCCTTTTGCATTTTTGTCAATTTCCAAGTAATTCTTACACAATAAAGTGTAAAACAAGAACATTGTGCACTTTTGCAACCATTAGTAGGTTAGTCCAAATATGATCAAAAGTGTATGGAAGTGCATAAATATCATATCAATATCACACAAAAAGGGCATGGAGCAAGCAGAAATTATAGATACGTTTTGGACGTATCACCACCAGATCTGAGTCACCAAAGCACTTGACCCGGCTCAAGTTCATCTCCTTTGCCATCCGGAAATCGTGGAGGAGAGCTTCATACTCAGCAGCATTGTTAGTACAAGGGATCATTAAACGGAGGACATAACAGAACTTATCACCTCGCGGGGAAGTTAACACGACTCCAGGCCCCGAGCCCTCCAACTGCCTTGAACCGTCAAAGTGAATCGTCCAATATGTATGATCCGGCTTCTTCTCAGGTGCTTGCAACTCTGTCCAGTCATTGATGAAATCCACTAGTGCTTGGGACTTTATAGCAGTACGGGGCACATATTTCAATCCGTGTGGGCTAAGCTCAATGGCCCACTTCGCCACTCTGCCAGTGGCTTCTCTGTTCTGGATTATATCCCCCAACGGAGCTGAACTGACAACAGTGATTGGGTGGCCCTGGAAGTAGTGCTTCAACTTCTGGTTTGCCATGAACACACCATACACCAATTTCTGCCAGTGTGGGTATCTTTGTTTCGACTCAATGAGCACCTCACTGATGTAATAAACCGGACGTTGAACCGGATATTCCTTGCCTACTTCCTTGCGCTCCACCACAATGGCCACGCTAACCGCACGGGCATTGGCGGCCACGTATAACAATAGTGGCTCCTTGTCCACCGGGGCAGCAAGGACTGGTGGTTCTGCCAATTGCCACTTCAAATCCTCGAACGCAGCGTTTGCAGCATCGCTCCAGACAAACCGGTCCGTTTTCTTCATCATCTGATAAAGCGGGATCGCCTTCTCCCCCAGACGACTGATGAACCGGCTCAATGCTGCAATACGGCCTGCCACGCGTTGGACATCATTGATACAAGCCGGTTTAGCCAAGGATGTGATCGCCTTGATCTTCTCCGGATTAGTTTCAATCCCTCTGTTTGACACTAAAAATCCAAGGAGCTTGCCTGCCGGAACACCGAAAACACACTTCTTCGGATTAAGCATCATCTTGTAAACCCGGAGGTTGTCAAAGGTTTCTTTTAAGTCCTCTATCAGCGTCTCCTCCTTCCTGGATTTTACCACGATGTCATCAACATATGCATGGACATTTCTTCCAATCTGCCCTTGTAGGCAGTTGTGTACACAACGCTGATAAGTTGCTTGGGCGCTCTTGAGCCCAAAAGGCATGGATACATAGCAGAAGGCTCCAAAGGGAGTTATGAAAGCTGTCTTCTCCTAGTCCTTAACTGCCATCTTGATCTGATGATAAGATGAATATGCATCCAAAAAACTTAGCCGCTCACATCCCGCCGTAGCATCGATAATTTGATCAATACGGGGGAGAGCAAAGGGATCAGTTGGGCAAGCTTTGTTCAGGTCTATGTAGTCACAACACATCCTCCAGGTTCCATTTTTCTTGAGCACCAGTACCGGATTAGCCAACCACTCTAGATGAAACACTTCAACTATGAAACCTGCGGCCAAGAGCCTAGCCACCTCCTCACCTATAGCCTTGCGCCTCTCCTCAATGAAGCGGCGCAAATACTGCTTGACCGGTTTAAACTTCGGATCAATATTAAGACCGTGCTCAGCGAGTTCCCTCGGTATACCTGGCATGTCACAAGGTTTCCATGCAAAGATATCCCGGTTCTCACGGATGAACTCGATGAGCGCGCTTTCCTATTTGGGGTCTAGGTTAGCGCTGATAGTGAACTGCTTAGACGAATCGCCCGGAATAAAGTGCACCTTCTTGGTCTCCTCTGCTGACTTGAATTTCAACGCCGGATCATGCTCTGTGGTTGGCTTCTTCAACGGGGACATATCTGCCGGATCAACATTGTCCTTATAAAACTTTAGCTCCTCCGTAGCACAAACTGCCTCGGCGTATGCTGCATCTCCTTCCTCGCATTCCAACGCGATCTTGCGGCTCCCGTGAACCGTGATGGTTCCCTTATGACCCGGCATCTTGAGCTGCAAATAAACATAACACGGTCTAGCCATGAATTTGGCGTAAACCGGTCTCCCAAACAGAGCGTGATATGGGCTCCTGATCTTTACAACCTCGAAGGTCACTGTCTCCGATCTAGAGTCATGCTCATCCCCAAAGGTAACTTCCAGATCGGTTTTCCAGACTAGGTAAGCCGATTTACCGGGCACCACTCCATGGAACACTGTGTTGGACTGTCGGAGCTTCTTATCTGTCAACCCCATACGTCGGAAAGTCTCATAGTATAGGATATTGATGTTGCTGCCTCCATCCATAAGCACCTTTGTAAACTTGTAACCACCCACCTGTGGTGCCACCACCAAGGCCAGCTGACCCGGATTATCAACCCGTGGCGGGTGATCCTCTCTGCTCCATATAATGGGTTGCTTAGACCAACGTAAAAAATGTGGTATCGCCGGTTCAACAGAATGTACTGCTCTCTTCAGAACCTTTTGATCCCGCTTGCACAGAGTTGTGGTGAAAATATGATATTGCCCACTGCTTAGCTCCTTCGGATTATTCTGATATCCGGATTGCTGCTGCTGCTGACGCTGTTGATTCCCTTGATTGTTGTATCCACCCTGACCATGTTGTTGGTTCTGCTGATGCTGATTGTTGCCATTATGATTATTATTACCGCCGTGGTATCCTGATCCGGACCCACCTCCCTAGTAACCCGGACCCTGAAAACCGGGACCTGATCCGCCCGGGGGCCCATGGTTATACTTGTCCTGCTTCATAAACTCCTGCATAATAAAATAGTCTTTCCAGAGGTGCGTAGCCGGGTTTTCCTCTGTACTATGCTTTGGGCAAGGCACGCTCAACTGGCGATCTAGATTAATAGGCGGCCTCCCATTGCGTGGGGGAGGTCTACCCTTGCGGCACTGCCCATTGTCTTGAGCGTTGGTATTGGCCACAAAGTCCGAGCTACCTTCCGCTTTACGCTTACCATTGTAACCTGTACCTGCCGGATTGGCTTGCGCCGGTTTACCGTTTTTGCTCGCTTTCCCGGACTTGTCTCCGTCTGCATCTGGGTACTTGGTATTATCAGAGTCTCCATACTTTACCAGTGCGCCCATGAGCGTTCCCATGTCATTGCAATCACGCTTGAGCCGTCCCAGCTTCTTCCTCAAAGGCTCAAACCGGCAATTGCCTTCCAAGGTCACTATAGCAGTGGTCGGATTGATGCTGTTGGAGGAGTGCAAAATTTCAGATACTCGCCACACCCAACTGATTGTGGTCTCTTGCTCTCCTTGAACACATGCAGCTAAATTAACCATGGACATCGGCTGCTTGCATGTGTCTTTGAAATTATTGATAAACCGGCGACGCAACTCGCCCCATGATCTGATGGAGTTAGGTGGTAAACCCTTTAGCCATGTCCGGGCCGTGCCCTCAAGCATCATTGTGAAGTATTTGGCACACGCAGCTTCGTCCACATCAAGCATCTCCATAGCCATCAAATAACTTTCTACCCACGCCTCTGGAGCCAGATCCGCCGTGTAGTTGGGTACCTTGCGCGGGACCTTGAAGTCTTTGGGTAATTCCACATTCCGTAAAGCGGGGATGAGACACTGTACCCCTAAGGAACTGGTCATGATTCCTGTTTCCGTGGTGGTGGGGTGAACCGGTGTTGCTTGACGGGTGTCATCGCGGGCAGTATGTCTAGCCTGGTCCTCCGCTTCTTGGGCATGTGCTCCTCCTCCTGCCGGATTATCCTGCCTCTGTCGTTGCCGTCTCCGCGCGCTGTTAGATATAGCCGGTTCATCCAGGTGCCTCGTGTAACTCCGGCTCGGGCGAGGGGTTGAATGAATCCTCTCCTGGCTATAAGAATACGCCTGCTGCTGTGTTAACGCTGTGTCCAGCAACTCCTTAGCCCGTCGTGCCTCCACTGCTATGCGGGACGTCCCCTCAATGGGTAGAGCGGCCAGCCGTGAAGCGGCGATGACAATGTTGTCCAACGGGTTAGAACAGTGGTCGGGAGGAGTGGGTACGTGCGGCGTCGGCACAACTTGGCGGTTCCGCTCTGTGGCTGGTGGCTGAACCGACGCGCCCGTCCCCGGAGCCCCTCCCCAGTTTACCTCTAGGCGGTTACTGGTTCCCGCTCCTGGTGTGCTAAAGAGATTCCTTGCCTCATAAACCGGCGGTAAACGAGATTGTTGCCTTCTGTACATTACCTCATGTGAAGCGTTCTGATCTAGCCTGAGCCGAAAAGCTTGGGAATCTAGCTCTGCCTGCCTTGTAACCATCCTGGCTTTCTCCGCATCCAGATCCAACTTAGCTTGCTCAATCCTGCTCTTCAACTGAGCGATCTCCGCATCATGCTGCGCCTTGTCGGCTTGGGCTACTTCCGCCGTTGCGAGCGTCGTCAAGTTGTCGACTAAGGTGGTTAGGACGTCAGAGGGCGACGGGGAGAGGTCTCCAACTCTAGATCCTGCCGCCTCTGAGGTTATCACCCCGGTCGTCGAGGGCTGCTGCATAGATTGCGATCCGGCCATGAAAACAGCCACCCTATTCGGCGGATCAAAGGGGTCCAGAATACTACCGCCATCGGATGCACCCTCGGACCGGCCGTCCTGCAACAGATACAAAGACTCAGTCTCTTCGGATGAAGATTCATCGTCGGAATAGACAACTATCTCGCCACCAGAATCCGATCCGTCCTCGGCTTGTACTTCATGCACTGCTCCAACGAAAACATGCTTCGCGGCGGGCTGAATCCGGGCCGATCTCGCACGCTGATCCGGCTTGACGATGTTGGGGAAGATGTCCGACTCAGGTCCCGGTTCGCCGATCTTGCCGATGAAGACGTGGATGCCGCCGAAGGGGACTTGATACCCGTATTCGATTGAATCGGCCTCGGGGCCCCAGCCTGCATCGTCGATGTAGATCCGGCCGCGACGACTCTTGGTCATCCGGCCCACTGCGTAACCCTTGAGCCCTTCAAAGCTGCCCTTCAAGAACTCGAAACCATCGGGCGATAGCCCCACGGTGGGCGCCAACTGTCGTGGATTTAGCACGGCAGATGTCCGGGTTAACGGACTTAGGTGTGAGGCCATCGCTCGGGTTAGCTTGAAGGGGTTAAAGCGGACGAAGGACACAGGGAGTTTTATACTAGTTCGGCCCCTTCAATGAAGGTAAAAGCCTACGTCTAGTTTGGTGTGGTATTGCTTGTGCTTCGATGACCAGGGAGCGAATCCGCTTTGCCTGTGTCTCGAGCTCTTGTTTCTTGTCCTTGAACCGTCGCCGGGTCGTCCCTTTATATAGGAGGCGACGCCCGGTCCGGTTTACAAAGTCCCGAGGCCGGCTCATAAACGTGTCCGCCTCGGTCTCTACTCTTTCTATCTTACATCCCAAGTTACACGGTATGACGGTTTACAGACCATGGGCCTTATACATGGACCCTAAACCTCTATGGGCTATGATCCCTTGTTATATATTCTACTAGGCTTGTAATAATACAACCTTGTCAGTGTAATCCGGACCATCCTTGCTGGTTTATACCTGCTAGTAATATCCCTGACAGCATGTGTTACTGTACTTGACGCCAAAAAATAAGGAGATCGTTTACTCCTCCCGCACTCAACGCTGGACGCCGGCCCTTGTGTGCGTCACCGGCCCAACGCCTCAAGCCATGGCCGCTTGTACGTCGCGCCATAGGTGTCAGTGGCGTCCAACTAACCGTCCCATGGTCTCACAACTTCGAGCATTGCGTGTCACAGAAGTCGTCACTCGTTGTAGCACCTAGTCGATCGCCGCAGTAGTAGCACGCCACACTGCCGTTCTAGCAGCACCATGCACCACCGCACAGCTCCTTTGGCGTCACCACTTGCACCATGGTCAACCCTGCCATCTCCTGTTGAAGCTTTTTCTATCGACGATTGTAGCTTTTTTGGATGCCCGTTGTAGCTTTCTTTGGCCTCAGTTGCAGCTTTCCTCACCGCGGTCGCAGCTTTCCCTATCACTGGTCGTGGCCATCGCATCACCAGTTGCAGCTCCATCATGGGACGGGTGCATCTTGACGTAGCAAGGTTGCAACATTCCCATGGTGTCGTAGTGGTCGGGCGCCCTCGTCGCTAGTGGTCGCCGTTCGCAGATCCGCCCTTGCTAGTCCAGCAGGAAGTAGTCGCCCCATACAAAAACGCCGCCGTCTTGTAGCAGGCCGACACCTATGTCGTTCCAGGACCTAGCAGCCGCCATCGTAGCACATCCGTTACTGCATCGGCGTGCTACCGGCCGCAGCTCTCAATGTCGTCGCTCACACCATTGGCGCGTACAGTTGAAGTTTTTTCTCACACCGGATGAAGCTATTTCCATGCCGGTTGAAGCATTTTTCACAAGTTGAAGCTTTCCACCATCCCGATTGAAGCTTTTTTCATCAACTATTGAAGCTTGTTTTGTAAACGGTTTGTAATGCCCCAGATGTAACACTTTCCAATTATGACAATATATGAAACTTTGACTTCATCAATTCCATTCTGGGCTCTTCCTTCATTTCGGGTTTCTTCGTTTTGTCGTGTGCGTGTGTGCATTTCATCCATGTCATGTTATCATGTGCATTGCATTGCATTCGTGTTGTCACTTGCACCCAGTCCCACTCGCCTCTTCCCGTTGTCTGTTTCGAGTTCCGACGCTCACACACGTGCCCGTGGCACCCCCGAGTACTTCTTTCGTGTGAGGCCGTGTAACGTTCCCGGAATGAGGTGAGACTTGTCGTGCGTTGTAGTTTTGGTACGCGTAGGCCGCCTGTCAAGTTTCATCGCGTTTGGAGTTCGTTTGGTACTCAAACGGTTAACCTAGTGGGCTAAAAGTACCCCTTCCTTTTGGCCCAAGACCCCCTCCACAATAGCCCACTAACCCAGCACAACCACTCCCATCATCTCGGTCGTCGGATCACGAACGTGTGGCCGAAAACCGCACCCCATTTGGACCTTCCTAGCTCACAGAATCTATAAATTAGCCTCCCCACGTCCATTTTTTGGGTAAACCCTAGCAACCTCCTCCCTGCCGCCGCCGGACACGTCCAACCCGGCCGAACGTGTCCGACTTGCCCCACTTCGCCACGTGTCGCATCCCCATTTGCCGTCGCCGCTTCGCCCACTTCGCCGCCGTCGGACCCCGCGCGGGCCCGATCCGGGCCCTCCCCGGCACACCGGACCGAGCACCGTCCCCGCCACCTCGCGCGTCGGGCCGACCGCGTCCCCGCCGCCAATCCGCCCGCCGCCGCCGCCGATCCGCCGGCGCGGCCTCGTGCCGCCGGTAGCCGCGAAGACCGCCGCCGCCTGGCGCCGGCCCGCAACCGCCGCCGCCCGGCCTGCCTCGCCGCCCGCCACCACGCGGCCACGCCGCCGCCGGCCACTCCAACCGCCGCAGGCCCTTCGCTTCCCACGCCGCCGGCCCTCGTGCCGCCCCGTTCGGCCGCCGGCCGCAGCTCCTCCGGCCGATGCGTGCGCCGCCCCGGCCGTCCTCGCATCGGGCGCCCGACCCGCCGACCGCCCCGACCCGGATCCGCTTCGGATCCCGATCCACCAGGAGGGTGGATCAGATCCACCGGGTCGCCCATCCAAACGCCATCGCCTCCGTCCCGGGATCCTCTCGTCCCCTTTTTCAGAGGGTATATTTTTCACTAAGTCCCAGGGTTTGCGTTATTTTATTGCATGTTTGAGTGGCTGTATCTTTTAGTGTGCTTGTCCAAATTGTGCATATGATATATCAAAATGATCGTGGTGATGTGCTCTTCATTTTGTTCCATTGTGGCATGCTTGTTTGAGATCATCTTGGTGACCTAATCATCGTGACAAGAGTGCTACTTGTTATAAACTGCTGTTACTTGTTAATTTGATGCCATGTTTGAGATATGATAACTTGGTGCATGCTTATCCAAATGGAGCATATGATATGTCAAAATGTTCATTGTGAAGTGCTCTACATGATGGTTGTTGTAGCATTCACGTTAGGTGTCATGTTGCCATGTTAATCTCTGTTGCAAAAGTGCATGTGGCTGTTAAGTGCTGAAACTTGTTATGAGATGCTGATTTGAAGTGTTCATTGCTATTGATGTGTTTGTCCCCATGTCACATGTTAATATGTTTCAGAAGCACCATCATATGGTCTTTGCTGTGGTGCAAACCACTTTCCATGATATGCCTTGAGGTGACTTAAACAAGCTTGTAAACATGCCATGCCAATGTTACTGTTTTATACTTAGTGAAAAAACTGCTAAGTCTGGAATCTGTTTTAACCTGATGCTATGTTTGCTTGATGCCCCACTCAAATCCATGCTTGTTTTGGAGTGGCAAATGATCATTCCATGTTGTCCATGTTTTTGTCTATCCATTCATGCCCTTACTTGCACATATGGCCTGCTGTAGCTTACTTATTTCTTGCTCCCAAGTTGCTATAAATTATACCTGTCAGGTTTTATCAGCATGATCAATTTGGTGTAGCTTGTTGCTATTGATCCGTGCCTCCTATGGAATTGCTCCAATGGAGTTGTTTGCTGTAGGTTATGTCTACTTCATGTCCATGCTTCTTGTCATCATGTTTGGGTGCTGTAGCGTATATATCTCTTGCTCCAAAGTTGCTATGTGGCTGTTAACTTCAGCTTTGCATCGTATCTTGTTTCGTGTGTATGTGTTGAACTGTTGCTCGGTTTTGAGCGTGCCATATATGAAACTTGTGTGATTTTGCATGTAGAATCATAATGTCATGTTGTTTACATGTTTGGAGTGTGTTTGCTTGATGTTTGGATGCATCTTGCACCGTTGCCTTGCTTGTCTTGTTTTGCTCATATCTTCTAGACCGTAGCTCCGAATTAAACAAACTTTTTATGAAACTTGACTAGAATTTCATGTAGATCGTCATGGTGCATGTTAACTTGCTGTTTAACAACTTTAACTTAAGGTTTGTTCAGATCTGGACCAATTTCAAAATATGCATATGAGGACTTGCCGGATTTGCTATATGTTGATTCCGGCCTCATTTAAACTTGTTGTTTTGTGTTGTTCTTGTGTGCTTCATCCCTTGCCATGCTTACGCATCATCATACTTGCATCATGTTGATTGTGCATTGCACCTTGTTTGATGTTGTGCCATGTTGTGTTCTTGTGTTGAGTAGAGCCGGGAGCCGAGACCGAGAATGAGGTTCCTACCGAGGTTGAGTACGAGGAGCCGTCTTATGATCCCATCGACGAATCGACAGGCAAGATGACCTGACCCAGATATAATTACTATCTTTGCCTATTGCTAGATGTCTCGCTCTTTAGCTTATTTCCTCGATGCCCATGTTTATTTGTCAGCCTCCTATTGTAGCCATGAATCTCTCTAACCATCCAACCTAGCAAACCTTTGATTGGCTACGTAAGCTTCGCTCAGTCGTGCCCGCGGTTATGTGGCAGATGGGAATTTGTTAATATCCGGTTGTAGATAACTTGACACCATGTTTAGAATACACTAGCAGCGTGAGTAACCGTGACGGTCATTTTCCGAAAGGGGCTCGAGAAGTGAACACGGCGGGGTTATGTTTGACGTGCTTAGATAGGATCACTTCGTGATCACCTTGACGCTCGTGGCACTTCTCTTCTCGCTCTAAACACGTAAGCTAGTGCTACTGCAGCTGCAACCTTATTCTTCAGCCTTGTTCCACACCCAAGGCTTAGATAGTTTTGCTACCCGGGAACGGGATTGCTGAGTCCTCCGTGGCTCACAGATTCTACACAACACCAGATGCAGGTACTATGGTGAACTACACAGGTGACGGCACAGAGCTGTACTGGGAGTTTGATGAAGAACGTGGGCGATACTACGTGTCTTACCCAGAGGATCAGTAGTGGCTTCTACTAGGGGCGATCGAACCTTGTGGCTTTATTTAATTGGTATCTTTCATTTGGATCTTCGTCCGTAGTCGGACTGTGATGTTATTTCGATGATGATTGCTTATGTAATGTATTGTGTGACATGGCGAGTGTAAGCCAACTACTCTTTTGCAATTTCATCCCTATTTTACATGAGTCGTCCAAAGATACCATACTTGAGATCATTCTAGTATGATCCTATACCTTTAAGTCGTGCCTCGACACGTAGGAGGTATAATCTCATACTGGGTATAACAAGTTGGTATTCAGAGCCTTCTCCGACCTAGAAGCCCCCACTGATTGATCGAATCGTTGACGGTTGAGTCTAGGCACACACTTGAAAATGTTTTGGGTCCTATATATATATCGGAGAGTAGGATTTCTTTTGCTCCTCATCCCTTTTCACTCTGGTGAGGACTCCTGACGATTACTTATCTCTTCTACTCTCAAAAATTCACAAAAAAAAATTTTAGGATCACGCGAGTATTGTTTGGATTGTTTCGATGTCTTTGTGACGAGAACATTGTTCTCGATGCCTCCTATCATTTAGGGGTTGTGGCAGTGTCCCGGGGAGTTGAGCTCCGAGGTGTTGTCGTCACAAATATATCGCGTCAGTTCTTGAATACTTAAGACGGCCGACATCGAAAACTCTCCTATGCGGTTAGTGGCAAGATAACCCCGACATCACCCAGTACTGGGGAGGTAGTTCGGGAGTATTGCCATAGCTTGTATAGCAGATGCGTTTCGAAGGTCCGAGGTAAACGGTTTCCGGAAATAACTGGTTATGTGTTGAAGGATGGATACAGCTGGATGTAGGATTAGAGTTGAGTGTGCGATGCTTCCCCTGTATCTCCAACACCTGATTGCATAACAGGAAACTTTCGGGAATTAATAGGTGGGTTCATCTAGTAGTTCGTAGGCATTCTTCCAACGAATGCATGATATGGAGTTCGGGGTTCTACATTGAGTGAAATAGTTTTATGGGCGTTTGTTCCGATTAGGAGTTGCATCTTAGAGGGTCCTTGGCTATGCTGGTCCGGGGATTGCAAAACCCTTTTGTAACACGTTCCATAAGCTTTCAGCACGAATATGTCGAACGAAGCTTCTATCTTGTATTTGTTCTATCTGCTCCTTGTTGTTTTTATTTACCTTTTGTTCTCCCAAGTGGCTTCTCGAGAAGATTGTTGTACCATTAAACTGTGGATTACATTCGTTCATGTTGTTCGAATGTTCTTGTGAAGACTTATGTTGCAATTTTTAGCCGTTGATTCAGCTTATATATTTTCAATCAATGGCTAATAGTTGTCATCTCATTCAGGATGGCTCCTAAAAGGGTTCCCAACGCTAACCCAGAGGGTGAAGAAGTTCCTGATCGTCCTCCTTCCCCTCCTCCTCCGTCTGAGGCCTGGAGAGCAATTATGCAAGCGACGAACCAGAACACCCAGATGCTTATGCAAATGATGCAGAACTTTCAAGCAAATCAAGCAAATCAAGGTGGTCATGGGAACCAAGGCCAAGGCAATTTGTTCAACCAACCTCACTTTGCCACACTCAACCAATTCCTGGCAAACCAACCAAAGGCGTTCAGTTACTGTGTGGATCCGCTAGATGCTGAAGACTGGATAACAGACATCAAGAAACACTTTGAATGCAATAACGTAAGACCTGAGGATTATGTCAAGTTTGCCGCCTTCCAACTCAAGGACCAAGCCGCTGATTGATGGTAGCAGTACAAAGGTTCCAGAGAAGGACGTGAAATCTCGTGGACTGACTTCTGCAAGGATTTCCGCTCTCACCACATTCCAACTAGTGTCATCGAGGGTATGTGTGAGCAATTCCGCAACCTGAAGCAAGGCTCCATGTCCGTCTATCAATACAATGTCAAGTTCCAGAACCTTGCCCGCTTTGCCAAGCAAGACATCCCAGATGCCAAGAGCAAGATTTATCAGTTCTGTGGTGGTCTGAAGGATGAACTCCAACTAGCTCTCACCTTGTTTGAGCCGGATGAATTTGATCAATTCTATAACATGGCACTTAAGCAAGAGGCAGCCCGGCTCAAGTGTGAAGCTTCTAAAAAGAGGATCAGAGATGCTGTTAACTCCTCCTCTTCTTCCCAAGTGGTCGCAAAGCAGCAGAAGTTTTGGCTTCCACCTCCTCCAGTGCTCCGCCCTCCCAACAACAACAACAAGCATTCTGGTGGCCGTGGTTTCTCCCAGCCACCCAACCCAAGCAATCAGTCAAAGAATCACTTTCAAGCTTCGAAGTCAAGTGCTCCTTATCACCGTCCTCTTTCAGAAGTGGTTTGCAACAAGTGAACTCAGAAGGGTCATTATGCTAACAAGTGCCCCAACCCGAGGCGCCTTCCGCCTCCTCCACCTGTCAGCACTGCTATTGTCAAGCACAAACCCAAGGCATCAAGAGTGAATCTGATGAATGTAGCTCAAGCAGAGAATTCTTCAGATGTGATACTTGGTAACCTTCCAGTCAATCTTAAACCTGCTAAAGTTTTGTTTGATTCAGGTGCATCATGCTCTTTCATGTCTCATCCATTTGCAACAAAGCATAATGTTGTCACCAAAAATTTGCCAAGGGAGCTATCAGTTATTTCTCCGGGGAGACGAATGCATTCTAGTGTGTATGCTCCGGATATATCTATTTATATGGATGATTACTGCTTTCTGGTTTCTCCGGTTATTCTCGGCAACTCCGACATTGATCTTATTCTTGGGATGGATTGGCTCTCCAAGCATGATGCAAACATTGATTGTGCAAATAAGGAAGTCAAGATTACTCATCCTGACGAAGACGTGATTATCTTCGCCTCTCGAGATAACATAATCAGGCTATTCTCTCTCAATGACAAGGGCGAGATTAATGCCATCTCTCAAATTCCGGTGGTCAATGAATATGAAGATGTTTTTCCAGAAGAGCTTCCAGGCATGCCTCCACATTGTCAAGTTGAATTCGTTATTGAACTCGAGCCCGGTACCGAGCCAGCATGTCGGCGTCCGTACAAGCTTTCTCCTGAAGAGCTAAAGGAGCTGAAGAGACAACTCGATGAGCAAGAGCGTATGGGTCTAATCAGGCCTAGCACTTCTCCTTGGGGTTGTGGTGTTCTATTTCTCAAGAAGAAGGATGGCACGGAGCGCCTTTGCGTTGATTACCGGCCATTGAACAAGAAGACAATAAAGAACAAGTATATGCTCCCCAATATCAATGAATTGTTCGAGCAGCTCAAAGGAGCAAAAGTGTTCTCAAAGCTCGATCTCCGGATGGGTTACCACCAGATCCGTATCCGTGAAGAAGATATTCACAAGACCGTATTCAGAACAAGCTACGGCTCCTATGAATACACGGTCATGTCTTTTGGCCTCGCAAATGCTCCACCCACTTTCTCGAGGATGATGCACTTCATATTCAACCCCTACACCAATGAATTTGTTCTCGTCTATCTAGATGACATCTTGGTATTCTCCAAGAATGAAGAGGACCATGCCAAGCACCTCCGTTTGGTCCTGGACAGGCTCCGTGAACACAAGTTCTATGCGAAGTTCTCCAAGTGTGAATTCTGGCTAGATAAGGTCTTATATCTTGGCCATATCATCTCTGCTGAGGGTATTTCTGTCAACCCCGAGAAAGTTGAAGCTATTGTCAACTGGGAACCCCCGCAGAACGTCAAGCAACTCCAAAGCTTCCTTGGTCTCGCTAGCTATTGCAGAAGGTTCGATGAGAACTTCTCCAAGATTGCCAAGCCTCTCTCAAACTTGCTGCAGAAGAATGTCAAGTACAACTGGACTCTGGATTGTGATGTGGCATTCAAAACACTCAAAGAGAAGCTCATTTCTGCTCCGGTTCTTACTCATCCGGATGAGTCCAAGCCCTATGAAGTATTCTGTGATGCTTCTCTACAAGGACTTGGTGGTGTTCTCATGCAAGACAAGAAGATTGTGGCATACACTTCTCGTCAATTGAAGCCAAATGAGAAGAATTACCCCACACATGATCTCGAGCTAGCAGCAGTGGTACATGCCTTGATCACGTGGAGACACCTTCTGTTGGGCAGAAAAGTGGACATCTTCACCGATCACAAGAGCTTGAAGTACATCTTCACACAGCCGAACCTGAACCTTTGCCAGACTCGTTGGGTTGAGATGATCCAAGAGTATGATCCAAGCATCGAATACACACCTAGCAAGGCCAATGTCATTGCAGATGCCTTGAGCAGAAAGGCATATTGCAACAGTCTCCTTCTCAAGCCGTTTCAGCCTGAGCTTTGTGATTCATTCAGGAAGATCAACCTCCAAGTTGTTCCGCAAGGCTTTCTTGCAAATCTTCAAGTTGCTGCTACCTTGGAAGATCAGATCCGTGAGGCCCAACTCAGTGATGCTATGGTGCAGAAAGTGAAACATGGTATTGCAAAGGGTACTCCCAAATACAAGTGCTATCGCGTTGATGAGAAAGACACCTTGTTCTTTGAGGACAGACTTGTGGTTCCCAAGGGTGATCTCAGGAAGCTCATAATGAACGAAGCACATGACTCCCTCCTCTCAATTCATCCCGGAAGTTCCAAGATGTACCAAGACCTCAAGCAATCTTACTGGTGGACTCGCATGAAAAAGGAGATTGCCCAATCCGTGAATGAATGTGATGTCTGCAAAAGAGTGAAGGCAGAGCATCAACGTCTAGCCGGTCTCCTCCAACCTCTACCTATTCCCGAGTGGAAATTCGACCACATTGAAATGGATTTCGTCACTGGATTTCCCAAGTCCAAGAAGGGGAATGATGCTATCTTTGTTGTGATTGATAAGCTAACCAAAGCAGCTCACTTCCTTCCAGTCAAAGAATCCATCAATGCAGCTCAACTGGCAGAGTTGTACACTTCCAGAATTGTGTCGTTGCATGGCATTCCTCAAGGTATCTCCTCAGACCGTGGAAGTTTGTTCACATCCAAGTTCTGGGACTCCTTTCAGTCAGCCATGGGCACTAAGATCCGTTTCAGCACTGCGTTTCACCCTCAGACTAGTGGTCAAGTCGAAAGAGTGAACCAGATCCTCGAAGACATGCTCAGAGCTTGTGTCATCTCTTTTGGCGTGAAGTGGGAAGATTGTCTCCCGTTTGCCGAGTTCTCTTACAACAACAGTTTCCAAGCAAGAGCCGGCAAAACTCCTTTTGAAATCCTCTATGGCAGAAAGTGTCGTACCCCTCTCAACTGGTCCGAGACTGGTGAACGTCAACTTCTTGGCAATGACTTGATCTCAGAAGCCTAAGAAATGTGCAAAGTCATACGTGAGAATCTCAAGGCCGCTCAGTCGCGTCAGAAGAGTTACTATGACGGCTAGCATCGTGATTTGGCTTTCGACATTGGGGATCATGTATATCTTCGTGTTTCTCCTATGAAAGGAACCTAAAGATTCGGTATCAAAGGAAAGCTTGCTCCGAGATACGTGGGCCCTTTCAAGATTCTTGGCAAAAGAGGCAATCTAGCCTATCAACTTGAGCTCCCCTCCAACTTCGCAAATGTTCATGATGTGTTTCACGTGTCTCAACTCCGCAAGTGCTTCAAGACACCTGAATGCACCATTTCGTTCGAGGAGATTGATCTTCAACAAGACTTATCATACCGTGAGCACCCTGTTGCTATTCTTGAAGAAACTGAGCGCAAGACCCGCAACAAGTCAATCAAGTTCTTGAAAATTAAGTGGTCACACCATACCGATCGAGAAGCTACGTGGGAACGAGAAGATTACCTTCGTTCCGAGTATCCTTCCTTCTTCCAGTCCTAGATCTCGGGACGAGATCTTTTTGTAGTAGAGGAGAGTTTGTAATGCCCCAGATGTAACACTTTCCAATTATGGCAATATATGAAACTTTGACTTCATCAATTCCATTCTGGGCTCTTCTTTCATTTTGGGTTTCTTCGTTTTGTCGTGTGCGTGTGTGCATTTCATCCATGTCATGTTATCATGTGCATTGCATTGCATTCGTGTTGTCACTTGCACCCGATCCCACTCGCCTCTTCCCGTTGTCCGTTTCTAGTTCCGACGCTAACACACGTGCCCGTGGCACCCCCGAGTACTTCTTTCGTGTGAGGCCGTGTAACGTTCCCGGAATGAGGTGAGACTTGTCGTGCGTTGTTGTTTTGGTAAGCGTAGGCCGATGTCAAGTTTCATCGCGTTTGGAGTTCGTTTGGTACTCCAACGGTTAACCTAGTGGGCTAAAAGTACTCCTTTCTTTTGGCCCAAGACCCCCACCACAATAGCCCACTAACCCAGCACAACCACTCCCATCATCTCGGTCGTCGGATCACGAACGTGTGGCCGAAAACCGCACCCCATTTGGACCTTCCTAGCTCCCAGAATCTATAAATTAGCCTCCCCACGTCCATTTTTCGGGCAAACCCTAGCAACCTCCACCCTACCGCCGCCGGACACGTCCAACCCGGGTGGACGTGTCCGACTTGCCCCCACTTCGCCACGTGTCGCATCCCCATTCGCCGCCGCCGCTGCGCCCACTTCGCCGCCGTCGGACCCCGTGCGGGCCTGATCCGGGCCCTCCCTGGCCCACCGGCCCGAGCGCCGTCCCCGCCACCTCGCGCGTCGGGCCGACCGCGTCCCCCCGCCGATCCGCCCGCCGCCGCCGGCCACTCCAACCGCCGCCGGCCCTTCGCTTCCCTCGCTGCCGGCCCTCGCGCCGCCCCGTTCGGCCGCCGGCCGCAGCTCCTCCGGCCGCCGCATGCGCCGCCCCGGCCGTCCTCGCACCGGGCGCCCGACCCGCTGACCGCCCCGACCCGGATCCGCTTTGGATCCCGATCCACCAGGAGGGTGGATCAGATCCACCGGGCCGCCCATCCAAACGACATGGCCTCCGTCCCGGGATCCCCTCGTCCCCTTTTTCAGAGGGTATATTTTTCACTAAGTCCCAGGTTTTCGTTATTTTATTGCATGTTTGAGTGGCTGTATCTATTAGTGTGCTTGTCCAAATTGTGCATATGATATATCAAAATGATCGTGGTGATGTGCTCTTCATTTTGTTGTGGCATGCTTGTTTAAGATCATCTTGGTGACCTAATCATCGTGACAAGAGTGCTACTTGTTATAAACTGCTGTTACTTGTTAATTTGATGCCATGTTTGAGATATGATAACTTGGTGCATGTTTATCCAAATGGAGCATATGATATGTGAAAATGTTCATTGTGAAGTGCTCTACATGATGGTTGCTGTAGCATTCACGTTAGGTGTCATGTTGCCATGTTAATCCCTTTTGCAAAAGTGCATGTTGCTGTTAAGTGCTGAAACTTGTTATGAGATGCTGGTTTGAAGTGCTCATTGTTATTGATGTGTTTGTCCCCATGTCACATGTTAATATGTTTTAGAAGCACCATCATATGGTCTTTGCTGTGGTGCAAACCACTTTCCATGATATGCCTTGAGGTGACTTAAACAAGCTTGTAAACATGCCATGCCAATGTTACTGTTTTATATACTTAGTGAAAAACTGCTAAGTCTGGAATCTGTTTTAACCTGATGCTATGTTTGCTTGATGCCCCACTCAAATCCATGCTTGTTTTGGAGTGGCCAATGATCATTCCTTGTTGTCCACGTTTTTGTCTATCCATTCATGTCCTTAGTTGAACATATGGCCTGTTGTAGCTTATTTATTTCTTGCTCCCAAGTTGCTATAAATTATACCTCTCAGGTTTTTATCAAGATGATCAATTTGGTGTAGCTTGTTACTATTGATCCATGCCTCCTATGGAATTGCTCCAATGGAGTTGTTTGCTGTAGGATATGTCTACTTCATGTCCATGCTTCTTGTCATCATGTTTGGGTGCTCTAGCGTATATATCTCTTGCTCCAATGTTGCTATGTGGCTGTTAACTTCAGCTTTGCATCGTATCTTGTTTCGTGTGTATGTGTTGAGCCATTGCTCCGTTTTGAGCGTGCCATATATGAAACTTGTGTGATTTTGCATGTAGAATCATAATGTCATGTTGTTTACATGTTTGGAGTGTGTTTGCTTGATGTTTGGATGCATCTTGCACCGTTGCCTTGCTTGTCTTGTTTTGCTCATATCTTCTAGATCGTAGCTCCGAATTAAACAAACTTTATATGAAACTTGACTAGAATTTCGTGTAGATCATCATGGTGCATGTTAAATTGCTGTTTAACAACTTTAACTTAAGGTTTGTTCAGATCTGGACCAATTTCAAAATATGCATATGAGGACTTACCGGATTTGCTATATGTTGATTCCGGCCTCATTTAAACTTGTTGTTTTGTGTTGTTCTTGTGTGCTTCATCCCTTGCCATGCTTACGCATAATCATACTTGCATCATGTTGATTGTGCATTGCACCTTGTTTGATGTTGTGCCATGTTGTGTTCTTGTGTTGAGTAGAGCCGGGAGCCGAGACCGAGAACGAGGTTCCTACCGAGGTTGAGTACGAGGAGCCGTCTTACGATCCCATCGACGAATCGACAGGCAAGATGACCTGACCCAGATATCATTACTATCTTTGCCTATTGCTAGATGTCTCGCTCTTTAGCTTATTGCCTCGATGCCCATGTTTGTTTGTCAGCCTCCTATTGTAGCCATGAATCTCTCTAACCATCCAACCTAGCAAACCTTTGATTGGCTACGTAAGCTTCGCTCAGCCCCTCTTATAGCTTTGCTAGTTGCAGGAAAAGATTTGAAGTTTCTTGCGTCATGATGAAGTTATTGTTGGGATATCACATTGTATAATTTGTTAAACTAAATCATCTATATACTTGGCAATGGGTGGAAGGCTAAGCCTCTTGCTTGGTGTTTTGTTCCACTCATGCCACCCTAGGAATCGTATAAACCGGTGTTATGTTCCTTGAGTTTGCGTCCCTAACACGGTTGGGGTTTATGGGCCCCCCTCGATAAACCGCTTAGCGCTAAAGCTTTTCCAGCAAGGCCCGGCATTGGTTTTACATTTGCCTAACAGCTAAAACTTGCATAGGGAGTTATAAACCCTCTTCTTAATCAACAACCCGGGCCAGTGCTCTACATGAGTGTTGGTCCAAACTGGGGGTCCTGCAGGGCCAACTTGGGGAAACCCGAGGGCTGGTAAAAACGTGTAGCATCGCCCATCCGGTCGTGGCCTGAGACGAGATACGCACGGCTACTATCAGGGTGTCGGCACGCCGGGAGGTCTTGCTGGATTAGTTTTACCTTAGTCAGAATATCTTGAGCACGGGATTTCGAGAATACTCGGGTCTTCCCACCTTGGAGTTGCGACTCCGCAGATCGTGAGCTTGTGATGGGCTAAGTTGGGACACCCCTGCAGGATTTTATCTTTCGAAAGCCGTGCCCGCGGTTATGTGGCAGATGGGAATTTGTTAATATCCGGTTGTAGATAACTTGACACCATGTTCAGAATACACTACCAGCGTGAGTAACCGTGACGGTCATTTTCCGAAAGGGGCTCGAAAAGTGAACACGGTGGGGTTATGTTTGACGTGCTTAGATAGGATCACATTGTGATCACCTTGACGCTCGTGGCACTTCTCTTCTCACTCTAAACACGTAAGCTAGTGCTAGTGCAGCTGCAACCTTATTCTTCAGCCTTGTTCCACACCCAAGGCTTAGATAGTTTTGCTACCCGGGAATGGGATTGCTGAGTCCTCCGTGGCTCACAGATTCTACACAACACCAGATGCAGGTACTATGGAAAACTACACAGGTGACAACACAGAGCTGTACTGGGAGTTCGATGAAGAACGTGGGCGATATTACGTGTCTTACCCAGAGGATCAGTAGTGGCTTCTACTAGGGGCGATCAGACCTTGTGGCTTTATTTATTTGGTATCTTTCATTTGGATCTTCGTCCGTAGTCGGACTGTGATGTTATTTGGATGATTGCTTATGTAATGTATTGTGTGACGTGGCGAGTGTAAGCCAACTACTCTTTTGCAATTTCATCCCTATTTTACATGAGTCGTGCAAAGATACCATACTTGAGATCATTCTAGTATGAGCTTATACCTTTAAGTCGTGCCTCGACACGTAGGAGGTATAATCTCATACTAGGCATAACACGGTTGCAACTCCTTTCGTTTTGCAGTGCCTGATTGAAACTTTGTATATCTTCCAGTTGAAGTTTTTTTCACCTATGGTCGAAGCTTTTTAAGTAACGGTTGCAGCTTTTTCAGTTTGGCAGTGGCTGGTTGAAGCTTCCGCTGTCTATGAATGAAGCTTTTTCGATCTAGGCTTGAAGATTTTTTTGTCAATGGTTGTAACACCCATATCGGTGGTTTCAACATCTCCGCCGCCCATATGTTTTTATTCATCGGTTCCAGCTTTTGGATCCATCGGTGGATTATGTAGTAAAAAACGACGATGGATGCAACAAAAATGGCGTCGCTACCGTCGCGGCTTAGGGCGTCGTCATGAATGATTGCAGCAAAACATCGCGTCGGTGGTAGCAAAAACGACGACGGATGCAGCAAAACATCGTCACCGCCATCGTGGGTCGGGGCGTCATTGCAGCAAACGTCAACGCCGATCGTCGCAAAAAAACGACCAAGGATGCAACAAAAACAACGTCGCCGCCGTCATGGGTCGGGGCTCCATCATGAATGGTTGAAGCAGTCTTTATCGCCGGTGGTAGCATCCTATAGGCCCGATGCAGCTCCCACATTTTCCCGTTCCAGCTCTCGGCGTACATGGTTGTCGCATGGCCAACGCCGTGTTGCCTCTTCCTGTAGGCACCGATACAGCGCGCAGCATAGCCGGTTCCAGCTCCCTGCTGTACACGGTTGTACCACCAGGCGTCGCGTCGCTGGTGACTAGCAGCATGCATCACTGGCCGGTCCCCCAGTATGTGATCCCCAGCCACGAAGCTCGCCACCATTGTAGCATGGCCGTGGCCGATGGCAGCACGGCGCGCTCCGGCCGCAGCTCTGTAGATGCACCCTAAACAGAGAGGAGGAGGAGGAAAAGTGGTGATGGTGCAGCTTGGTTGGGGGCGACGGGGAGAAGAACATCCAGATGCGGTCCTTGCTAGAGAAAAACGAGTGGACGAGGTCGCATGAGGAAGAAGATAAGGCTGAAAAGGGGAGAGTAATAAATGCCTGGGCCACAGGTCAGTGCGTCGCGCGTCCTAGTGACCGGCCGAAATCTTAGCTGGTCAGCCGGCAGCAAGCGTTTCCCTTTCTGTAATGTTCAGTTTGCCTTTGCTGAACTCCAGATGATGATGGCAGGGTGGTGGCTAATTGTGAAGGAGCTCTCTTATTTAATTCCTTATGCTCCCTAATTTGTGAAGTCTAAAAGTTAACTGAGGTCTCCAATTTGAAATTGGATCATCGGATTTTGACTAGGTCAATAATTGTTTTTTTTTCTCTCTCAAGGAGCCCTCTCATTCAATTCTTTTAATTCATTATGCTCCCTAATTTTGGAGTTTTCCCACCGATTGGAATATTCAATTTTAGATTTGGTTCACAATTTTGATCGGGTCGATGGTATCAATCCCGCACATCCTCTCACCATCGAGGAAAAAGAAACGTCAATATATGATATTGTAGCATCAATACATTACATGTAGCCACCGACATAGAAAACGTCCATGCATAAGTATGGTTGATTAATGAAAAACTCAAAATCACACCGCGAAAGGCTCGCCAAAACACCGCATTATTATAAATAAAAAGAAAATACACTTCATCATCTCCCTCACTCACCAAGCCAAATAGTCCATCTATTTCTTTGACCAAGTTCACAACCAAAAACATCGATATCCATAATACTAAATAAATAAAGTATGAAAATCCGTTTCATGCTTAATCCAATGATATTGACTTGATATTATGGCTATTGATATATTTCTCTACAAATTTGTTCAAACTTTAAAAGGTTTAATTTTTAAAAAACTAACACACCTCATATTTAAAACAGAGAGAGTAGATTTTTTTCTAACGCAACAACACCAACGGTCCAGCAAAGCGCGCCCAACCCTTCTAGTCTAAATAACTAGCCTCCACTAACATATTTCTCTCGACATGCAAGCACGTCACCTAAGAAAATGCCCACCTCAATATGCAACCATGAATAGAAGAAAGCTCACCTCAGCATGCAAGCATGCATCATAATTTCCATTTTAATTGGCTATTTATATTTGATAAATATTTCACAAATATACAATAATAAAACACAATAAATCATATGTGTTTTTAGTTTTAGTTCTCATATCCAAATATACATGTTTCATACAACCAAATCGCATTCAAATATATTATTAAACATTCCGGCAACAACTTGTGGGGTGCATCTAGTGATGGTGTGAGCAAGCAATAAGGCCAAGGAGAGAAGAAGTGCATCGTCTGCGGAGGCCACGGAAACACAATGAACATGCAGAGAGGCAGGGGCGGGGAAGAAACACTTGAAGATCATAGAAGAACATAAGAGGTTAAACATAAAAGGAGGATATAATGGACAATTAAATCTGCATTAATTGAAATCATTTGCGAAGTAAACAAATTCTCTATTCTGGTGTAAATCAAACTATTTGACGTGTTAATTTTAGACATGACTGGCCAAAGGTTTCAGTTAACTCATTTGTCACGGAAAGGTGTTTCCATAAGTCCAGAACTCTACCAACTTTTTGTACGACACGTCATAGCATAGATAGATGTTGTGAGTCACTGGATAGATATTGTGAGTCATAGCATGGATTCGTGTTGCCTGGAAATCCAACTACATGACAAGCAACAAAACATGAAATGGGCTTTAGGAGAGATGATTTGTCAATTTACTTGTTCCATGCAGGCTACCTTCCACTACTTGAGTGGTCGCAGATTTGCAAAAGTAATGGCTAACAGATACATAGTATACCAAACCCTAAAAAGGATAATCACTCCTCTTAGATAAAGAGAATAGACCAATGTACAAACATCGACACTTCTGCAAACAATACACCAGAACTAGGATTAAGCCCATTACGTGGCTTTAGCAGACCGTCCAAAAATCTGTTTTGCAAAGCTCCAATTGCTCCTTACTTATCCAGCTTCTTTTGTGTTGGCAAACTGCCCTTTTCTAACCAATTTTGTTCTTCTCATGCTTTCTTCTTAGGCTAAACTAACCTCGCCGTGCACACAATCATGGTCCTGAACCTTCACCTCGTCCCTATAAAAGCCCATCCAACCTTCACAATCTCATCATCACCCACAACACCAAGCATCACAAACTACAGATCAATTCACTGATAGTCCATCAAGATGGCTAAGCGGCTGGTCCTCTTTGCGGCAGTAGTTGTCTCCCTCGTGGCTCTCACCGTCGCTGAAGGTGAGGCCTCTGGTCAACTACAGTGTGAGCGCGAGCTCCAGGAGCGTGAGCTCGAGGCGTGCCGACAGATCGTGGACCAGAAGCTTCGAGACACTAGCCCTGGGTGCCGCCCCATAGCCGTCAGCCCGGTCACGGGACAACACGAGCAGCAGACCGTGGTGCCGCCCAAGGGAGGATCCTTTTACCCCGGAGAGACCAGCCCACCGCAGCAACTCGAACAAAGAATACTTTGGGGAATACCTACACTACTAAAAAGGTATTACCCAAGTGTAACTTCTCCACATCAAGGGTCATACTATCCAGGACAAACCTCTCCGCAACAGCCAGGACAAGCACAGCAACCAGGACAAGAACAGCAGCCAGGACAAGGGCAGCAAGATCAGCAGCCAGAGCAAGGGCAACAACCAGGAAAAGGACAACAAGGGTACTACCCAACTACTCCGCAACAGCCAGGACAATGGCAACAACCGGGACAAGTGCAACCAGGGTACTACCTAACTCCTCCGCAGCAGACAGGACAAGCGCAACA
>LR738709.1:608976282-609045740 GCA_902687465.1 Secale cereale | reverse complement strand
CTACCCAACTTCCCCGCAGCAGTCAGGACAAGGGCAACAGCCAGGACAATGGCTGCAGCCAGGACAAGGGCAAGAAGGGTACTACCCAACTTCTCCGCAGCAGCCAGGACAAGGGCAACAGCCAGGACAATGGCTGCAAATAGGACAAGGTCAACAAGGGTATTACCCAACTTCTCCGCAACAGCCAGGACAAGGGCAACAAGGGTACTACCTGACTTCTCCGCAGCAGCCAGGACAAGGAAAACAGTCAGGACAAGGGCAACAGGGCTATGACAGTCCATACCATGTTAGCGTGGAGCACCAGGCGGCCAGCCTAAAGGTGGCAAAGGCGCAGCAGCTTGCGGCACAGCTGCCGGCAATGTGCCGGCTGGAGGGCGGCGACGCATTGTCGGCCAGCCAATGATAGAACTCTCTGCAGCTCGTATGGTGCTTGGGCATGCATGCACCTTAGCTATACAATAAACGTGACGTGTGTTCACAGTTTTTCATGTAACCAGAGTAAAGCCCAATAATAATGCAAAATGAAAAGCTTCTCCGGCTAAAAAAGGAACAAAACTGGTGCTATATAGTATGTGATGCTTGTCTCAGCTCATTGTCAGCCACTGAATGCGAAGAGGCTCCTATATTTTGCATGCGAAAAAAGAGGGTGTGGCAAAATATTCCTGGCTAAAACTAACTACAGTTAGAAGGAAAAAAGAACGGACCAAAAATGGCTTCTTGCTTTGAGACCTATCATCATCCAAGCAAGCCTCCAAGGGAAAGGAAAACCGCCGCATTCTTCGGGTGCAGACTAGGGATAGGGGAGAACAATTGTGCGCTCACCTGTGCCTCCTGCCGCTCCGTCTTACGGCCGGTGAAAATTCTTATCCGGTGATCGTAATGATCGGCACGAGAGTGCTCGCCCACTCTCGCGTCGATCCAGCAATTCGATGGGGTGCTGCTGCTCGTGGATTCGTGGTCTTTGCACCGTGAAATGCAGCAGCTTACGCCTCGGGTGCTGCTGCTCGTGGGTTCATGGTCTTCGTACCGTGAAATGCAGCAGCATACGCCTCCTGAGCTGTGCTTGCTGCTGTTCCTGGATCCGTGGCGTGTGCGGCAGGAAGAAGAGGGAGGCTGGGCAAGAGACATCGACATCAGAGACAAAGAAAACAAAGAGGAAGTGGGGGCGCAATTTCTGTGGCTGGACGTCACATGAAGCGGAGGAGCCATTGACATCAGAGACAAAGAAGAAGAGGAAGAATGGGGCGTCGAGCTCTGAGCCAGACAAGAAAAGGTGGTTCAAGAACAAGATTTGGAGAAAGAAGAAGGCCAAGAACAAACAGTTGGCAACCCTTGTGAAAGAGATTTCACTCGCAAGTAATGCCCTCCATCATCTTTTTATTCATCTTTGCAGAGAAACTAAATTCAGCAATGCATGTCAATATCAAATTTATCAATGAATATTTGCCCAACACAGATATGTGACGAGCATTCAGGTACTTAGGAAATCTGGTGGTAAGAATTTCTATTTCAAATACATTGCAACAAGAAGTTAGTGATGTTCAGGAAAGTTGTCTGTGCATTGCCCTCTTCTTGGACCTACTTTCACCCTGAAATTTGTAATCCTGGATTAGTATTTAGTAATTCATGTTTGTGCGATTAAGCATGCATTTCTGACTGAGAAGAAATCTTAAAATGCAGATAGTCCCAAGGCCAGGGCTGCGGCAGGGGAAATACTACGGATCGGCAACCACAACATTCCTAGCAGAGTGTTTACGCACAGTCAACTGTCAGACGCGACCAATTCTTTCAGCCAGGAGAATCTCCTGGGAGAAGGTGGCTTTGGAAGGGTGTACAGAGGATACATTCCAGAGACCATGGAAGTAATAAGTATTCCTTCTCCCAGCTTCCCATTCTATGTTTCATTAAGTTGGCACCTCAAGATGCTATGCTACATACAGCAGCAACACGTTTCTGATGTAAATTATGTGCGTACGTAGGTCATAGCGGTTAAGCAGCTGGACAAGGATGGGTTGCAAGGAAATCGTGAGTTCCTTGTCGAGGTGCTGATGCTTAGCCTCCTTCATCACCCAAACCTTGTCACCTTGTTCGGGTACTGCACCGAATGTGACCAAAAGATTCTAGTGTATGAGTATATGCCACTCGGTTCTCTGCAAGATCATCTCCTAGGTAATACAGAACAACAATGTTGTGGTCCTCAAAAATATTCTGCAGAATTGAAAGATCAGAAATTATGATCGCGCATTTGTATCGACGCTGATTTGGTACTTGAATTCTGCAGATCTGACTCCAAAATCCCAGCCACTGTCCTGGCATACACGGATGAAGATTGCAGTTGATGCTGCCAGAGGCCTCGAGTACTTGCATGAGGTAGCCAATCCACCGGTAGTATACCGTGATCTCAAGTCATCAAATATTCTCTTGGATGGAAACTTCAGTGCAAAGTTGGCCGATTTTGGTCTTGCAAAGCTTGGCCCAGTCGGCGACAAAACTCATGTCACCACAAGGGTGATGGGCACGTACGGATACTGCGCTCCCGAGTACGCCATGAGTGGCAAGTTAACAAAGATGTCAGACATATATTGCTTTGGTGTAGTTCTCTTGGAGCTCATCACTGGGAGGCGAGCAATCGACACCACGAAACCAACTCGCGAGCAAATTCTTGTCCACTGGGTAAGACTTGCATCTACTTGAACAAGAAATACTATAGCCTTGAATTTTTCACTTGGTAGTCATATTGGATTGTACTCCCTCCGTCCCAAAATAAGTGACTCAACTTTGTACTAACTTTATATTTTGGGACGGAGGGAGCAATAACCAAGTAAAACAGCTCATACTTGAGATATACAGATTGCCCAGACGGTTTGGGATTAAGATGCTGCTATATCTGCAGGCCGCGCCACTCTTCAAGGATAAGAAGAAGTTTACCAAGATGGCTGATCCAAAACTTGACAGCAAGTACCCTCTAAAAGGTCTATACCAGGCACTTGCAATTTCATCAATGTGCCTACAAGAAGAAGCAAGCAGTCGTCCACTAATCAGTGATGTGGTGACGGCCCTTACATTTCTTGCTGATCCAAACTATGACCCTCCAGATGACATTGAGCCTCTACCTATAACAGTTCCCGATTTTGACAGAGGAATTAGCCTAAATGAGCCTGAAGAGGTCAAAGAAAAGTTTGAGGAAAAACAAGTAGAGGATAGCTAAGATGGCTTGTGAGACGAACAGATGGTGAATCAAGCCAGCAAGGTTTGTAGGGGTGCAGATGGAGGCGCCGCAGGCCTTGTATGATATCTCTGTTTGTAATGTACAGCACGTATAGGAAGGATGTAACAGCATATGACGTTCTTGAATGAGATTGACTTGAGTTCTTCGATTAGGCATAACCAACTTTTCAGCAGCAAGATATCCTGGCTGGTGCGAAAACTGAGCCAGTGATTGATGGCAAACTCACTAAATTGCGATCAGCGACATTTACTTCAATGCTTTTAGTTGCATGAAGAAGACTAAAATTAAGACAGAACTAGTGTCAAACGGCTGCACATCTGACTTGGTCCCTAAAAATTAGATGAAATGGTATATGAAGCACTACAGTCACAACATACCAACCAATGTTTAATTTATTTCTTTAATTGCAAAAAACAAACAATGGTAATTGCGATACAAAATTTTCCCCACTTCCCATAGAAACGGTATTTGTTTGGTTTTATTGTTAACAATATGCTACCTCCTTTCTGGTTTATAAGGCTTGCGCGTATCCCTAGGTCTATAATTGGACCAACATAAAATGAGTTGTATAGTCGAAAAATTACACCATTAGAAAGTAGAAGATCTAAAGTTTCTAATGATATATTTTTGTGATAGATAACTTGTATTACATTGGTTTATTTTTCAACCTAGATATACGTGCAAGCCTTATAAACCGAAAAGGAGGTAGTATAATCAATTTCCAAATATTAGCCTTTCTAGGAGTATTTAAGAATGAAGCAGCTCGAGGTAAACAATACTCCCTACCTAAAAAATGTGTGCCTCTCCAGATGTGTCGTCAAGAGTGTGCTCAGTGCAGAAACTAACCGCGCCATCCGAGCAAATCGGCGCCCGCGTTGCAGTCCAAAACAATAGACTATGACAAGCAATGCTCAGGAACTTGCTCCAGGCAATGCCTGGTTTCCACTTTGCACGCCGGTTAAGTTGGCACCGCAGCTAGTACTGCTTTGCTTTCTCCTGATGCCAAACGCATATATACCAGCACCGTCAGTACAGTGCAGTGCAGCGCAGTGCAGCACAGCGGGAGAAATCTGAGCGCACCTGCCCGGCCGGTGAAGCAGCGAGGAATCAGTACAGCCACGGCGGCGCCGGCGAGCGGCCGCGCACGGGCACGGCCATGGTGACGCCGTGCCGGGAGGGGGAGAATGCGTACGCAGCGGAGCCGTTCCGTAAACTAGCGACGTGGAGAGGACAAATACCTCGCTGTGCCTGCCACTAGTCGGGCGGCGAGCGGGGAGCGGACGGGAAGCTGCGCCGTGGTCTTCTGCCGGCGGGGCCTCGTCGCCGACGAGGGGGATGGGGTGGAGCGGAGGTTGGGCCTGAGAGACGGAGCGCTGCCGAAAACATCAAGATGGCCCAGCTAGTTCGGGGCTTTGCTTTGAGGCCGGGAAGCCAGGACTTAAACTGGCCCGGCCATGAGCGATAGATATCTTTGTCGCAAAAAAAAAAACGAGCGATAGATGTCTTTGTCTCAAAAAAAAAAAGCGATTCATCATTGAACTCATCAAAATTCTAAAAGAAAAGATGTTTCACCCACCCAAAAAAAAATATGAGCGATAGATATTTCTGCCGTTGCTGCTGGTGGTTCTTCTCGCCATTTTTCTCATGCACGGTCAGCGGAAAAAGACAGACTTTATCAAGCGCAGGGGCGGAGCTACAGGGTGGCCAGGGTGGGCCGCGGCCCACCCTGGAATTTTGGATCAGCCTTATATACATATGTATCTCTAACCGGGCCAGAGACAAAAAAGGCCCAATAGCCCAAATGGAGTCACGTCCTCGTCCTCTTCCACATCTAGCGGAACAGCCGCCTGGTCTCGTTTCATTCAAAAAAAAACTGCCTGGTCTCGATGCCCTCGCACAGGAGTGCCCCTGACGCCGAGCCGCCGTTCCTCGCCTCGCCGGCTCGCCGACCACACGGCCTCGCCGTTCGCCGGCCGGCGCCCAACCCGCCTCTCCTCCTGCCTGCCCGACCCTAGTATCTAGCTGCGCGCTCGCGCCCCCCTGCCTGCGCGGTGCGCACATGCCCTGCGCCCCTGACCCCGGCCGCCTGGCGCTGCCCCTGCCTCCACCTCCCTGCAAAGCCGCCGGCCGCGGCAGCTGCTCAGTCAGCAGTCTCCGGCGTCATCAAGCCAGCAGCAAGCGAGCAACCTGATTTAGGTCTCGCATACCCCCAATTTTTGGTTTAGGATTTTCATTTTTGCACTATTTAGAGTACATGAACACATACATAATTGTGCACGTCAGTTCTTATTTCTTCCTCAATTAGCTTTATTCATAGTATCATCTCTGAGATTTAATGGTGAATTTTGGTGTTTTTGTAAGATCATATTGATCTACTCATATGTAGTATCAGTAATTAGTTAGAGCATTTACATATCATATTTCTTATAAAAAAATTGGAGCGGACCACCCTGCTGTCAAACGCTAGCTCCGCCACTGATCAAGCGAAATAAAAAAAGAACAAAAAACAGAGATGGAAAACTACGTGGCAGCTGCACAAAGAAGGACGTTTCACCGTAGCTGTCACCAAAGCTGGAGCACGAAGCCACACACACACAACACACAGAGGTCGCCCTCGCGTCGCAGCCTCGTGGAAGCCATTACATTCACAGCAGCTGCATTTCTCTCTTTCATTTTTTCCTTGGACATAAAATATCTCCAATGCCTTCCGATATTTTTCATTTCAGTCGAATGAAACGGCCCAGGGTTCCAAACTGAACCACGGCGCGAAATATCTATCCCCTTCATTGAATCAGCACAGACACAGTGATGGCGATCACAAAATATCCAGATCCAGGAGGGCTGCATCGGATCCTCCCTGCGTGCATGTTTCCTCGCGTCCTCGCAGCGCCCATTAAACCGAGTAAATCGGGTAGTTAATGCGGCTAATTACGCTCCTCACATGTTGGTTCATGCGTCGCGCGCGCAACCACCGGCCGGATTGGCCTCCATACGTGAATGAATAAATGAATGAATAGTCCTTGGGAACCAGTGGTGGTCAATGCCATGCCGTGCTTATTTTTGGAGGCCGGCCGGTTTTGCTCCACATGTGATGGCATGCCATGCCACCCACTGACTGGACTTGGTAAGCTGGAGCACATGGCCACCGGCTTAGTTTAGTGGATGCGATCGGTACTCTAATCCATCTAATCTAGCCATCGAATTAACGGAGATGTTGAAGAAGGTTATAATATTGTTGGTCGACATGGGTTGCCACTTGCAGTTCAAGTGGTGATGGAATGGGATGAGCCCCTGTGACCAACTCTTTTCTTTTCTTTTTGATTGAAAGCAGGGAGGGAGGCTGCGATTAATTATCATCGTCAGTGGATGGATATCCTGCAGATCTTTGCAATATATTCGCTGCTAATGATAATCCATTTACTCTGCTGATCGATCAAGCTGGCCGGGTCTGGGGAATCTTGTGCGGTTGGCACGATGCCGGGCTCGATTCAAAATTCAAAATCCAAGCAGTGGAAAAACAACTAAAAAAATTAGTAGTGTGCTGGTTCTATTGGCACACAGGGGGAGGGGAAGGGAGGGGAGGAGAACAGGTCCATGTGCCCATTTTGTCACCACCCGCTGACAGAGGGAATATGCCCGTGCGTGCGGCGCCTTGCCGCCCCACTGTCACACCTTCCCCGTTGCTCCATGCGACTTATCACAGGACTACAGGAGTACGTAGATGCCTAGCTCATCTCATCACCATCTCTGCCCTGCCCCCCGAACACGGCGCATCGCGCGAGACCGCGCACATGTGCTGGGCATCGAATTCGGCGTGGACGGTAGCTAGAGAGAGAAACCGACCTCTTTGGATCCACATGAGCTGGCGTAGTAGTACGTGTATTATTTTTTCACAAGTTTGTACTACGGTTTTCATTCAAATTCGAAATACGGTTTGTCAGTGCTGGCCTACTCCTGTGAGCCACTGGTGCAAGTAGTTTTATATGCATGCATGTACATATGCTGTCGTTGAATTTGAGTGTGCGTGTGTGTGTGTGTGGCTAGAGTGCGTTGCAACAAAAGCGCAAGGTGAAGGGATATGTGCTGCCGGAAAGCCCGGGGCAGTGTAGTTGGAGGTGGATGGATGGATATGCACAAATGACGAACTTGCCTTTCATGCGTTTCTTTGCTAACCCACTGGACCGGGTGCTCACCTGGAGCAGTTACGAGCCATGCATGTCTCACCAACTTTACGCATGTTATTTCGAATAATCTTAGGCCAACTCTAACGCGTCGACTCATTTTTTCTGCGTTTGGGTCCAAGTGCCCAACGTATCGACGCAAACGTACGGATGTCCATTTGGACCCATTTTTGGTCCAAATTTGGGTCAGGTTTGCGTCCGCGCGGACGTCTGTGGCGTCATCCCATGACCACCCCTTGGCCCGCCCGTCTATGGCACAACGGCCATTCCCCCTTCCCCTCCACACACACACGCCACCTCGTCCTCGTTGCCCTCGTCGTAGCCACCCAATTCCGACCACTTCACTACTGCCCCAGGCCCCGCCGCAGCATCCACCGGCTACCCATCGCCATTGCATCCATCGTCGCCCACTTTTGTCGGTGTTTGCGGCCTACCCAGGGTCGGCGGCACCGCCTCTGCCACCACAGTCGTCGGAGGGCGTGTGCTTCGACAGGCCTGCTGCCTGTATGAGGAGAGGGTGTTTCCCTTCACCAACCGCGACTCGACCACGCTCGCCTGTGTCGTTCCCCGCAAGGTGTTTGGGTGTTTGCCCACAAGGTACCATGGCGGATAGCTCGGATGGATTTTTTTACATTAACTTCATATGGTCATCGGATGATGAGGAGGATTTTGTGTTTGCTACTTGGGTCGTCAATGAGCACATTGATAGTCACTGGCCTAGGTTTAGAGGATCCATCCCGGGCCATGCTCCGGGGTTGAATCATAACAGAGAGAGTGGCCATTGCCTATTCTACAACGAGTATTTCCAGTTCATTGACCCACTAATCCGTCCCAAGCTTTTCCAACGACGCTTCCGGATGGGGAGGCATGTGTTCAACCGTATCCGGGGGCGTATGATGATTAGTTTGAATGCAAGCATGATGCCCATGAAAAGGTTGGTTTCTACTCTTATGAAAAATATTGCAATTGTTCGGATGCTTGCATACAAAATCCCAAGTGATCTTGTGGATGAGTATGTCCGCGTGAGTGGGTCCACATGCCTCGCATCATTGTACAAGTTCTGCAAAGTTGTGATTGCAGTGTATGGCCCAGAGTACTTGAGAGAATCAAATGTTGTAGATACAACCCGGTTGTTGGCGATCAATGAATGTACAGGCATTCCCGGAAATGCTTGGTAGCATAGATTGTATGCACTGGGCGTGGAAGGACTGTCTATTTGCTTGGCAATGTCAACATAAGGGACATGTTTACTTGAAGCTTAAATATATTTTTGTCATCACAAGATCTTTGGATCTGGCACCCTTTTTTCGGCATGGCATGTTCTCATAATGACATCAACGTGCTCCAACGCTCATCGATGTTCGTACGGCTTTCAGAAGGCAACTCCTCCGAGTTGAACTTTGAGGTCAGTGGTCACCAATACAACAAGGGATACTACCTAGTTGATGGTATATATCCTTAATAGTCAGGTATTGTGGAGACAATTTCCAAGCCCGTGAGAGAGAAGAGGTCTAGGTTTTCCCAAGAACAAGAGAGTGCTAGGAAGGAGGTGGAGGGTGCTTTTGATGTTCTCCAATCTTGATGGGCTATTGTCCGGCACCCAGCTAGAACATGGAGCCCTCGAAGGATGTGGAAGGTAATGAGTATTTGTGTGGTCATGCACAACATGATCATAGACAACGAGCTTGATGACAGCATCTTTGACCAAGGCCCAAGGGTGGGATATCCAAGGTGAGAACATTGAGCCTGAGTATGGAGCAACAATGTTTGCATAGTTCACCCAATTTCATCAAGAAATGTTTGATTGAACAACTCACATTCAACTTCAAAATGATTTGGTTGAGCATATGTGGACTCACGTAGAAAACCAAATAGGTGTATCGGCTCTTTTTCTTTCAATATAGTTGGTATAATTTTAAATTCATTTGGTTGTAATAAACTATGAGATTTTTATTTATTGTGATGGAAAAAATATGTGACGTATTTGGTTGTAAACTATGTGAAGTGTTTTGTTTTATTTGCTTAAATATGCATAGGATGTCTAAATTGATTAAAAATGGACAAAAAATCGGCGAGGCAAACCAAATGGGTCGGACGGTTGGGCGCGCTAGCAAGATTCGTGCAGACGAGGGCGGAGGCCACCCTACAGCTGATCCAAATGGACAAAAGGCGGATCAAATTTGTGTCCATTTGTGTCGGCACATTGGAATTGGCCTTAAGACATGTAAGATGAAGAATTTGGGCTATAACCTAGGTTAATCTTACTACTTGCATTTGATTTCTTGCTCGAATATTGTTGAATGTGTTGGGAAACGTAGTATAGAAAATCACACCTACGATCACCCAAGCTCAATATGATGCATAATGGGTTGGGATGATGATCGTTGCCGTCACCAAGTTGCAGTAGAATAAGAACGTATCGGTGTAGATTGTACTTGGAGTCCCTCAAACTGTCGATGAAACCGTCCACGAACAGTCCATTAAACCAATGACCGAAAACATGGCCTCTCTACTCAGTTGCAAGCGTACAACCTTCATGATCGGGCAGTGCTTCACCATCCAGAGCTAATCGTCGCCAGAGAATTAGAGGGAGGAGATTAGAACCACATAGGACTTCAAATTATGAGGACAAGAGGATTAGTCCAACTCTAATTAGTCAACTAGGACCAACTAGAACTAGAATTAGAAGAACTAGATGAGGCTCCAAGACTATATGAACAACAGAGCAAAAAAAACTAGTATATATATGTTGGAGGAGGAGGAGAGGGAAGCCACCAAAGGGGGAAGTGTTCCCTTTGGGGCGCCATCCTAGGAGGGGGAGTTGGACTCCCTCCCCTTGTCCAATTCGGCCCCCCATATGGCAAGGGGGCCCCCACTTCATTATGGGCCCTCGTGGCCCATACTTCCTTCCACCTCTTGGCCTTTTAAGGCCTGTTGATATTTAAATTAAATATAAAATGTTCTAAATACTTCTGGACCATTATATATATTAACATCTCCGGAAACATTTTCCACCTATGTATACTTTATCGGTAATACCCGGTATTACCCGATACTCTCCAAAACCCTTCAGGTGACCCCGAAACGCTTTCGGATCCTCTCGGAACTATTCTGAATATTCATGAAATAAAATCACAAATATATTCTCATGACTCACGTCCTACTAAATCTCAGAAAATTGTGATTGCCTTAAGATTTGTGACCCCGTAGGTTCGGTAACTCATAGATATGAACAAAACGGTTCGTTCAATGACCGACAGCGGGACCGTGGACTTCCACATTGATCCCTATGAGTACACGAATGATATTCGACTGAACCTTTGGTTATCATGTGATGTTCCCTTTGCTTCGCGATACTTCACAAAACCTGGGATGCATCGATATCCTCCTGCGAGACCATGCTCACTATACCGAAATCCTCGTTATCGGTCTTGTTTTTCTTTTTTGTTATTGTGTTCCGGCATCCCTGTGACGAAGTCTGATGACCCACAAGTATAGGGGATCAATTGTAGCTCTTTTCGATAAGCAAGAGTGTCGAACCCAACGAGGAGCAGAAGGAAATGACAAGTAGTTTTCAGTAAGGTAGTGTCTGCAAGTGTTGAAATTGTAAGTAGCGAGTAGTTTGATAGCAAGGTAATTTGTAACGAGCAAGTAACGATAATTGTAACAAGTATGAAGAAAGGTAGACCAATACTTTTGAGGCAAAGGACAGGCCAAAACGGTCTCTTATAGTAAGCAACGCGTTCTTGAGGGTACACGGGAATTTCATCTAGTCACTTTCATCATGTTGGTTTGATTTGTGTTCGCTACTTTCATAATTTAATATGTGGGTGGACCGGTGCTTAGGTGTTGTTCTTACTTGAGTAAACCTCCTACTTATGATTAACCCTCCCGCAAGCATCCGCAACTACGAGAAAAGTATTAAGAATAAATCCCAACCATAGCATTAAACTCTAGGATCCAATCGATCCCTTACGGAATAGTACATAAACTGGGGTTTAAGTTTTTGTCACTCTCGCAACCCACCATCTATTTAATACTCCACAATGCATTACCTTAGGCCCAAATATGGTGAAGTGTCATGTAGTCGACGTTCACATGACACCACTAAGGGAATCGCAACATACATACTATCAAAATATCGAACACATATCAAATTCACATGATTACTTGCCACGTGATTTCTCCCGTGACCTCAAGAACAAAGGCAACTACTCACAAGTGATGAACATGCTCAAGATCAGAGGGGTGATATATAGCATAATAGATATGAACATATAATCTTCCACCAAATAAACCATATAGTAATCAACTACAAGATGTGATCAACACTACTAGTCACCCACAAGCACCAATCTTTAGTTCTGGTAACAATAATGAATACAAGAGATGAACTAGGGTTTGAGATGAGATGGTGATGTCGAAGATGTTGATGGAGATTGCCCTCCCCAAGATGGGAGAGTGGTTGGTGACGATGATGACGATGATTTCCCCCTCCGGGAGGGAAGTTCCACCGGCGGAATCGCTCCGCCGGAGGGCAAAAGTGCTCCTGGCCAAGTTCCGCCTCGAGACGGTGGCGCTTCATCCCGAAAGTCTTCTCCTTATTTTTTCTAGGTCAGAATCACTTATATACCAGAAGATGGGCACCAGAGGTGGGCCGAGGAGGCCACAACCCACCAGGGCGCGCCAGGGGGCCTGGCGCGCCCAGGTGGGTTGTGCCCACCTGGTGGCCACCCTCTAGTGTTTATTGGCTCCAATATTTCTTAAATATTCCATAAAAAATCTCCATGGAGTTTCAGCTTGTTTGGTGTTGTGTAGAATAGGTGGCCTGACGTAGCTTTTTCACGTCCAGATTTCCAGCTGCCGGAATTCTCCCTCTTGGTGTGTACCTTGCAAATTATGAGAGAAAGGCATTAGAATTACTCCAAAATGTATTATTATGGATAAAAACATGGTAAAAATCAGTAAGAAAACATGATGCAAAATGGACGTATCAGCTCCCCCAAGCTTAGACCTCACTTGTCCTCAAGGGAAAACCGAAATCGAAAAACATGTCCACATGCTTTGAGAGAGAGGTGTCGATAAAAACAAAATACGGACATAGAAGCATCATGTTGATTATTATAACAGCGATAGAATTAAACATAAGGTTTTTATCATAGAACTTATATCAAAAACTTCTCATGAATAAGTGACCATTCATCACACAACTGAAGTATAAAGCATAAATTCTATTAGAAACCAACAAACTATGTTTTCAGTCAACTTTTGCAACTACAATTCATCAACTTTTCAGGAAGAGTCGCGTATCGGAGCCTTTAGACAAGTCCACATACTCAACGATCATATAGTCTTCTATGATCGCTAACACTCACCGCATACACATGAGCAAAATGTTTCAACCGGGTAGATAGAAAGATAGGGGCTTATAGTTTCGGATCCAAACATACTCACCTCAAGGGTGATGTCAACAATAATAACGCATGTCACTGATGTCTACTACACAACCTTCTTCTTGTAGACGTTGTTGGGCCTCCAAGTGCAGAGGTTTGTAGGACAGTAGCAAACTTCCCTCGAGTGGATGACCTAAGGTTTATCAATCCGTGGGAGGCGTAGGATGAAGATGGTCTCTCTCAAACAACCCTGCAACGAAATAACAAAAACTCTCTTGTGTCCCCAACACACCCAATACAATGGTAAATTGTATAGGTGCACTAGTACGGCGAAGAGATGGTGATACAAGTGCAATATGGATGGTAGATATAGGTTTTCGTAATAAGAAAATGTAAAAACAGCAAGGTAGCAAGTGGTAAACGTGAGTATAAACGGCGTTGCAATGGTAGGAAACAAGGCCTAGGGTTCATACTTTCACTAGCGCAAGTTCTCTCAACAAGGATAACATAATTGGATCATATTAGTAGCCCTCAACATGCAACAAAGAGTCACTCCAAAGTCACTAATAGCGGAGAACAAACGAAGAGATTACGGTAGGGTACGAAACCACCTCAAAGTTATTCTTTCTGATCGATCTATTCAAGAGTCTGTAGTAACGTTCAATCTATCATAGAGTTCGTACTAGAATAACACCTTAAGACACAAATCAACCAAAACCCTAATGTCACCTAGATACTCCATTGTCACCTCAAGTATCCGTGGGCATGGTTATACGATATGCATCACACAATCTCAGAAACATCTATTCAACCAACACAAAGTACTTCAAAGAGTGCCCCAAAGTTTCTACCAGAGAATCAAGACGAAAACGTGTGCCAACACCTATGCATAGATTCCCAAGGTCACGGAACCCGCAAGTTGATCATCAAAACATACATCAAGTAGATCACATGATATCCCATTGTCACCACAGATAAGCACATGCAAGACATACATCAAGTGTTCTCAAATCCTTAAAGACTCAATCCGATAAGATAACTTCAAAGGGAAAAATCAATACATTACAAGAGAGTAGAGGGGGAGAAGCATCATAAGATCCAACTAAAATAGCAAAGCTCGCGATACATCAAGATCGTGCCATCTCAAGAACACGAGAGAGAGAGAGAGAGAGAGAGAGAGAGAGAGATCAAACACATAGTTATTGGTACATACCCTCAGCCCCGAGGGTGGACTACTCCCTCCTCGTCATGGAGAGCGTCGGGATGATGAAGATAGCCACCGGTGAGGGTTCCCCCCTCCGGCAGGGTGCCGGAACAGGGTCTAGATTGGTTTTTGGTGGCTACAGAGGCTTTCGGCGGCGAAACTCCCGATCTAGGTTAATTTCCAAAGGTTTCAGTATTTATAGGATATTTTGGCGTAGGGCACAAGTCAGGGGGCCCTCCGGGCCGTCCACGAGATAGGGCGGCGCCACACCCTGCCCAGGGCGCGCCCCCCACCCTCGCGGGCAGCCCGTGGCTCTCCTGGCCCAACTCTTTTACTTTAGGGGCTTCTTTTGGTCCAGAAAAAATCATCAAAAATTGGCACGTCAATTGGACTCCGTTTGATATTCCTTTTCTGTAAAACTCAAAAACAAGGAAAAAACAGAAACTGGCACTGGGCTCTAGGTTAATAGGTTAGTCCCAAAAATCATATAAAAGTGTATATAAAAGCCCATAAGACATCCTAGAAGGATAATATAATAGCATGGAACAATAAAAAATTATAGATACTTTGGAGACGTATCAGCATCCCCAAGCTTAATTCTTGCTCATCCTCGAGTAGGTAAATGATAAAAACAGAATTTTTGATGTGAAATGCTAACCAATATAGCTTTCAATGTAATTCTATTAATTGTGGCATGAATGTTCAGACCTGAAAGATTCAAGACAAAAGTCTATATTGACATAAGAAATAATAATACTTCAAGCATACTAACAAAGCAATCATGTCTTCTCAAAATACTATGGCTAAAGAAAGTTATCCCTACAAAATCATATAGTCTGGCTATGCTCCCTCTTCATCACACAAAATATTCATATCATGAACAACCCCGATTTCAGCCAAGCACTTGTTTTCGTACTCTATTCTTTAAAACCTTTCAACTTTCACGCAATACAAGAGCGTGAGCCATGGACATAGCACTATGTGGAATAGAGTGGTGTTTGTGGAGAATACAAAAAGGAGGGAGATAGTCTCACATTGACTAGGCGTATTACCGGGCTATGGAGATGCCCATCAATAGATATCAATGTGAGTGAGTAGGGATTGCCATGCAATGGATGCACTAGAGCTAAATATGTATGAAAGCTCAACAAAAGAACTAAGTGGGTGTGCATCCAACTTGCTTGCTCACGAAGACCTAGGGCATTTGAGGAAGCCCGTCGTTGGAATATACAAGCCAAGTTCTATAATGAAAATTCCAACTAGTATAAGAAAGTGACTAAACATGAGACTATTTATCATGAAGAACATGGTGCTACTTTGAAGCACAAATGTGGAAAAAGATAGTAGCAATTGTCCCTTTTCTTTGTTTTTTTCGGGCTTTCTTTTTTTCTTTGGCCTTTTTTTGGAGGGGCTTTATTGATTTAGCCTTTCCTCACATGGGACAATGCTCTAATAATGATGATCATCACACTTTCATTGAATTACAACTCGATATTAGAACTCGATATTAGAACAAAGTATGACTCTATATGAATGCCTCCGGTGATGTACCGGGATGTGCAATGAATCAAGAGTGACATGTATGATAAATTATGCATGGTGGCTTTGCCACAAATACGATGTCAACTACATGATCATGCATGGCAATATGACAATATGATGCGTGTCATATGAACGGAACGGTGGAAAGTTGCATGGCAATATATCTCGGAATGGCTATGGAAATGCCATGATAGGTAGGTATGGTGGCTGTTTTGAGGAATAATATGGTGGCTATTTTGAGGAAGGATATATAGTGGGCGTATGGTACCGACGAAAGTTGTGCGGTACAAGAGAGGCTAGCAATGGTGGAAGGGTGAGAGTGTGTATAATCCATGGACTCAACATTAGTCATAAGAACTCATATACTTATTGCAAAAATCTACGAGTCATCAAAACAAAGCAATCAACGCATGCTCCTAGGGGGGAGGTTGGTAGGATTTAACCATCGCGCGCCCCCGACCTCCACACAAAGGTTGACACTTTACAAATACCTCATGCTCTAACTTCGTCACATAGCGGTTCACCATACGTGCATGCTACGGGAATCACTAACCTTAACACAAGCATTTCTCAATTTCATAATAACTCCACTAGCATGACTCTAATATCAATATCCTCATATCTCAAAACAATTATCAAGCATCCAACTTCTCTTCATGTTCAATACACTTAGTGTGGAAGTTTTTACTACATTAATATTGGATGTCTATCATGTGAAGACTAATTTTATAGCCTAAACACATTACCATGCTGTTTTAATAGACTCTCAAATAGATATAAGTGAAGCATGAGAGTTCATCTATTTCTTCAAAATAAAACCACCGCCGTGCTCTAAAAGATATAAGTGAAGCTCTAGAGCAAATGGCAAACTACTCCGAAAGATATAAGTGAAGATCAATGAGTAGTTGAATAATTATGTAACTATGTGAAGACTCTCTAACATTTAAGAACTTTAGATCTTGGGATACTATTCAAAAAACAAGCAAAACAAAATAAACTAAATTGACGCTCCAAGCAAAACACATATCATGTGGTGAATAAAAATATAGCTCCGAGTATAGTTACCGATGGATGAAGACGAAAGAGGGGATGCCTTCCCGGGGCATACCCAAGCTTAGGCTTTTGGTTGTCCTTGAATTTTACCTGGGGTGCCATGGGCATCCCCAAGCTTAGGCTCTTGCCACTCTTTGTTCCATAGTCCATCAAAGCAATACTCAAAACTTGAAAACTTCACAACACAAAACTTAGGCAAAAATCTCGCGAGCTCCGTTAGTATAAGAAAGCAAACCACTACTCAAAGGTACTGCAATGAATTCATTCTTTGTTTATATTGGTGTTAAACCTACTGTATTCCAACTTATCTATGATTCAAACTTCCTAATACTACTCATAGATGCATTGAAATAAGCAAACAACACACGAAAAAACAGAATCTGTCAAAAACAGAACAGTCTGTAGTAATCAGAAGGTTTCGCATACTTCTGTAACTCCAAAAAATTCAAACTAAATTGGTAAACGTGACGAATTTGTCTATTAATCATCTGCAAAAAGAATCAACTAAATAGCACGCTCCAGTAAAATCTTATGACCATTCTAGCGAGCGCTAACGATTCTGTTTTTCACAACAAGATCATATAAACTTCACACAAGTCTTCCCAATGGTTCTACTTGGCACAAACACTAATTAAAACACAAACCACATCTAAACAGAAGCTAGATGCAATATTTATTCCCAAACAGAATCAAAAGCAAATAAAACAAAATAAAGTTGTGTTGCCTCCCAACAAGCGCTATCGTTTAACGTCCCTAGCTAGGCATGATGATTTCAATGATGCTCGCATAAAAGATAAGAACTGAAACATAAGGGGATCATCATGAAGAATATGGCTAGCACATTTAAGTCTAACCCACTTCCTATGCATAGGGATTTTGTGAGCAAACAACTTATGGGAACAATAATCAACTAGCATAGGGAAGCAAAACAAGCATAGCTTCAAAACTTTAAGCACATAGAGAGGAAACTTGATATTATTGCAATATGTAGAAGTATATGATCCTCTCTCATAATAATTTTCAGCAGCATCATGAATGAATTGAACAATATAACCAGCACATAAAGCATTCTTTTCATGATCTACTTGCATAGAAATTTTACTACTCTCCACATAAGCAAAAAATTTCTCATTCGGACTAGTGGGAGTATCATAAGAGACTTGAATACTATAAATTGTTTCCACATTAAAAGAGTAATGTTCAGAGAAAGGGTAATCATAATCATGACAAGTTTTATCAGTATAATCATCACTACTTTTTATATCATAAGTGGCATCACAATAATCATCATAAATAGGAGGCATGCTTTCATCATAATAGACTTGCATATCAAGACTTGGGAGGCTAAAAATATCATCTTCATCAAGCGTAGCATCCCCAAGCTTGGGACAAACATTAATTGCAGCAAATAAATTCTCAAATATATCATTCTCATCAAACATAGCATCCCCAAGCTTGGGCCTTTCCATATCATAAGAATAATCAATCTCATCATTAATAGTATGGATAGCACCAATAGTATAGCAATTATCATCATCACAATGAGTAATAGGAGCAAAATCATTTGGAAGGGATACCTTTTTGTCTTTGCTTCTCCATCTTTTCTTTTTCTTCTTCACATTAAGTATGGGTTTAATCTTCTTTTTGGAGCTCCTTATTAATGAGATTGGTAGAATGGGAGGCTCATCCTCGTTACCTGATTCATCATAAGAAATAATAGGAGGATATTGGGAAATCTCTTCCCTTTCATTAGTATTCTCTTCATCTCCTATTTGTTTTCTTGACTTAAGGTAATTGGCAATATAAGGATTTTCAATGCAATTCACCGCACAATACATATATGTTTCCTCTATATCAAAACCAAGAAGTTTATCAATGGCAAATCCTGTAAGAAACTTAGTTCTACATTTAATTTCTTCATAACCCAAAAGCAAGATAAGTTCATTATGATGTGCAAGGGAAATCAAGTCATCAAAATTTTTGGACACAATTCGATCATGAAACAATTCGCATTGGGTAATGAAATGACCACGTTCATTGCAAAGTTCACAAGTACGGCTAAGACATTTTAAATTTTCAGCACAATCATGTAGCATCTGTAGAAACCATTTAGTTTCTAAATACTTATGCCTCTTGCAGAATCTATCTTCCCTATTTGGTATGTACTTGCAAACTCTATGCACTCCACAGAAATCAACATGCTTATATGAGATATTTTCATCATGACTAGTGCAATCATCATTAGTACCATGGATATTCAAAGGATTCACACTAACAACATTGCAAGCATGCTCATCATTCAAGTCTTTAGTGCCAAGCATTCTATGTAATTCTTCTTCTAGTACTTGATCACAATTTTCCTTCCCATCATTTTCACAAAAGATATTAAAAAGATGAAGCATATGAGGTAACCTTGATTCCATTTTTTTGTAGTTTTCTTTTATAAACTAAACTAGATAAAACAAGAAACTAAAAGATTCGATTGCAAGATCTAAAGATATACCTTCAAGCAATAACCTACCCGGCAACGGCGCCAGAAAAGAGCTTGATGTCTACTACACATCCTTCTTCTTGTAGACGTTGTTGGGCCTCCAAGTGCAGAGGTTTGTAGGACAGTGGCAAATTTCCCTCAAGTGGATGACCTAAGGTTTATCAATCCGTGGGAGGCGTAGGATGAAGATGGCCTCTCTCAAACAACCCTGCAACCAAATAACAAAAAGTCTCTTGTCTCCCCAACACACCCAATACAATGGTAAATTGTATAGGTGCACTAGTTCGGCGAAGAGATGGTGATACAAGTGCAATATGGATGATAGATATAGGTTTTTGTAATAAGAAAATATAAAAACAGCAAGGTAGCAAGTGGTAAACGTGAGCATAAATGGTGTTGCAATGGTAGGAAACAAGGCCTAGGGTTCATACTTTCACTAGTGCAAGTTCTCTCAACAAGGATAACATAATTGGATCATATTACTAGCCCTCAACATGCAACAATGAGTCACTCCAAAGTCACTAATAGCGGAGAACAAACGAAGAGATTATGGTAGGGTACGAAACCACCTCAAAGTTATTCTTTCTGATCGATCTATTCAAGAGTCCGTAGTAACGTTCAATCTATCATAGAGTTCGTACTAGAATAACACCTTAAGACACAAATCAACCAAAACCCTAATGTCACCTAGATACTCCATTGTCACCTCAAGTATCCGTGGGCATGGTTATACGATATGCATCACGCAATCTCAGAAACATCTATTCAACCAACACAAAGTACTTCAGAGAGTGCCCCAAAGTTTCTACCGGAGAGTCAAGACGAAAACGTGTCCCAACCCCTTTGCATATATTCCCAAGGTCATGGAACCCGCAAGTTGATCACCAAAACATACATTAAATAGATCAAATGATATCCCATTGTCACCACAGATAAGCTCGTGCAAGACATACATCAAGTGTTCTCAAATCCTTAAAGACTCAATCCGATAAGATAACTTCAAAGGGAAAACTCAATCCATTACAAGAGAGTAGAGGGGGAGAAGCATCATAAGATCCAACTAAAATAGCAAAGCTCGCGATACATCAAGATCGTGCCATCTCAAGAACACAAGAGAGAGAGAGAGAGAGAGAGAGAGAGAGAGAGAGAGAGAGATCAAACACATAGCTACTGGTACATACCCTCAGCCCCGAGGGTGGACTACTCCCTCCTCGTCATGGAGAGCGCCGGGATGATGAAGATAGCCACCAGTGAGGGTTCACCCCTCCGACAGGGTGCCGAACATGGTCTAGATTGGTTTTTGGTGGCTACAGAGGCTTTCGGCAGCGGAACTCACGATCTAGGTTAATTTCCGAAGGTTTCAGTATTTATAGGATTTTTTTGCGTAGGGCATAAGTCAGGGGGCCCTCCGTGCCGTCCACGAGATAGGGCGGCGCCACCACCTGCCCAGGGCACGCCCCCACCCTCGTGGGTAGCCCGTGGCTCTCCTAGCCCAACTCTTTTACTTCGGGGGCTTCTTTTGGTCCAGAAAAAATCATCAAAAATTGGCACGTCAATTGGACTCCGTTTGATATTCCTTTTTGTAAAACTCAAAAACAAGGAAAAACAGAAACTGGCACTGGGCTCTAGGTTAATAGGTTAGTCCCAAAAATCATATAAAAGTGTATATAAAAGCCCATAAGACATCCTAAAAGGATACTATAATAGCATGGAACAATAAAAAATTATAGATACGTTGGAGACGTATCAGTCACCCATATTCAACTGGACATATGTGCCTAGATCTTTCCTCACCACATGATGCTTGCAAAAGGATAAAAATAAAATAGGAAAGAGGAAAAACTTTCACTCTTTGCATAAAAGTAAAAGATAGGCCCCTCGCAGAGGGAAGCAGAGGTTGCATGCTCAATTCCTTAGTGCAAGAGAATGTCACGTTCTATTGCCCCTTAAGATGATAACCTTTATTATGTAGTCTGTCGCTTATTCTTTGTCATCTAAGGCTGTGTTTGGTTGAGCTTTTTCAGCCAACTTCCAGCTTCTCAAAGCTAGAAGCCAACCAAAGGGAGAAAACTAGAAGCAGAAGTTGCAAAAGCTATCAGATTCTCGTAGTGTAATTTCGAAGCAGGCGTTACCCCAACTTCAGAATGGTATTTTTAGCTGTCCCCTGCTAGTTGGCATGTATTTACCCACCATTGCCACTCCGAAGTGGATAACGGTTCGGGCAATCGGGCTGGTCAAGGACGCATCTCCCTCGATCCCCATCGGCAGCAAAACTCGATCCCATCGACACCAGCGGCAGCTAGGGTTCCTAGCCGCCGCCAGCGCCGCCGCCGCCCCTCCACCGCCGCTGCCCGCCTCCGCCTCCTCGCCTCCCGCCTCCCGCCTCCCGCCTCCTCCTCCCGCCTCCACCTCCCAGCCTGCCGCGTCCTTCTCCCCGCCTCTCCCCATCGCGGGAACCAGCAAGGTCGCCGCCCTCCACCACCGTGCGCGCGGCCGCCACCGACGTCTCCGGCAGCCCCGCCTCGACCTCCTCCCTCCCCCGCAGCTCTCCGGCTGCCTCCCCGCCTCTCCAAGTCATGGGAACCAGCAAGGCCGCCGCCCTCCACCACCGTGCGCGCTGCCGCCGGCGACGTCTCCGGTAGCCCCGCCGCGACCTCTTCCCGCCAGTCTTGAAGGTAGTTACTCCCTTTCCTGCAGTCCCCATTCCCCTCCCATCTATTGTACAAGTATTATTTCTGTTAGTGATGAAATGGATGATTCTGGTGATTTTTTTGCTAGTATTTCTGCTGTTGCTCATTGTTGTATGTTCCTGTGTAGTGGTTGAAGAAACTCATAGATATGTTCCTGTGTAGTGGTTGAAGAAACTCATAGATATATTTTTTTTGCTAGTATTTCTGCTGTTGCTCATTGCTAGTATTTCTGCTGTTGCTCATTGTCAAATATTGATCTATTGCTATGTCATTATTTTGCTTGATTGAAGAATGACTGAAAAAGCAGTGTGGAATGATGCAAATCTGAAGAAACTCATAGATATATTCAGAGAAGAGGTTGAAAATGGGAATAGGCCCATAAGTTATTTAAGTAAGAAGGGTTGGAACAATGTTTTGGAGAAATGGGAAGCAAGAACGGGAAAGAAGTATCCCAAGGATAAATTCAAGAACAAATGGGATGCAATAAAAAGTGACTATATTTTTTTCATGGAGTTGAAAAATGAAGCAACCGGGCTTGGATGGGATGATGCAAAGAGAACCGTTGTTTGCTCTCAAGAATGGTGGAATGAACATGTTGCGGTACGTGTAGCATTACCTAATTTGTACTTTTGTCTTGCTTTTGAATGATTGCAGTACCTAATTTGTATATTCTTTTTCAGAGATGCCAGGCGAGCACTGGAAAGAAATGCAATCATTTGAAGTTCAAACGGCAGGGACCGAAGCATCTTGAAGATTTACATGTCATTTTTCACAATGTACATGTCACGGGGGCTAGTGCTTCTTGTGCTGGAGATATATCATCGGATGAATCAAGTGATGATAATGCGGTTCTTTTGGAGAAACCCGATGATAGTGATGAAATGAAGTTGGCATCTGTGAAGAAACCAAAAACAACAAAGAAGCGCAAGCAACCTTCAATCAAAAATGAGGAGAAGGAAGAGAAGAGTCCTTTCCTACGATTGTACAAGCAGACATGCGAGAAGATAGAAAGTGGAGTGGAGAAGATAACCTCTAGTGTTGAAGCATCGTCGGCTCCTCATGCAACCAACCTTGTGCCTACAATTTCGGAGGTCATGAAGTTGGTGAAAGATTGTGGTGTCAAAGAAAAAACTGCTCTCATGCACACAACCCTCACTCTTATAGTGAAGCCTGAGTTTAGGGAAATCTTCAATGTTCTTGAAACAAATGAAGGGAGGTTAGATTTTCTGGAGAGGGAGCATGAGAAGGAGATGTTGAAGCACGTGTTATGAACCAAATTTTCTCATGTTGTAGAAGTACATTTCCTTCCATTGCAGAACCTTATTTGATTAAGTTGTGAACCTTATTTGTTTATGTTGTGAACCTTATTTGCTTATATCAATCATATTTGCTTGTCTTGTGAACTATATATGTTGTGAGAATATTTGCTTATGTTGTTGAACCGTATCTATGTTGGGACACCAAAAATTCTACATTGTTGACGATGATTGTGTTAACATTATTATATTCCTGTGTAGATGGATGCAAGGATGGAAGAAGTGGCTAGAAAGGGAAAAGAGGGAATGAAACTTCTGGCAGAACTTGCAAAGGAGGCTGCTATCATGGGAAACCTAGGTAACCTCTATGTTCAGCGGTACTTGAACAAAACATACAGAGATGCTAAGCAAACTGGACTAGAATGGGTCATGGAGTGTTATGGTCGGCCTAGATACTTCTATAAAATGTTTCGGATGAATCCGGAAGTTTTCATGGCACTTCATGATTTGCTAGTTTCTACATATGGTTTGACGTCAACTAGTAATGTTTCATCAATTGAGTCATTGGCCATGTTCTTATGGATTGTTGGAGGCCCTCAATCATTTGCTCAAGCCGAAAACCGTTTTGTACGCTCCCTTTGGACAATTCACACAAAGTTTAAGGAAGTTTTGCTATGTTTGCGCAAGTTAGCCACAGATAACATCAAACCGAGAGATCCTACATTTAGCGATGAGCATGAAAAGATTAGAGAAGAACGTTTCTGGCCTCATTTTAAAGGCGCTATTGGTGCCATAGATGGATCTCATGTACCGGTGACAGTGCCTGCTGATGATGCGGTTAACCATAGATGTCGGCATGGTTTTACATCTCAGAATGTGCTTGCAATATGTGACTTTGACATGAGGTTTACCTTCGTGGTTGCGGGTTGGCCGGGTTCTGCACATGACTCAAGGATCCTGAATCATGCATTAGCACACTTCTCTTCATTTCCTGTACCTCCCAAAGGTATTACATAACAACACATGTCATCACTCATTATATTTTTATATGAGATGCTCACTTGGTAATTTGGTGTTTTTAGGGAAATACTATCTTGTGGACTCTGGGTATGCAAACCGAACAGGATATCTTGCTCCTTTTAAGGGGAGTACATACCATCTACCAGAATTTCGTCTTCGTCGTGATCGTCCACCTCAAGGGAAGTATGAGTTGTTCAACTTTTCACATTCGTCCCTTCGCAATGTTGTTGAGCGTGCTTTTGGGGTGCTTAAGCAAAAATGGCGCATATTGAAAGGGGTCCCGAGTTTCTCACCTCGGACGCAAAAGCATATCATCATTGCTTGCATGGCATTGCACAACTTCATCCGTGATAGCAAGTTGAGTGACAAAATTTTTGATAAATGTGATGCCGATGATGAGTATGTACCTCCAGTGCTACGACGTGAAGTAGCACAAATACAAGCGGATCCCGTTGAAGAGGAGGAGAATGAAGATACCATGGATACTATTCGTAGTAGGATAGCCGATGCTTGTCTTGCGATAGCAACATAGGTTGCTATCTGGATGGAGGTCATCATGTGAACCATATATATATATTCTATGGTGCATGCCTTTTGTAATATTATTATGGGATCAGTATGTATTCATATGTAATATGCAACATGAACGTACAATGGTTGAATTCGTATGTGTTACCTATGAATCATCTAATGTTTTCATGATTTTCGTTTGTAAAACGGTCGTTCTATTGCCTACCAATGTACATATCACTTATTTAAGATCAAATTGCACATAGAAATATTGCCTCATTACCCAGGGTCAGTACAGACAATTCACAGTGAAATCTACAGTTTCACAGTTGTTTCAGCCAAACAGCTTCCAGCTTTTCAACAGCTGAAAGTTCACAGCAGCTTTTTCACAGCTCACAGCTCACAGCAGCTTTTACAGAATCTGCAGCTCAACCAAACACAGCCTAAGTTCGTACAACGCTCAATTTTCTCTTACACTAAATGATCTCACATATTTAGAAGCAATTTTTATTGCCTTTTTGCACCGATGACAACTTACTTGAAGGATCTTACTCAATCCATAGGTAGGTATGGTGGACTCTCGAAAAAGGTTTGGGTTTAAGGGTTTTTGGATGCACAAGTAGTATCTCTACTTAGTGTGGAATTTTTGGCTAGAAAAGATATTGAGCAAGCACCACGTGTTAAAGGATCTATGACAATATGACTTCTATGTGAATATGAACAAACATAAATCATTAAGTTGTCTTTCTTGTCCAACGTCAACAATTTTGGCATATAATATTTTGATGGGAGCTCACTATCACAAAAGAATTCTAGGATAGTATATTTGTATGTGAATCTTCTCTTCCTTTATTAATTCTTTCATGAGTTGCATCATTGACCAATGCTATGTTTGTCAATCTCTAACAAAATTTTCTACTTATACTTTTCCTTATGTGGTGCCATCACCTACCATAAGATTAGCATATGATCATCTTAATTTATTTCATTTCTTTTGATTCAAACAATTATAACCTTTCTTTCTCTTTTTCTTTTCTTTATTTGCAACATGAAAGTAAAGAAATTAAAAAACTTGAACTAACTTTATTATATAACTTGCACATGATTACAATGATAGATCAGTAAGCAAACTCAAGGGAAAAGAATCGAACTAACTTTCATTTATTCTAAAGCAAAAGATTGAACTAAGATAAGTAAATGCAAAAAGATAGTGGGGATGATATGATACTGGGGCACCTTCCCCAAGCTTGGCGGAACCCAAGGGGAGTGCCCATACCCGATACTCAATTCTCCTTTTGTGGTGAAGAAGGTGATGGTGATGAAGAAACGATCCTGTCCTTAAGGATCAAGAGATTCTCCAACTGACGGATGACGCTCCGGAGATAGGTGATATGCTCTTGATACAGAATATTTTCGCGACATACTTATTTTGTATACGAACCGTTTCGATAATCCGAAAGGCTGAATTTTCAGTAGGGGTAAGGCATAATAGGGTTTAAGGATATCTTCTTCGTCCTCCTCTGTTGGCAATGCTTGCTCGCCGACAACCTTCTTGCCTTTGTCACCATTCGCAGCCTCTACGAGTTCTTCCTTCTTCAGCCTGATCCTCATCAGGCAAGCATCCTCTACCATTGGGTTTGAGGAGGAGGAAGACATGATGTCGGGCTTGATAGATCTGACCGAAAATAGCAAGACAAGAAAAGAAAACAGAAGATTTTTCCACGATACGGTGCTCAACATGTTTGGGGGGTATATAAAGATTTTTTATCTTGGAGGACAAGTATATGGAAGAAAAACGGAGTTCGGAAGGTACCCGAGGTGGGCATGATACGTCTCCAACGTATCTATAATTTTTCACTGTTCCATGCTATTATTTATGAAGTCTTGGATGTTTAATGGGCTTTATCATTCACTTTTATATAATTTTTAGGACTAACCTACTAACCCAAAGGCCCAATCCAGATTGTTGTTTTTTGCCTATTTCAGGGTTTTGCAGAAAAGGAATATCAAACGGAGTCCAAACGGAATGAAACCTTCGCGAGAGATATTTTTGGAGGAAATCACGCTCGGGAAACGTCAGGACCAAGTCAGGGGGCAGAGGGCCTGCCCTCGAGGGTGGGCGGCGCGCCTCCCTTCCCAGGGCACGCCCCCTGCCTCGAGGCTGGCCCACACGGCCCCCGGTGACCTCCTTCTTCCTAAATATACCTACGTACCCCAGAAACTCCATACGCAGAGAGAAAACCCTAATTCCACCGCCGTAGCTTCTATTCCTGTGGAGATCCCATCTTGGAGCCTGTTCTGGGAGGGGGATCCATCACGGAGGCCTTCTTCATCATCATCATCATCGCCCTCACCATGAGTTGTGAGTAGTTTACCACAGAACTTCGGGTCCATAGCTAGTATCTAGATGGCTTCTTCTCTCTCTCTCTGGATCTCAATACAAAGTTCTCCTTGGTCTTCGAGGAGATCTATTTGATGTAATCTCTTTTTGCGGTGTGTTTGTCGAGATCCGATGAATTGTGAGTTTATGATCAAGGTTATCTATGAAAGATATTTGGTTCTTCTCTGAACTTTTTATGTGTGCTCATAATATCCTTGCAAGTCTCTTCGAATTATTGGTTTGGTTTGGCCTACTAGATCTATAGTTCTTGCAATGGGAGAAGTGCTTGGCTTTGGGTTCAATCATGCGGTGTCCTTTCCCAGTGACAGTAGGGGCAGCAAGGCACGTATTGTATTGTTTCCATCGAGGATAAAAAGATGGGGTTTACATCATATTGCTTGAGTTTATACCTCTACATCATGTCATCTTGCTTAAGGCGTTACTCTGTTCGTATGAACTCAATACACTAGATGCATGCTGGATAGTGGTCGATGTGTGGAGTAATAGTAGTAGATGCAGGGAGGAGTCGATCTACTTGTCTCGGACGTGATGCCTATATACAATGATCATGCCTAGATAGTCTCATAATTATTCGCTTTTCTATCAATTGCTCGACAGTAATTTGTTTACCCGCCGTAGAATACCGCTATCATGAGAGAAGCCACTAGAGAAAACTATGGCCCCCAGGTCTATTCTCAACATATCAATCTACATCTACTTTACTTTTACCGCCTTTATTTGCTGTTTTATTAAACTAAAAATACCAAAAATAAAATTATCATCTCTATCAGATCTCACTCTCGTAAGTGACCGTAAAGGGATTGACAACCCCTTATCGCGTTGGCTGCGAAGTTCTTATTTGTTTGTGCAGGTGCGAGGGACTCGCGCGTGGTCTCCTACTGGATTGATACCTTCATTCTCAAAAACTAAGGGAAATACTTACGCTACTGTGCTGCATCTCCCTTTCCTCTTCGAGGGAATACAACGCAAGCTCAAGAGGTAGCAAGAAGAATTTCTGGCGCCGTTGCCGGGGAGGCTTACGCAAAAGTCATATACAAAGTACCTATCACAAACCCTTATCCTTCGCATTACATTTATTTGCCTCTCGTTTTCCTCTCCCCCACTTCACCCTTGCCGTTTTATTTGCCCTTCTTCCGTCGTGTGTTTTTCGCTTGCCTCTTGTTCACTTGTGTGTGTTGGATTACTTGCTTGCCCCTATGGCTCAGAATAATACCAAATTGTGTGACTTTTCCAATACCAACAACAATGATTTTATTAGCACTCTGATTGCTCCTATTACCGATGCTGAATCTTGTGAGATCAATGCTGCTTTGTTGAATCTTGTCATGAAAGATCAATTCTCTGGCCTTCCTAGTGAAGATGCCGCTACCCATCTAAACAACTTTGTTGATTTGTGTGATATGCAAAAGAAAAGGGATACTGATAATGATATTGTTAAATTGAAGTTATTTCTGTTTTCACTTAGACATTATGCTAAAACTTGGTTTTCCTCTTTGCCTAGAAATAGTATTGATTCGTGGAATAAGTGCAAAGATGCTTTTATCTCTAAGTATTTCCCTCCTGCTAAGATCATCTCTCTTAGAAACGATATCTTGAACTTTAAGCAACTAGATCATGAGCATGTTGCACAAGTTTGGGAGAGAATGAAATTGATGATACGTAATTGCCCTACACATGGTTTGAATCTATGGATGATTATTCAGAACTTTTATGCTGGCTTGAATTTTTCTTCTAGAAATCTTTTAGACTCGGCCGTCGGAGGCACTTCCATGGAAACCACCTTAGGAGAAGCTACCAAACTCCTAGATAATATTATGGTTAATTATGATCAATGGCACATCGAAAGATCTACTAGTAAAAAAAGTGCATGCTATCGAAGAAATTAGTGTTTTGAGTGGAAAGATGGATGAACTTATGAAATTGTTTGCTGCTAATGATATGCCTTTGTCCACTTTGATTGAGAATAACAATGAATCTTTGGATGTGAATTTTATTGGTAGGAATAATTTTGGTAACAATGCTTATAGAGGTAATTTTAATCCTAGGCCTTTTCCTAGTAATTCCTGTAATAATTATGATAATTCCTACAACAACTCTTATGGAAAGATGCCTTCTGTAAGGGCATCTCTTGCCTAGGGTTTTGGTGATGATGACAATCCGTGTGTGGACTAATCGTGCGTCAATATTACTCAGGTATACAGTATGTGGCACAAGACGGTTAGGCGTTCCCTCTAGAAGGAAAAGATCGAAGACAGATGTTCCGATGCCTTTTTGTTTCTCTTGGTCGTAGGAAATCTGTACTATTAAGAGGGAACCCACATCGGAAGGTAATGGGTGAATCAAGTCACGTACACAGATGCTATGCACCCACTATATTGCATCCGTTCTAGGAGAGAGAGGTCCCCTTGGTTTCTTATATGTGTGTACTTTCCTCTACAGCGGTAGTAGCGCTGTTGTAGGCAGTTGTACTGGTGGCCGGTAGTTCCGGTCGAACCACCGCCCCAAGTACCGCTCAGGGGTGATACCTTCTGTACTTGGTGCGGTGGTGGACCGGTGGTGGCCCGGAAGTACCGGTGTCCTCCCGACGAAACCGGTACTACCAGTGCTCAGGGCGGTAGTACCGCTCTGACGGCCATCACACTTGAACTACTAGCCTTGCGGTAGTTCCGGCTCCACCACCATCCCAACTATCGCCCTTGGTTAAAACCTTCTGGACTCGAAGCGGTAGTTGACCGGTGGTGGGGCGGTAGTTCCGGTTTTCTCCGGAAGAACAGTACTACCGGGTGCTTCACCGGAAGTACCGCCTTGGTGCCATGGGCGCGGTTTCCTTCACACACCGGTACTACCGGTGGGTTGAGCGGAAGTACCGGTCCAGTGCATTTCTGCACATAACGGTTGGAATCTTGGGGACCCTATTTAAGGAGGCCCTTCTCCTACCTCCATCTTATCTCTTGCCTCTCTCTCTCCTCCATTAATGCCATTAAAGCTTTCTTGCCCGATCTCTCTCCCTAGCCAACCAAACTTGTTGATTTGCTAGGGATTGAAGGAGGAGACCTAGATCTACACTTCCACCAAAGGAAACTTGATTCCCCCATACTTTCTTGTGTGGATTTTGTTACTCTTGGGTGTTTGAGCACCCTAGACGGAAGAGGTCACTTCGGAGCCACATTCCATTGTGGTGAAGCTCCGGGGTTTCATTGGGAGCCTCCAATTAAGTTGTGGAGAGAGCCCCAACCTTGTTTGTAAAGGTTCGGTTGCCGCCTTCAAGGGCACCACTAGTGGATTCACGACAGCTTGCATTGTGTGAGGGCGTGAGGAGAATACGGTGGCCCTAGTGGCTTCTTGGGGAGCATTATGCCTCCACACCGCTCCAACGGAGACGTACTTCCCCTCAAAGGGAAGGAACTTTGATAACACATCCTCGTCTTCACCGACTCCACTTGTGGTTATTTCTATCCTTTACTTGTGCAAGCTTTCCTTGTTTATCTTAAGTAGCTTGCTTGGTAGGTTGTTTTTCCTTGCTTCTTTATAGTTGTCATCCTAGTGGCCCATCTAGACAACTTACATTGTTGCTTAATAATAATTGGTTAAGAAAAGTTAAAATTGTTAGTTGCCTATTCACCCCCCCCCCCCTCTAGTCAACCATATCGATCCTTTCAATTGGTATCAGAGCCTCATCTCTTTTTAAGGACTTTACCGTCCAAAGAGTATGGGTGACAACGTAGTCGAGACAGAGGATCATTCCGATGGAACTTCGTCCTTGCCTTCGTCCGATGGGGGAGCCTCGGTCTCTCGTGAGGAGTTCAATGTGACTATGACCACATTGAAAGAATCACTAGCAACCGAGGTCAAAGGCATGTTTAAAGATTTGCTTGAGGGGCTTAAATTATCCACCACACCGTTGGAAGTGGTTCGTCCCGCTACCAACGTGTCGGAGGCTAATCCCGATAAGGGAGAAGCTAGTAGTGAACACGCCCCGGTTACTAAGAATGGGAGTGGGATCTTTGCCCACTCCGCTCCTCCTACTCACTATGGAGGACCCGTTCCCACACCTCATTTAAATTCCGTTGGGCCTCCTCCCAAGTTTATAAAGAACTCTGATTTTTCTACTTGGGTATTTCGATTCAAACGTCATATAAATCATTGCTCTACTGATCTTTGGAGAATCATTGAGCAAGGTTTTTATCCACGTGATCCCGACAACATGACTCCGAGAGAAACTGCGGATCATCAATTCAACGAGTCCGTTATTTGCATACTTCAAGATGCTATTCCCCCCGAAGACATTGCACATCTTCGACCCTTCACTGTGGCCAAGGAAGCTTGGGAGCATGTTGGCACTATGTACAAGGGGAGTGCTAGCATTCAATGCTCTAACTATGAAGTTGTGCAAGATGAGGCCGATGAGTTTGCCATGATCGAAGAAGAAGATCCTCGTGAACTCTATCGAAGGTTAACCACTCTTGCGGTCTCTCTTTGAGATCATGGGAGTAAGGACACGGATGACAATTGGATGAAGCGCAAGTTTCTCAAGGCCATGATGCCCTATCGTAAGGCCATGTCCTCTGTCATCCGTCAAAGACCGGATTTCCACCACTTGTCATCAAATGAAGTGTTGGATGAATTCGTTGCCATGAGGATCTTGGACATGACCGCCGACAATACGGTCTTAAGAGCTCAACGATCGAAGAAGCCTAACCTCGCCTTGAAGGCCAAGGCTTGTGTGGAAGAAGAAGAGGTGGAGGATGATGATGAGAGTAGCCCCGAGGACACCAAATATGCATATCATGAACACATGGCTCTTGCTTCACGACAATTTTGGGGCAACAAGAAGAACACAAGACCCAACTTCAACAGGAACAACTCAAGTGGGAACAAGGGCAAGCAACGAGTGAGGACATGCTTCAACTGTGGAAATGTAAGCCACTTCGTTGCGGATTGCCCATATGAGAAAAGACAAGACTTTGGAGGCAAGCTTATCCGGAAAGACAAGGCAAAGTCTTATCCCAACAAGAACAACTTCAACAAGAAGACTCCTCCTAAAGGGTTGGTGGCCCAAGAAGAATATGTTGAGGATGATGATAATGATGAAGATGATGAGATGGTCACCATGGCCATAATTGCTATTGCTACTACTCCGCACTCATCTCTCTTCGACTCACCAAATGATAACATCACCGCCAAGTGTCTCATGGCCAAGGCCACCAACAAGGTAACCCCAAACATCAATACTACTATCACTTCTAATCCTTCATTAACGTATTATATTGATGAGAGTGAGGGAACTAAGGAGGGAGAGAATGAATTTGAGTTGTTCATGAACAAACTCAAGGGCAAACCCAAGAAGCATTTTGTTGCTCTCTTGGAACAACTCGGTGAGTCCAATGATGTGATCGAGGCTCACGAGGAGACCATTGCTAAAATGGAAGGTCATAGTCAAGACTATGCCGATGAAATGTCGGATCTCTCTAATGCTCTAGAGGAAGAGCATGGTCTTCGTTTGGCTCTTGAGGAGTCACACAACGATGATCATGCTAAATTAAAGAAAGATCTCGATCATGCTTTAGTTGTCTCTCGCATGCTTAACTCCGAGAAGGCAAAACTTGGGGTTGACCACGATAGACTCAAGGAGGAGTTTGCTATACTTGACAAGGCTCACAAGGCCTTGAAAGGTATGCATGCTTCCCTCAAGGAGTCTCATGATCAACTCCAAGTTTTGCTAACCAAAGAAAAGGCCATATTTCCTCGCATGGTGTTGATTGATAATGCAAATGCTACTAACCCATGTTGCGAGCATGTGCATCTTGTTGAAGAAAATGCCAAGTTGAAGATGCAACTTGAGAAAGGCCTTGTGACATGCATACAAGGTGAGAAGAACCTCAACAACCTTTTGAGCAATCAAAAGGAGGTTGTGGCAAAGGAAGGAATTGGATTTGCTCCTAAGCCCAAGAAGAAGAAGAATGACAAGACCAAGCTACCTCCCCCTCTCCGACAAACCTTTGTGAAAGAGGGTGAGGGCGGCTCTAAGAAGAAGAACGATGCGAAGGGTGGAGGTGTCAAGAAAAACCCCACCATACCATCAAACATGGTCGGCGACTTTAATCCTTCATATGTTTTATGTCGTGCTAGTGATGGTCATGTATTCGCTAAATTTGTTGGTTCTTCCTATGAGTACATTGAATGGTCTATTTGGGTTCCTAAGACCCTTGTTACTAACCTCAAAGAACCCATCACCAAATGGGTACCTAAATCCAAGCATTAATCTCTTGTAGGGGTTTGCTTCCGGTGGGGGATCATGGTTGCTCGATAGTGGAGCTACAAATCATATGACCGGAAGCAAAGACTTGGTGGTGGACGTGCATCTAGGTTCATCTATGGCCACCAACGTCGAATGGGGTGATGCTTCATCTTCTAAGGTATTGGGGCTTGGCAAGGTTGTTGTCTCTCATGATCTCACGATCGAGAAAGTCATGCTTGTTGAGTCCCTTGCATACAATTTACTTTCTGTTCGCCAACTTGCACTCATGGGCTTTGCTACATTCTTTGATATTGATACCGTGGCCCTCTTGTGGAGCAAGACTCTTAAAGTAGCCTATGTTGGGCATGTCGAGAACGGTCTTTATGTGGTTAACTTCTCGAAGCAACCCACTAAGATCGCGACATGCCTAATGGCTAAAGTTGATGTGGGATGGCTTTGGCATCGCCGTTTGGCCCATGTCAATATGAGATCTTTGCAAAGTCTTCTCAAGGGGGACCATGTCCGTGGACTAACAAATGTTAGCTTTGCCAAAGATCGTGCTTGCAGGGCTTGTATTGAACGAAAGTTACATGAGACTGCTCACCCTCCCACGACTATCATCTATTCAAAAAGACCCCTAGAGCTCCTTCACATGGACCTCTTTGGGCCTCCATCTTTTGATAGTCTTGGGGGTAGAAAGTATTGCTTGGTGATTGTGGATGATTATTCAAGATACACCTGGGTATACTTCTTCAAGAAGAAGAGTGAGACCCAACAAACCGTCATCAACTTTGCAAATGAAGCTCAACGACAACATGAAGCAAAGATTTTGATGAACCGAAGTGACAACAGCACCGAGTTCAAGAACTACACCTTGGATGAGTTTCTTAGTGATGAGGGGATCAAACATCAATATGCAGCACCCTATACCCCTCAACAAAATGGTGTAGCGGAGAGAAAGAACCGGACTCTGATGGATGCGGCAAGGACCATGATGGACGAATTCAAATCTCCATACAAATTTTGGGCCGAAGCCATCAACACCGCGTGTCGTGCATCCAATCGACTCTATCTCCGCAAAGGTTTGAACAAAATTCCTTATGAGATACTCACCGGTAACAAGCCCAATCTCAAGTACTTCCGGGTGTTCGGGTGTAAGTGTTTCATCCTCAAGAAAGGTGTTCGCTTGTCTAAATTTGAATCTAGAGCTCATGAGGGCATATTTGTTTGTTATGCTACAAACTCTCATGCTTACCGTGTCCTCAACAAGTCCAATGGACTCATTGAGGAGACGAGTAACGTAGAGTTTGATGAGAATAACGGCTCCCAAGTGGAGCAAAGTGGTACTTGTGATGTAGGTGATGAAATTCCTCCTCAAGCCATAAGAAGAATGGGCGTTGGATATATCCTACCCATTGAGGAACCCCTTGTGGCCGACGGAGAAGGACAATGTTCCACTCAAGTGGAACCATCACCAACCCAAGACCCACACGCTTCCAAAGAACAAAGTGAAGGCCCTCAACCAGACGAACAAGGCCAAGTGCAAGATCAATCCCAAGATGGTGGGGAGCCACCAAATGATGCACAAGGCCAAGTTCTTTCTTCCGAGCAAGATCAAGGTCAAGAGAAAGCTCAAGATCAATATCTAGCTCCTGATGTCGCTCAAGATGATCAACTCAGTGCTCCTCAGTTATCTCTTGAAGAGCAATTGGAGCGTCGTGCTACAAAAGTTGCATCCAGGCTTGCTTCCAGAGAACATCACATGGAGAATATTCTAGGAAGCATCAAAAAGGGGGTAAGCACTCGTAGACAATTAGCAAACTATTATGCTCATCAAGCTTTTGTCTCCTGTGTTGAACCTCAGAAGGTATATGAGGCACTCGAAGACCCTGATTGGCTTAATGCCATGCATGAAGAACTCAATAACTTCGAGCGCAACAAAGTGTGGCGTCTTGTGCCAAGGCCAAAGGAGAACCATAATGTCATTGGAACCAAGTGGATCTTTAAGAACAAGCAAGATGCTCATGGCATTGTCATCTGCAACAAGACGCGTCTAGTGGCTCAAGGCTACTCCCAAGTCGAGGGTATCGACTACGGTGAAACCTTTGCCCCCGTTGCTCGCCTTGAATCCATTTGTTTGTTGCTTGCCTATGCTTCCCATCATAACTTTAAATTGCAACAAATGGATGTGAAAAGTGCATTTCTTAATGGTCCTATTAATGAGTTGGTGTATGTTAAACAACCCCCGGGGTTTGAGGATCCCAAGCTCCCCAATCACGTGTACCAACTCGATAAGGCACTCTATGGCCTTAAACAAGCCCCACGTGTGTGGTATGAGCATCTTACCGAGTTGTTACAAGATCATGGGTTTGAAATTGGGAAAATCGACCCCACTCTTTTTACTAAGAAGGTCAAAGGGGAGTTGTTTGTCTGTCAACTATATGTTGATGATATTATCTTTGGTTCTCCTAACAAAGCTTTCAATGATGAGTTCGCCGCACTCATGACCACACATTTTCAGATGTCCATGATGGGAGAGTTGAAGTACTTCCTTGGGTTTGAGATCAAGCAAAGAAGAGAAGGGATCTTCATCAAACAATCCAAGTATACTCAAGACATGCTCAAGAGGTTCAGTCTAAGTGATATCAAGCCGGCTACTACTCCCATGCCAACCAAGTGCCAACTTGACATTGATCCCAATGGTAAAGTGGTGGATCAAAAGGTTTATCGCTCTATGATCGGTTCCTTGCTTTACCTTTGTGCATCTAGACCGGATATTATGTTGAGTGTGGGAATCTGTGTACGGTTTCAAGCCTCACCTAAGGAAAGTCACATTGTGGCGGTCAAGCGAATCTTTCGATATTTGGCTCATACTCCAAACTTTGGCTTATGGTACCCAAGAGGAGGAAACTTCAACCTTGTAGGGTTCTCTGATTCAGACTGGGCGGGAGACAAAGTGGATAGGAAGTCCACTTCTGGAGGGTGTCAATTTCTTGGTTGCTCTCTGGTAAGTTGGTCGTCCAAAAAGCAAAGTTGTGTGTCTCTCTCGTCCACCGAAGCAGAGTATGTGGCAGCTGGCAGTTATTGTGCTCAACTTCTATGGATGAGGCAAACTTTAAAGGATTACGGTGTCACTTGTGACAAAGTGCCTCTTTGGTGTGACAATGAAAGTGCCATCAAAATTTCTCTTAATCCTGTGCAACATTTCAAGATGAAGCATATTGAGATTCGGTATCACTTCATCCGGGATCATATTCGGCAAGGAGAAATTGAGCTTCACTATGTCAAAACTCATGATAACCTTGCAGATATCTTCACGAAGCCCTTAGATGAAGCAAGATTTCGCGAGTTAAGGCATGAGCTAAATATCATTGATTTGAGCAATGTGGCTCGAGCACGTGCACACCCCACCATACTCTTCATATTGTCTAATCTAGGTGTAGGCATGGACATAGGAGGAGTGTTGTTCTCTCAATGAACTCTCCCTCCCCCCATTATGCATAAATTGATCATCTTTCCACATTCGTCATTTTTTATGACACTTGTGTTTCAAAGACGAGTTTTGGTTATGGGCCCAAGGATAATTCTTCGCGGTGCCATGCCAATTGACTCTAACATAGGTGGCTCCGGCCACCGCCCTCAGGCTAGGTTGGTTTTTGTTTTTTGTTTGTGTGTTTTCTTCCTCCTACTACAGTGACTAGCTCCATCCTAAGCCTTCTCATCCAAGCCATCTACTCCAAATGTACACAAGCTTGTTATCATGGAGTGGGTTGTTGCTACCTGGCGGTACAACCGGTGGTACAAGCGGTTCTACCGCTTGACCACCAGGTTATAGCCCAGCGGTTGTATCGGTCAAGAGCCAGCGGTTCTACCGCTGGTACTCTGACATGTGCCCCTGACCGGTACTACCGGTGTTGGTACGCAGAACTACCGCCTAGCGCGGAAGTACCGCCCCAACCACCTGGTAGCATCCGGAGCGGTACTACCGGTCCCCGGACCGGTACTACCGGTGGCTGAACCGGGCGGGTATAAAAGGCACGGATGAAGGGGTTTCTTCCCCTTCACTCGTCCGTTCTATTTGCCCTAGCCGCCGGGAGCTCCACCCTCTGCCCCGAAGCGCCCTCCGGCACTTCGGATCGGTCGGCCCTTCACCGGATCCGCTCCGTGGAGGCCGCCTCCTCTTCGATCTCCTCCCATGGATACCGGTATTGCCCTACTTCTCTCCTTTTTGTTAGGGTTCTTATCTTGAATCCTTCTTCTAGGGCAATGCGTGTATTCCCTCATTTTTGGCTAAATGTTTTGAGGGAGAGATCCTTATATATTCCTTTTCACCTGTGCGTAGTTAATAATAGACACCGTGCATGTAGTTTTGAGATCGGGTAGTTCCTCTCCTCTACTTGGCATATCCGTTCTCAGCGGTACTACCGGTCACATGACCGGTACTACCGCCGGCCCGGAACTACCGGTTGCTCTGAATTTATATGCATTGTCTCTATTCTCCTTACGTACTTGTGAATTATTCTTCTGCTCTTGTGTACATTCCTCTCATCTTTTCTGGGTTGCTATGTGTTCTCCGTGTGCGTTTGCAGGTGGCTCTAGCTCTCGTGCTGGTCAGTTCGCTAAAAGAAAGGCCCGTAGGGGCAAGAGGTCGGCAGACGATGAAGATGTCCCCGAGGTTGTGGTCCCCTCCAAAACAACTTGCCGGGAAAAGTCAGTTGCTGCCAAGCAGCGTGCAGCGCTTCCTATGAATAAGTGGAAGCTTCCGGACCGGGAGAAGTTTTGCTTTCAGGATCCTTACACCGCACCACCTCCTCCACGTTGGAATAACCCTCAGTTCCGCAATGAAATGCAAATCAGAATTGTGTCTGAAATCTTCAAGCACCACAAGAACAAGTTCACCCGGATGTGGTCCATTGACCTTGAACGGTGGAGAAGCAACCGCAATTACTTTGGAGAGGCTCTGGCGGTCTATGAGGAGTTTGACTTGATCAAGCTCATGGAGTTGCGCTGTGATTTTGATGTGGAACTCATTCATCAGTTCTATGCTACTGTCCACTTCGGCAGTGACGATCAGCGTCATCTCTCCTTTATGTGCCGGGATGAGTTCTTCCGTGTTCCCTGGAGCGCCTTCTGCAATGCTCTGGGCTATGCTGACACAGGCTTGGAGGGTCAAGGTGGTCTCCGTCCTCACGACCGAGCCAACCCCATGGATAAGGTGAAACTTGCTCCTCTGTATATCCCTGGACGTGGCATTGTAGGTAAATCCAATGATCTCCTGCCAGTCTATGATATTCTACACTGTGTGTTCCGTTGTGTGCTGCTGCCCAAAGTTGGGAACCAGGATGACATTTATGGATATCTGGTGGATTTGCTTGTGGCCATGAAGACCAAGCGTGGCAAGGGCATCACTTTTGATGTGTCCAAGTGGATGTGGGAGGAGATGTACAACTGTGTCTAGTACTTGTAACATCCCCAGATTCCTACTACAGTGATCACCTCATAAACATGTCATGTCATGCTCATTTGCTTTGCCTAATCACAGTGGTTAATTCAAATAATTCATTTTCCCTCTGAAAACTCTATTCAAATTTCAACTGCCAAATAAAGTTGTTCCAAAAATCTTGGAAAAATGTTCATCATATTCTAAATATTTCCCTGAGTATTGTCATGTTGAACCAGCCTCAGCAAAATTCCTAAAATGCCCCTGGACTTTAAAATAGTAGTCCAGCAGCATTTATCCTGACTTTTCCAATTTCTAAAAATACCAAACAACTCCTTTTGGCCTCCCAAAATATTTGTGGCAGTGCCTTACATTGCAAGACCTATTTAGGGCCAAGTCCCACATTTTTCTAAAAATGTTTTGGATGCCCTAAATAATTCTTTCACTCTCTGTTGAATTGACAAAATAAAAAGAAAACAGAGGAGAAGGAGCTTACCTGACGCCCTTCCCTGGCCCGAGCCGGCCCAGCACCGGCCCAGCATCCATCCCCACCTACTCCCCGCTCGCTGTCACCGCCGCACTCGCCCGCGCCGGCGAGCTCCAGGCGCCGGCTGTCCCTCGTCCCGCGAGAGGATAAGGAGGCCTCAACCACTCCAGTGCGCTCCCCCTGGCCTTTCTCTTCCTCCTCGCGCGCCTCTCTCCCTTGCGCTCTCCCTCTCTCGACGGTGCCCGAACACCGCCGCCGCCGAGCCACTGCGGGTCCACGGCCACCGTGCCTTCCTCACCTCGCAGACCGGCTCATCGGCTCCGCCGTCGACTCCTCCTTCTTCCTCGTCCGCGCGCGCAAGCCCAAGGCCACGATGTTGGCCGAATGGAGCCGTCGATCGCCGCGGATCGCCAGAGCATCGCAGCTCCGTTCGTCGTCACCTCCGCGCTACAAAGCCACCAAAGGCCACCGTGAGCCGCTGTGGTGAGCTTCGTTCCTCCCCCCTCCTCTATTGCTCCTTGCCGTGCCTGAAACGCCGTCGCCATGACCGGCCGACCTGAGCTCCGCCGTGGCCGGAGTTGCCATCGATGCAGTCACCACCGTGAACAGCTGAACACATCAGCATGCTCAGTGCGCCTCCGGGAGTCCAACGCACGCACGCACACAGCTCCCCGCCGCCTCTAGCTACGTTTTCGCCCGGGCCCGTACTCCGGCCGCCGCCCGAGCTCACCGTAGCCGTCATCGCCGACCACCACCGCAACCGCGACCGCCACCACTGGATGCGCGCGAGCCTCCGCGTCTCATAGCTGCTCGCGGCGCTCGATTTGGTCGCCTGTGCGACGAACCCGAGCAGCGCCGCTCTCTCGGTCGCTCGCCGGAGTAGCGCCGCCGCGCGCCGGAGCTTAAACTCCGGTGGGTCCCAACCGCCAGGCCGACTAGCCACTAACCACACCCTAAAACACCCACTGACATGTGGGGCCCGTACTGTAGCGTTTAAGTTAATTAAAAGGACTTAAATACTAATCTAAGACACTGGCTACTGGGTCCCGCTCTGACTAATTAGGTAATTAAGTTTAACTAAAACACTGTTAGTTGTCTGTGTCACTGACCACTGGCTCCCCCTGGACCCTGTTGACCAGTCAAATGCTGACTGGGCTGGACCCAGTCAATGACATGTGGGTCCAGTGGGCCCCCTTTGACCAGTCAAGCCTCCAGTTGACTGCTGACTGGGCAGTCAACTAGGGCCCACTGTCAGCCACAGCAGCACTCTGCTGGGTAGACTAGTGGGTACCCGTAGCGTTTTTCAATTTAAAATAATTCGAATTAATAATATAACAGAAAATCCAGAATATTGAATAAACTTAGAAAATTCATAGAAATTAAACCGTAGCTCGGATGGAAAAACTTTCTACATGAAAGTTGCTCAGAACGACGAGACGAAGCTAACCGTGCTATCTGTTTCCGTGTTGGAACCCTCTACGGAGGTGAACCCACAACTTTTAGCCCATTTCCGGTAGATGAATAGTGTCTAACTGCTGTCTATTAATTCCAGCTGATGTCCTAAAATAACTAATTGGTTTAGTTAGGTCTTTAAGCAACCCTGCACTGCACCCCAGTTACCACTTGACTCTGACACCACTAACCTGCAACCGTCCCCCCTCCGGTAATCTGTCCGACACAGGTCCGGAACCGGGAATACTTTCCCGGATGGGTTCCCCTTCTCCGTTATCGGTAGCACTGCGTTAGATCGTCATGCTTTGTGATTACTTTCGTTACTGTGTATTTATATTGTTTCCTCTCCCCCTTTCTTCCCGGTAGACCCCGAGACCGCTGACGGTGCCCTGGTGATCGACTACTTCACCGCCGTTGTTCCTTTTCATTTGCCAAGCAACCAGGCAAGCAACCCCCCCCTTTGATCATTCCGATATCGCCTATGTCTATTCTCTCTTATTCTTGCATTAGAATTGCTGCTACTGCTACTGCTCCTACTACTGTTGCATAGCCTGTTTTTGCTAAACTGTTGATACCTGTCTTTATTCATAAACTGCTTAGTATAGGTTGGGTAGCACTGCTGTGGTCCCGCTTTCTCGTAGTTGCCTCGCATAGTACCCTTGCCTCGATCAAGCGATTGAGCCCCCCTTCCCCTGACCTTCTTCACATCACCGCACACCCCCTAACATGCTCGACTCCGCAGAGTTAACATCGGGTGACGAGGGTGATACCTCCGAACTCACTTCCGATGTTGTCCCTGTAGTATAGCTATCTCGTTGTGGGTTACCGAGGGTGATTCCTCTTCCCACTTCCAACTTAGCTTTTGTCGTGCATCCGCTATGGTGATTACCGCCGAGGGTGATTCCTCCGGTATCACCTTAACGGGACTTGTCGTATAGGAGTCCAACGAGGGTGATTCCTCGGACTCCTCATCGGCATGGAAACCACACGGATGCCCTGTTTCACCATACCGTGTTTAAAGACGTATCGATCCCCGAGGCCGGACGTCGCCAGGAACAAAGGCGTGCGGCCAGAGGTATCGTGCGTCTGAAGACACTTTGAAGTTACTGCTACACATGTTGGATGGAGGCGGGTTGACCCAGAGGGGTACCCGCGAGTGCCTTTGAGGCGTGAGCTGTGGAGTCGGGTGACCAGTGAGGGTACCCGCGAGATAACTACGAGGCGTGGCCGGTCATTCCCAGTCCTTGTCACAAGTCCTCGAGACGGGACGACGGGGCCAACAGTATCGTGGGCTCTGCTCGTTACCGCGCGCTCCCAATTCACTAAGCGATTTGGATATTTGATCCGAGGGGCCTTCGGGTCCGATAGCACTAACCACCACGTGGGTGTGAGTGGGTGCTCTGCGTCGTATACATCAGCCGGAGTCGTCACGACGTCAGCGATTGAGCGGCCCGTTCGGATTGGACCTGGGATGCAACTGCGTGCTTGTATAAGGGGTTGCTAGGTCTGCTACCGAACGGCCTGGCAACGTGCAGGAGCGTCCGGGGCGATGGCCCCGACCCCCGGGGGCATAGGATTAGTCCGGCGTGCTCGATCCTCTCTGGCGGTTTCCGGTCGGGTTGCGTCGTATTGTTTGGCCGAGGGCGGGCACGACCTGATGGTGTGTCCGGCCGGAGTTAAGCGAGCGTGGTGGGTAACTTGGTGCGCCCCTGCAGGGAAGAAAACATCTATCGATAGCCTGTCCTACGGTAACGGACACTCGGAGTTGTATCCACTTCGGTACAACTAGAACTGGTGACTTGAGATATGAAGTTGATATTACTATAAACCCATTACATTATGTTGCACTATTCTGCTCCCTTCTAATTGTTGCAAGACCCTGAAGATGCTAGTCTTCGTCAGGACTAGGCTTTTCCCCTCTCTACTCTGGCTTTCTGCAGTCTAGTCCACCCACATAAAGCCTCCTTTGAAAATAATGCATTGCTAGTATAGATCTGATGTAAGTCTTGCTGAGTACTTTGGATGAGTACTCACGGTTGCTTTGCTTCCTCTTTTGTCCTACCCGCATGATAAACCAGACGACGGAGCCATGGTGCCCGCAGCCCCTGTTGACGACTACTACTACCAGCCCGAGGCTGGCTACTACTACTACCCGGCCGGCGAGTACTTCTACGAGGAGCCGGCGGACGACGACCAGGAGTAGGATCGGAGGTCCCAGGCAGGAGGCTTGCGCCTTTTCGATCGTAGCTTTTCTTTTGCCCCGCCTCGTATGAGGCCTATCTGAACTTGTGTTCTATGTCTGTACCCAGACATCTAATGCTTCCGCTGACTATGTGTGTGACACTTGTTATGTATTCGAGCCCTCGAGGCCCCTGGCTTGTAATATATAACTTGTATGTATTTATTTATGTTTTAGAGTTGTGCTGTGATTCCTTCACGTGAGTCCTTAGGCTTGATCGTGTGCATTTGCGTGTATGATTAGTGCACGGTCGGGCCGGGGTCGTCACAGTACTGCAAGGTACCGATCTATGCTCCCTTTGTGATGCGCTTCATGTACTCAGTTTGGGAAGTTCGGAGGCCTGGAGAGCCTCTTTCTACTCCGGATAGGCTCACGGAGCATGAGGTCAAGTTGCTGAAACAGAAGAAACATGCTGCTCCTTGATTCGCAGTGGGGAATGAGGAGGATACCTTTGCTACCTCGGATGATGATGACTTTGAGTTAGAGGCGGGGGCCAAGCCTTCTTGGGTGGAGAAGCTTACTACCAAGGTCAAAAAGACCTTCTGCTTGCAGGCCCACATTCAGAAGAAACTCTACAAGGCACATGTGACTGAGAAGATGGCGCACCGCCGACATATTCAGATGATGAAGCACCTCAATGTGCCAGATGTGAAGAGTGGCTCTGAGAAGAGCATCACTCCTGAGGATAAGTGGTGTCTGGCTAACTGCCAGTGGTCTGATGACGAGCCTACGACATCTACTACTCGAGCGACTGTGGATGCTTTGGAGACTGAGGTCAGGCTGCTGAAGACGTTGAGGATGCTGAGGACTCTGACGATGATGATTCTGATGACTCCCTGGCGACAGGCAATGAGCTTTACTGGGCCCTGGGGCGTTAGTCTCGCTCTTTTCCTTTTTGGTGCTTGATGCCAAAGGGGGAGAGAATTGAGAGTTGCTAGGTCACGGGAGTTGCATGGGTTGTCTTTCTTGTTGTTTTTCTCGTCAGTTCCTGCTTTTTCTTTCCTGCGAACTTATCCTATGTTGTGTCCTCTAGCATGGTGTGAGACATGTGTGCCCTTATCTAGTTATCTATGCACTTTTTAGCTCTCTGCAATCATATGCTCTGTTGACTACCTTATTGGATTGTGGTCGCTGGTCGGTCTATAAAACCTAGGGGGAGCATAGATCCTAGTTTGAGCACTTTTGCATTCCAAAAGCAAACTCTAAATAAGTGCTCACACTCAGGGAGAGCTCTGCCTACATCTTATAGACCCCCGTGATTTTCATGTGGTTGTCATCATTCACCAAAAAGGGGGAGATTGTAAGGGCATCTCTTGCCTGGGGTTTTGGTGATGATGACAATCCGTGTGTGGACTAATCGTGCGTCAATATTACTCACATATACAATATGTGGCACAAGACGGTTAGGCCTTCCCTCTAGAAGGAAAAGATCGAAGACGGATGTTCCGATGCCTTTTTGTTTCTCTTGGTCATAGGAAATCCGTACTATTAAGAGGGAACCCACATCAGAAGGTAATGGGTGAATCAAGTCACGTACACAGATGCTATGCACCCATTATATTGCCTCCGTTCTAGGAGAGAGAGGTCTGATACGTCCAAAACGTATCTATAATTTCTGCTTGCTCCATGCCTCTTTTTGGTGATATTGCTATGATATTTATACACTTCCATACACTTTTGATCATATTTGGACTAACCTATTAACTCAGTGCACCCCAGTGCCAGTTTCTGTTTTCGGCTATTTTTGTATTTCAGTTTTCCCATTACGAGAACTGCCAGAAAAATCCCGGAAAAATTACATAAAAAATCAGCATTCTAGAAGCTACCAGGCACCCGAAGCACAGCCGGAGGGGGGCCACCAGGGCCCCAGGCGCCCTGGTGGCGCGCCCCCCCTGGGCCGCGCCGGGGGGGGGGCGCCTGGGCCCCCCGAGGCTCCGCTGATGCCCCCCTTTGGCATATATTTATACCGTCTCCCGAAACCCTCGAGACGGGAACTCTTTTTCGCGATCTCATCTCTGTTCCGCCGCCGCCGCCGCTTCCAAGATCGGGAGCACCAGGAGAACTCTTCTCGGCACCCTGCCGGAGGGGAGGATCACCACCGGGAGCTTCTCCACCACCATGGACGCCTCCCGGATGAGTTGTGAGTAGTCTCCCTTGGACCATGAGTCCATGACCAGTAGCTATGTGATGTTCTCCTCCCGTTCTTGTGCTTCACTAATTAGTCCTCATGAGCTGCCCTACATGATCGAGGCACATATGTAATCCTTATGCTGTTGCTATGATGAGTTTGCTGGGATCCGATGGATTATGAGATTATGTTCAGATTGTGTTTGAGTAATATATTTGATTCACCTCTTTTATATTTATGTTCGTAAGTAATTCTTGCATGTTCTCCGTTGTTATTTATTGCTTTGGCCAAGTAGTAGGTAGTGACTCCAAGAGGGAACGTTATGCTTGACTGTGGGTTCATGCCCCTCGATGACTAGCTTGAGTGACAGAAACATGAGTCTAGGGGATGTGATGTTGCCACAAGGGGGAAAACAACGGTGCTTGTGCCCGCGGGTGCAAGGATTGTTTACTTTACGCAAAGTTCTTTTAATGCAGTTGTCTGTTGCTTTGAGTTTACACTATGGGTGGGACTCGCAACTTAATACCAGCGAGATGTTCTGGATAGATATCTCAAGGTGGATGATTAGTAGTAGATGCAGATGGATTTCGGTCTACTTACCTCGGCGTACCGCCCATGCTTTGAACCTCTACCTTTCTTGCAACTTAGTCAGCATTGGTTTGCGCACATGGTCCTGTCAATTGCCCAGCTGTAATTCGTTTACCTCACATAGCTGTTTTATCGTCTTTTGGGAGAGAGACATCACTAGTGAACATCATGGGACTCCGGTCCATATTACCATCATTGATCACATCCGCTATTTACTTTACGCTTTTACTTACTATTGCAGCATTATACCTATCACTATTATCACTTGCGTTTGATCCTTTGTAAACTACAAGGCCGGAGGGATTGACAACCTCTCTGTACTCGTTGGGAGAAAAGTTATTTGTATCTGTGTGCAGGTCCACGTTGATTGCTAAATATCTGGCGCCGTTAGCAGTTGACACCTTCTTGTTGAAACTGGGAGTCTCAGGGAAATCGATCCTTGGTATTGCCAAGGGAAAACTTCCGCTACACTGCATCTCACACCTTCCACTTGGGGTAACCAACGAGGGGCGAGAAGCCATCAAGCAAAGTTTTCTGGCGCCGTTGCCGGGGACTCCACTCTTCAGGATAGGGGAGTTGCACGCTATCTTTTACCTTTGCTTTTTAGTCTTGTTAGTTTACCTTTCAGTTTTTGCTTTAGTATCCTTTATCAAAAATTACAAAAAAAATTATTTGCTTTTCCGTTAGTAGTCCTTTCTGTTTAGCCAAACATGTTAGGATTTGGTGCTTTGAGGGAATCAGAAGTTCTAGATTTCCATCAAAGGGATGGAGAAAATATGAAGAAGGCATGGGACAGAATTTCTGATGCACATAGGAGAATTATGCCTTGGATACCTATAAAAATTGTGCTTAGAAATTTTTACCATGGTCTTTTTAAATGGTGTAAACACTCTCTTGATATTATAGCTGAAGGAGATTTCCTAGAGTGTGATGAAGCTAGAGCTCTGGAAATTATACATGGTCTATCTAGTTAATTTCTTTATGATCATAATTTTGATACTGTCATAGATAGACTTGCTACTATTGAGAAAAGAATGGATGCTCTAGACTTAATGAAGGTAGAGAAACCCAAACCCAATAAGAGAGATATTTTGGAAATAGACAATGATTGGGAGCCTTTTGTTAGGATTAGCATCTCTAATCAAGACTTCCTTGCTTATTGTGATATTGGATCTATGGTTTCTACTATGCCAAAAATTGTTCATGATTCTTTAAAATTTGACATGGATAGATTATCGTCTTATCATGAACACACTAATGGAGATATTTCTGAAATCCAGGAAAGAATAAAAGACGTGCCAGTTAAATTCCTTAAAGGGATTGCAATGATTGATTTCTTTATCATGGAGCCAAACCAAGGAAATATAGTGCTTGGAAGGGACTTCCTCCGAGCGGTAAAAGGCTTCATCGATATAGGTAAGGGACAAATCCGCTTACGCGGAAAGGCAAAAGGTGTGTATCCCTTTCCTAGAAGGAACAAGAGTGAACTTGTTGAGGAACCATCTGAAACAATTTATTACTCCGATTATTATGATGGTTATTGATTCCTCTTTGCATTATGCCTAGCTTAAAGGCATAAAAGAAAGCGCTTTTGTGAGGCAGCCCACATGAACAAATTTTATTTTGCTTTTGTTGTGTCTCGATGTTGTTACTACAGTAGCATCATCATTGTATCTTTTCTTTTCAATTTTGTGCCAAGTGTAGCCTCTGATTGCAAGAAAGTTCAAAAGTTGTGACGTGTTGTCCAGGAAACAGATTCTGTCCTTGGATAGAAAAATTCGTATAAAATCACCAGATCATCTTTTTGGTCTGAATTTTTTCGACGGCATGATCTATATAATTGTCTTTCGTGCGTCTGTTTTGAGTTTTTTTATTAGAGTTGCAGAAGTACCCCAAAAAAATCATTTACTACCTGCTGTTCTGTTTTTCACATATTCTGTCCTGTTTTGCCTTTCCTTCGTTTTGCAAACCTTGAGCTTGCTTTTTCTTTGCAAAAACCTTTTGGCAATCTTGAGAAACAGTAGATCTTCAAGAATATCCTTATTTCCAGCAAGGAACAATTATTTTATTAAGGGTACTAACCTCGCTAACCAGATTATGATGAGTTATGTATGAAGGGAGTTTTCAAGTGTGCGAGGGAAGATGATAAAAAGATTCAGGAGTGTCAAGCGCTCAAGCTTGGGGATGCCCCCATGCACCCCCAAGAAATATTCAAGGAGACTCAAGCGTCTAAGCTTGGGGATGCCCCCGTGCATCCCCTTCTCCATCAACATTATCAGTTCGTCTTTCGTTCCACTATATTTTAATCACTTCATGTGTTATGTGCTATGCTTGGAGCGTCTTGTTTTTAGTTTTCCTTTTTAGTTTTCTTTAGCTTTTCATAACGAGTCGGAACTCAGCTTTCTTTATGTGGGAGAGAAACACGCTCCACTTCTACCTAGAACATAACATAGAATTTTCATGTCTATCTTTGCTGTGTGTGTTCTTTGTCTTTCAATAGCTACTATCGTGCTTAGCTCTTAACTTTCATGCTTATCTTTCTAAAGAGCTTTTGTTTAGTTGGTTGCTTGAACTCTCTTTATTTATCATGATTATCTTATTAAGAGAGTTTGCTTCCGTTGCATTGGTTGATATGTCTATGATAAAGATGCTACGTGCATAATGGCGCTTAGTAGTTCATGTTTTCTTATGGTTAGTCTCAAATAGCTGGGGGGTTCCCAATGTGTTATTGGAGTACCAACATGATTTGTTTGCCTATGATGTGGTATGGTTTAGTAATATCTTCCTTCAAAGAATTTATTTTGATTGACTTGGCGTATGCTCACGCATATTTAAGACTGTAAAGAAAGTCTGTCAAGCCTTGATGATCTTTTGTTTCTGAGTAGCGATATAACTTCCATGCCTGATTCAATGTTGCTTTGTCGCTCTGCATGATTATGACCGTCATTGCTCTCTTAGTTGGTCGCCCCCAGTCTTTTGCTAACCTTCGCCTGTACTAAGCGGACTGACTGCTTGTGCATCCACATTCCTTTATACCAGTTATGCCATATGAGTCCACCATACCTTCCTACATGGTATTTACCTGCCATTCCTAACGGAGACTTGCATGTACCATCTCGAAATTATTCAAAGAAAAGCATTCTTATTTTGTGCCTCTGTTGTAAGTTCATGAGGAAGTAGTAGTTAATTCATGATCTTTTTAAGTTGGACAAGCTTCACCCCGGGATTGCATGCATAATGTGCAAACCCATAATACGAGAAGGAACTGGCATTGAGTGCGCCCGGCTCAAAAAGATAATATAACAAACAAACCCTCCTTCATGCTTTGTTCATGAGAAATCAGAAAACTTTGGCAGTGATAAACAAAGGAGATTAAGAGGATGTGATCGTCCTCATTCGGGAGCCGTTCCTCGAAACTTGTCCATCTCAAGAAGTGATTGAGTTGTCTGCTAGCATTCGTTGACGAAACATGCATAATCTAAAAAATAATTATTACCTCTGTTTTAAAACCAAGAGCTCTGGTACATGTTTTGTCTTTGTTTCCGACTACGGGTTTTCAACCTTGCCAACAAAAGCCACGGTTCGAGAGTCTCCACCTTCTTTTAAAGCACCAACTATTGACAGCATGATTGTCATTCTGAGTGTAATGTGCATTGTCCCAAAGTAGCATTGTCCTTTGCATGATTGTGATATCGTTTATTTTGAAATCATTGTATCTAGTCATCACTTAAACCTTGGAGGTGCCCCTGCATTTATGTTTTGCTTCACTAAAGGGGGCAAGCGAGATATTACTTTATCATATTTGCACACCATGCTCATTACAAATCTATTTGATGTTTCAGTATCATATTGTAAAACTTTCATCTCTTTGTGATTTTCTCATGAGGCAACTTAATTACTATAGATTCATTGTCTCAGTAAGCTTTTGTCATGTGACTATGAAAAAGTCCTATATGGTTAATAGCATGTCACCACAGAAATTATTCTTGTTATCATTTACCTACTCGAGGACGAGCAGAAATTAAGCTTGGGGATGTTGATACGTCCAAAACGTATCTATAATTTCTGCTTGCTCCATGCCTCTTTTTGGTGATATTGCTATGATATTTATACACTTCCATACACTTTTGATCATATTTGGACTAACCTATTAACTCAGTGCACCCCAGTGCCAGTTTCTGTTTTCGGCTGTTTTTGTATTTCAGGTTTTCCCATTACGAGAACTGCCAGAAAAATCCCGGAAAAATTATATAAAAAAATCAGCGTTCCAGAAGCTACCAGGCACCCGAAGCACAGCCGGAGGGGGGCCACCAGGGCCCCAGGCGCCCTGGAGGCGTGCCCCCCCTGGGCCGCGCCGGGGGGGGCGCCTGGGCCCCCCGAGGCTCCGCTGATGCCCCCCTTTGGCATATATTTATACCGTCTCCCGAAACCCTCGAGAGGGGAACTCTTTTTCGTGATCTCATCTCTGTTCCGCCGCCGCCGCTGCTTCCAAGATCGGGAGCACCAGGAGAACTCTTCCCGGCACCCTGCCGGAGGGGAGGATCACCACCGGGAGCTTCTCCACCACCATGGACGCCTCCCGGATGAGTTGTGAGTAGTCGCCCTTGGACCATGAGTCCATGACCAGTAGCTATGTGATGTTCTCCTCCCGTTCTTGTGCTTCACTAATTAGTCCTCGTGAGCTGCCCTACATGATCGAGGCACATATGTAATCCTTATGCTGTTGCTATGATGAGTTTGCTGGGATCCGATGGATTATGAGATTATGTTCAGATTGTGTTTGAGTAATATATTTGATTCACCTCTTTTATATTTATGTTCGTAAGTAATTCTTGCATGTTCTCCGTTGTTATTTATTGCTTTGGCCAAGTAGTAGGTAGTGACTCCAAGAGGGAACGTTATGCTTGATTGTGGGTTCATGCCCCTCGATGACTAGCTTGAGTGACAGAAACATGAGTCTAGGGGATGTGATGTTGCCACAAGGGGGAAAACAACGGTGCTTGTGCCCGCGGGTGCAAGGATTGTTTACTTTACGCAAAGTTCTTTTAATGTAGTTGTCTGTTGCTTTGAGTTTACACTATGGGTGGGACTCGCAACTTAATACCAGCGAGATGTCCTGGATAGATATCTCAAGGTGGATGATTAGTAGTAGATGCAGATGGATTTCGGTCTACTTACCTCGGCGTACCGCCCATGCTTTGAACCTCTACCTTTCTTGCAAGTTAGTCAGCATTAGTTTGCGCACATGGTCCTGTCAATTGCCCAGCTGTAATTCGATTACCTCACATAGCTGTTTTATCGTCTTTTGGGAGAGAGACATCACTAGTGAACATCATGGGACTCCGGTCCATATTACCATCATTGATCACATCCGCTATTTACTTTACGCTCTTACTTACTATTGCAGCATTATACCTATCACTATTATCACTTGTGTTTGATCCTTTGTAAACTACAAGGCCGGAGGGATTGACAACCTCTCTGTACTCGTTGGGAGCAAAGTTATTTGTATCTGTGTGCAGGTCCACGTTGATTGCTAAATATCTGGCGCCGTTAGCAGTTGACACCTTCTTGTTGAAACTGGGAGTCTCAGGGAAATCGATCCTTGGTATTGCCAAGGGAAAACTTCCGCTACACTGCATCTCACACCTTCCACTTGGGGTAACCAACGAGGGGTCTATTAATGGGCATCTCCATAGCCCGTTGATACGCCTAGTCGATGTGAGACTATCTCCCTCGTTTTGTCTTCTCCACAACCACCTCTATTCCACCCATAGTGCTATATCCGTGGCTCACGCTCATGTATTGCGTGAAAGTTGAAAGGTTTGAAAAGATAGAGCATGAAAACAAATCCTTGGCAGAAATCGGGGTTGTGCATGATATGAATATTTTGTGTGATAACAAGGGAGAATAGCCAACACTATATGATTTTGTAGGGATAACTTTCTTTAGCCATAGTATTTTGAGAAGACATGATTGCTTTGTCAGTATTGCTTGAAGTATTGTTATTTCTTATGTCAATATAGACTTTTATCTTGAATCTTTCAGATCTGAACATTCATGCCACAATTAAGAGAATTACATTGAAAAACTATGTTGGTTAGCATTCCACATCAAAAAATCTTTCTTTATCATTTACCTACTCGAGGACGAGCAGGAATTAAGCTTGGGGATGCTTGATACGTCTCCAACGTATCTATAATTTTTTATTGTTCCATGCTATTATTTATGAAGTCTTGGATGTTTAATGGGCTTTATCATTCACTTTTATATCATTTTTGGGACTAACCTACTAACCCAAAGGACTAGTCCAGATTTCTGTTTTTTGCCTATTTCAGGGTTTTGCACAAAAAGGAATATCAAACGGAGTCCAAACGGAATGAAACCTTTGCGAGAGATATTTTTGGAGGAAATCACGCTCGGGAAATGTTAGGACCAAGTCAGGGGGCAGAGGGCCTGCCCTCGAGGGTGCGGGACGTGCCCCCCTTCCCAGGGCGCGCCCCCCTGCCTCGAGGCTGACCCACACGGCCCCAGGTGCCCTCCTTCTTCCTATATATACCTACGTACCCCAGAAACTCCATACGCGGAGAGGAAACCCTAATTCCACCGATGTAGCTTCTGTTCCCGTGGAGATCCCATCTTGGAGCCTGTTCCGGGAGGGGGATCCATCACGGAGGCCTTCTTCATCATCATCATCGCCCTCACCATGAGTTGTGAGTAGTTTACCACAGACCTTCGGGTCCATAGCTAGTATCTAGATGGCTTCTTCTCTCTCTCTGATCTCAATACAAAGTTCTCCTCGGTCTTTGAGGAGATCTATTCGATGTAATCTCTTTTTGCGGTGTGTTTGTCGAGATCCGATGAATTGTGAGTTTATGATCAAGGTTATCTATGAAAGATATTTGGTTTTTCTCTGAACTTTTTATGTGTGCTCATAATATCCTCGCAAGTCTCTTCGAATTATTGGTTTGGTTTGGCCTACTAGATATATAGTTCTTGCAATGGGAGAAGTGCTTGGCTTTGGGTTCAATCTTGTGGTGTCCTTTCCCACTGACAGTAGGGGCAGCAAGGCACGTATTGTATTGTTGCCATCGAGGATAAAAAGATGGGGTTTACATCATATTGCTTGAGTTTATCCCTCTACATCATGTCATCTTGCTTAAGGCGTTACTCTGTTCGTATGAACTCAATACACTAGATGCATGTTGGATAGCGGTCGATGTGTGGAGTAATAGTAGAAGATGCAGGCAGGAGTCGGTCTACTTGTCTCGGATGTGATGTCTATATACAATGATCATGCCTAGATAGTCTCATAATTATTCGCTTTTCTATCAATTGCTCGACGGTAATTTGTATACCCGCCGTAGAATACTGCTATCATTAGAGAAGCCACTAGAGAAAACTATGGCCCCGGGTCTATTCTCAACATATCAATCTACATCTACTTTACTTTTACCGCTTTTATTTGATGTTTTATTAAACTAAAAATACCAAAAATATAACTATCATCTCTATCAGATCTCACTCTCGTAAATGACCATAAAGGGATTGACAACCCCTTATCGCGTTGGCTGCGAAGTTCTTATTTGATTGTGCAGGTGCGAGGGACTCGCGCGTGGTCTCCTACTGGATTGATACCTTGGTTCTCAAAAACTGAGGGAAATACTTACGCTACTGTGATGCATCTCCCTTTCCTCTTCGAGGGAATACAACGCAAGCTCAAGTGGTAGCAGGGCGCGCCAGGCGCCTAGCGCGCCCTGGTGTCTTGTGCCCACCAGGGTGCGCTTCCAGGTAGTTACTTATTTTCCTATTTTTTTTAATATTCCAAAACTGATAGAAAATATATTTGCGGATTTTTCGGAGTTCGTTTACTTACCGTATCATGTACCTCCTTATTTTGACGATTCTAGAGTGTTTAAGAAGGATTCTTTTATGTGTTCCTCCGGTGTTAAAGTTTGGATAATCTTGCTTTCAACATTAATGGGTGTACCTGAGATATAATGCTTTATTCGTTGCTCGTTAACAACCTTTGGATTAGTTCCTTCGGAATTATTTATTTTGATAGCTCCAGACCGATAAACCTCCTCGATGACATAGGGGCCTTCCCATTTAGAGAGGATTTTGCCTGCATAGAACCTGAAATGAGAGTTGTACAAAAGAACATATTCTGTGACTTTGAACTCGCGCTTTTGGATTCTTTTATCATGCCATCTTTTAACGTTTTCTTTAAATAACTTGGCATTTTCATAGGCGCGGTTCTCCATTCATATAATGAGATAATATCAAATAACCTCTTTTCACCAGCAAGTTTGAAATCATAATTGAGTTCATTGATTTCCCAAAAAGCTTTATGTTCTAACTCAAGAGGCAAATGACAAGCTTTACCATAAACCATTTTATAAGGAGACATACCCATAGGATTTTTATAAGCTGTTCTATAAGCCCAAAGTGCGTCATCTAATTTCTTAGACCAATTCTTCCTGGACCTATTGACAGTCTTTTGCAAAATTAATTTTATTTCTCTAATGCTAAGCTCAACTTGTCCACTAAACTGAGGATGATAAGGTGATGCAATTCTATGGTTGACATCATACTTAGCAAGCATCTTACGAAAAGCACCATGAATAAAGTGTGAACCACCATCCGCCATTAAATATCTAGGGACTCGTCCAAACCTTGGGAAAATAACTTCCTTAAGCATTTTCATGGAGGTGTTGTGATCAGCACTACTGGTTGGAATAGCTTCTACCCATTTAGTAACATAATCAACAGCAACCAAAATATGTGTATACCCATTAGAGGAAGGAAAATGTCCCATGTAGTCAAATCCCCATACATCAAATGGTTCAACAGCAAGTGAATAATTCATAGGCATTTCCTGACGCTTACCAAAATTACCTATTCTTTGGCATTCATCAAAAGATGAGACAAGCTTACGGGCATCCTTGAAGAGAGTAGGCTAGTAAAATCCAGATTGCAATACCTTGTGAGCAGTTCTATCTCCAGCATGATCCCCTCCATAAGCCTCGGAGTGACATTTTCGTAGGATATGTCCCTGTTCATGCTCGGGTACACAACGTCTAATAATACCATCTACTCCTTCTTTATAAAGATGTGGGTCATCCCAAAAGTAATGTCTTAAATCATAGAAGAATTTTTTCTTTTGTTGATATGTAAAGCTAGGTGGTAAATATTTAGCAACAATGTAATTAGCATAGTCAGCATACCAAGGAGTACTATGAGAAACATTTATTGCAGCCAACTGTTCATCAGGAAAACTATCATCAATAGGTAGTGGGTCATCAAGCACATTTTCAAGCCTAGACAAGTTATCAGCTACGGGGTTCTCAGCTACTTTTCTATCAATAATACGTAAGTCAAATCTATAATACCTAAATAGTTCATCCCCACTATGTTATTTCTCTTAACATGCAGCCTATCCACGTCAGCAGCGCTGCCACATCGTCATTCCATTACTGTCTTACAGGTGGGACCCACTATAGTTTGATCAGCAAACAAAACAACCACGTCAGCGATCCGTTACCATCAGTGGAAGAGAGACCGACCACATACTGACGAACGGACGTCTCCCCACCCCCCTCAATTTATTAGTCGAACCTCATCGATTCGTGGAAGAGAGACCGACCGACCACAGTCTCACCAACATTACAGAACGGACGTCTCCCTGTTTCCCCTCTGTATTGTCCGGAGCGGCGGCCGGGATACCGTCTCACGCTACTCCGGCAGCCTACCCGTCCACAGCACCCTGAAGCGCGCCAATCCGCTGGATGCACAGCTGCACAACGAGGCCAGCGGCGAGGTCTCATCGCCATCGACGTCGCCACATATCCAGGCCATGATCGCGCTGGAGCTGGAGAGGCTTTAATCCATCTAGGTGCGTACATAGCCAATCCAATGATCCAAGCACAGCTCTACGCCTCTACGGCTCCACCACATGTACGTTGCTTGATTGATTAATTAAGTAGGTACTGTAGCACCGAATGAGAAGTAAAAGGATCTGGGATTACCCGCTCTTTTGTGTTGCAGGTACTGTGCAGAGAAGTAGCCAGCGGTGCCATCATCCCGTCATGGCTCACGTGGAAGGTGGGAAGACCCTCTATCTAGAAGTTTTGTTTTGCCTGCGTGGTTTCAAAATTATGGAAGTGAACCCGTGCATCCTATCCAGATTGGTGTCTATGCTGTGTTTGGTAGTAATCACCCACCATCAAATTGGTCGCCACACCCCCGAATCGCCATTGGGCTTTGGTCATCTAGGAGACAAGGACGCCGGTCCTCTATTGACTTTTTTATCTGGATGGATGGATGTTCTGCCCAATATTTACAAAGCTGCCGATGACTATGAAGTGTTTTCTCACTTCTCTGTTATCTCTATCCATCACAAGTTACAGATTCAAGGTATGCATAACCGGACCAAGATCAAAGATCCGGTCATTTTCAATTAGAGGGATCGTTTCTCTACAACTACACTTCTATTTTTCACAATGTTTGCTAATGATATGAGATTGCCTTTTTTTCCTCGATTTTCTTGAGATTTATGGATCTGCTATGTTTACTTCATCCCATTACGTCTCTTTGCTTTGTGAAATATGAAAATGCATCGTCGTTGATCATGTATTGTCATTTTTTGTCCATCCTAGGAACTGATGAGATTAAATATAAGTATGAAATCTTGCCATAGAATTGGAAGCTGATAATTTGTACGGAGGATTCTAATGCCAGGACTACAATCATGGCAGGATTATTTCTAGAGGACCAAAGAAGTTTGAATATAAATCCTTACAATGGACTTCACGTACTTAATATTGCCTAGCATATGACCTTTATTATGTTGCTCCTTGGAGTATGCACATATATTGGAAGTGATTCTTCATGTCTTGAAACAAAGTACAAAAAAATTGCATGAGGAACTGAGGATGTGATAGATCATTTTGCTCCTTTCTCGAGAAAAGTAGATATACTAGAACATATCATCAGCGACACATGTTATCTATGGTATGTACTCACTTTAAGTTCCAAACATTTTATTATATATATTTTTATAGTTGCCACTCATCTCTTTTCACTAAGCTGTGCTGGGTCGTATATTTACCTGTGTTCCTTTGATTATGTATCTTGGTTATGAGTCCAAATGAATTAATCCCTGCTGATTGTGTTTGTGCTCAAGTGTTCCACAATTCGTGTAAGCTATCTGCATTTATTGATTCTATAAGTCAATAATGATTTTATTGTTTCACACTTCATATAAGATGGATATGCACTTCTCAGCCTTGCTGATGGGTCATAAGTAAATGTTTATACAACGTTCTATTGGCTTTCATGTTGTAGGGATAATATCATGAAGTTTATTTAGGAGAGTGGAGAATATATTCATCTCACTCTTCATAGTGTATCACTGGATGGGAAAGTTTCCATTATGGTCTTCATATTATTCGACCTTTGCCGTGGAGTAGGTATGTTTTATATGAAGAAAACAGCAGCAGCAGACAAGAATATTGGGAGGTTCACCACTAGGACATCGACACATTGCTTCAATCTCGGTACTATCTCTAGCTACATTTGATGAGCTTTCCAATGACATGATGTTATTTTAGGAAAACATGTTTCCTCCCATAAAATGATAAGAGATGACTCATTTTCTAATCAGGTAGTACTTATGTTTCCCAAGTGTATATTGCAGGGATAAACTTCCATGGTATACCAATTGAAGGATCATAAGGACATTGATCAAGATAGATGGGAAGTTAATGCGGCAGATCAAATCATGTAATTTCCATGTAGTATCTAATTGCATGACTTCATGCTATTTGTGTTCAGGACATGTATATTGTCCAATATCTAAAAAAGCATGATGTTTGAGATCTTAAAGCATAAAATTGCCATTCTTTCTTTTCATTTGTTTAATGTATCTTATACATTGTCATGTGTAATTTATTTTCTTGCTTATTTATGTATAAGTCATCATGCTATTTGGATCTTGGTGCTTATTTATGTATAAGTCATCATGCTATTTATTCTTGGTGCTTATTTATGTACAAGTCCTCATGCTATTTCAGCCCACTTCTTTGAGATAAGTGTTTGGCACTCGCTCAAAGAAGAGAAAATGATGAATATTCTTTTGCTCCGACGATTATAATTGGTTTTTCTTCCTATTTCGATATTGGAGCCCCATCACTTAAATGTAGTTACTACAATGTCTAATATTCGAGTTCAATTTTCATTTTTTGTGCAGATCTAGGTATGAAGAGTATGTAGGTATGAAGTTTGATTCACAACAAGAGTCCCGCATGGTGCCTGATAAGGTTCTCGAATTGGCAATTTGTACATAATTGATCATAGGATTTTCATTTCGAAATCCCTGCACTTTGTGTTTATATCACTAAAATTACGTGAATGATAGGAGATTACGCATGTCGCATTACTATATTTAGTTGCAAAACAGATCCCATAATTCACATTTTAAATCTTTATAACTATATATACTCAGTACCGTTGCAAAATTTTCATCTTAATATCATATATCTAATTTGCAATTTAAGTTATTCAATATATCTATTATCATGTGAAAAGGACAAATAATTCCCGCAGCAACGCGCGGGGTATCATCTAGTTCTTGTAACAAGAGAACCCAACGAATAAATCTAGGTTTAGCATCTTTCTTTTCCATAAGATATTTAATAGCAATAATGGTTTGTGTGAACAGTTACTTTGGAATCAACAATATAAGGTCTAAATTTATCACAAGCAAACACCACTGCTAAGAATTCTTTTTCAGTTGTAGCATAATTTCTTTGAGCACTGTCTAGAGTTTTACTAGCATAATGAATAACATTCAATTTCTTATCAACTCTTTGTCCTAGAACATCAACAACAGCATAATCACTAGCATCGCACATAATTTCAAAAGGCAAGTTCCAATCAGGTGGTTAAACAATAGGTGCAGAGATTAAGGCTTTCTTGAGTGTTTCAACGGCTTCTAAACAATCATCATAAAAAACAAAAGGAATATACTTTTGCAAAAGATTAGTGAGAGGCCTAGAAATTTTAGATAAGTCTTTAATAAACCTCCTATAGAAACTAGCATGGCCTAGGAAACTACGAATACCCTTTATGTCCTTGGGACATAGCATTTTCCCAATAGCATCAACCTTAGCTTGGTCCACTTTAATACCTCTTTCAGAAATTTTATGACCCAAGACAATGCCTTCATTAACCGTAAAGTGGCACTTCTCCCAATTCAAGACAAGATTTGTTTGTTCACATCTCTGCAAAACTCGATCAAGATTACTTAAACAATCATCAAATAACTTCCCATAGATGGAGAAATCATCCATGAAAACCTCTACAATCTTTTCACAAAAGTCAGATAATATAGCAGTCATACATCTTTGAAAGGTAGCAGGTGCATTGCATAAACCAAAAGGCATAGGTCTATAAGCATAAGTTCCAAATGGACAAGTAAAGGTAGTCTTTTCTTGATCAGGTTGAGAAACAGGTATTTGTGAAAAGCCAGAGTATCCATCAAGGAAGCAAAAATGTGTGTGCTTAGATAGTCTTTCAAGCATTTGATCAATAAAAGGTAAAGGGTAATGATCTTTTCTAGTGGCTTTATTTAATTTTCTAAAATCAATAACCATTCTATAGCCTGTAACAATTCTTTGTGGAATAAGTTCATTCTTATCATTAGGAACAAAGGTTATACCTCCTTTCTTAGGGACACAATGAACATGACTTACCCATCTACTATCGGCTATGGGATAGATTATACCCGCTTCCAGAAGTTTTAATATTTCCGTTCTTACCACTTCTTTCATCTTCGGATTTAATCGACGTTGGTGATCAACAACTGGTTTAGCATCAGGTTCCATATTAATTTTGTGTTGACATAGAGTGGGACTAATGCCCTTTAAATCATCAAGAGTATATCCAATAGCAGCTCGGTGCTTCCTTAGTTCAACCTTAAATAATCTTTCTTCTTCACGTTCTGAAAGGTTAGCGCTAATAATACCAGGATATATTTTCTTTTCATCAAGATAAGCATATTTCAAAGTGTCTAGCAATTATTTTAGTTCAAACACAGGATCACCTTTAGGTGGAGGAGGACCTCCAAGAGTTTCAATAGGCAAATTGTGTTTAAGTAGGGTACGTTGTTCAAAGAATTTTTTATCTATTTCATTTCTTTCGTGCATATGTAAATCATTTTCATGGTCTAGTAAATATTGCTCTAAAGGATTAGTGGGTGGCACAACAATAGAAGCAAGACCAATTAATTCATCCTTACTAGGCAATTCTTTTTCATGAAGTTTCCTACTAAACTTGGAAAAATTAAACTCATGAGACTCATCACCAAAGTAACACCAACAGTTTGCTTCTTACAATCTATTTGAGCATTAACGGTGTTCAAGAAAGGTCTACCAATGATAATGGGACATAAGTCATCTTGTGGGGAACCAAGAACAAGGAAATCAGTCGGGTATTTTATTTTCCCGCACAAGACTTCAACATCTCTAACAATCCCAATTGGTGATATAGTATCTCTATTAGCAAGTTTAATAGTGACATCAATGTCTTCTATTTTTGCAGGTGCTATGTCATTCATAATTTCTTGGTATAAAGAATAGGGAATAGCACTCGCACTAGCACCTATGTCACATAAACCATGATAGCAATGATCTCCTATTTTAACTGAAATAACATGCATGCCCACAACGGGTCTATGTTTGTCCTTTTTATTAGGTTTGGCAATTCTAGCAGCCTCTTCATTAAAGCAAATAACATGCCCATCTACATTTTCTTGCAAGAGATCCTTTACCATCGCAATATTAGGCTCTACTTTAATTTGCTCATCTGGTTTAGGTGTTCTAATGTAACTGTTGTTAACCACAGTTGAAACTTTAGTGTGTTCCTTTATCCTAACAGGGAAAAGTGGTTTTTCAATATAAGCAGAAGGAACAACTGGATCAACATGATAAAGTATAGTTTCTTCTTTAACGGGTACCAGTTCCTTAATTTCTTCTTTAATAGGTGGGTGATATTTAAACCACTTCTCTTTAGGGAGATCAATATGAGCAACAAAAGATTCACAAAAGGAGGCTACTATCTCAGAGTCAAGTCCATATTTAGTGCTAAACTTTTGTTAAGTATCGGTATCCATAAAAGATTTAACACAATCATACTCAAGTTTAATACCTGACTCGTTACCTTCATCGAGTTCCGAATCTTCAGAGTTGCGTTCAATTCTTTCCAAAAGATCCTACCGGAATTCAATAGTCTTCTTCATAAAAGAACCAGCACAAGAAGTATCAAGCATGGATCGATCATTATGAGAAAGCCGAGCATAAAAATTCTGGATAACAATTTCCCTTGAGAGCTCATGATTGGGGCATGAATATAACATTGACTTAAGCCTCCCCCAAGCTAGAGCGATACTTTCTCCTTCACGAGGCCAAAAATTATATATATAATTCCGATCACAATGACCTAGATGCATAGGATAATTTTTTTGGTGGAACTCTATTTTCAATTGGTTCCAGTTCCAAGATCCAATATCATTGCATAGCCTATACCATGCTAATGCTTTTTTCCTTCAAAGATAAAGGAAAAATATTTTTCATAACTTTATCCCTGGGTAGACCTACAAGCTTAAACAATCCACAAATTTGTTCCACATATATCAAATGCATATCAGGATGTTCGGTTCCATCTCCTGCATAACGATTAGCTAGCAGTTGTTCAATCATACCCGGAGGAATTTCGTATTCAATATTTTTAGTAGGTGCAGCAAGTTGAGGGGTAGCTAATTGTGGTTCCGGTCGAGGTGAAGATACCCCGAACAAACCCCTCAAAGGATTGTTTTCCATAGTAACAAGTGACAATAAATTTTAGCACACTATATAAATGTTTCCTTACCAATTTCTACTTACCAGAAGCGCTTCACTCCCCGGCAACGGCGCCAGTAAATAGCTTGATGACCCACAAGTATAGGGGATCAATTGTAGCTCTTTTTGATAAGTAAGAGTGTCAAACCCAACGAGGAGCAGAAGGAAATGACAAGTAGTTTTCAGTAAGGTAGTGTCTGCAAGTGCTAAAATTGTAAGTAGCGAGTAGTTTGATAGCAAGGTAATTTGTAATGAGCAAGTCACGATAATTGTAAATAGTATGCAGCAAGGTATCCCAATCCTTTTGAGGCAAAGGACATGCCAAAACGGTCTCTTATAGTAAGCAAAGCGTTCTTGAGGGTACATGGGAATTTCATCTAGTCAGTTTCATCATGTTGGTTTGATTTGTGTTCGCTACTTTGATAATTTGATATGTGGATGGACAGGTGCTTAGGTGTTGTTCTTACTTGATCAAACCTCCTACTTATGATTAACCCTCCCGCAAGTATCCGCAACTACGAGAAAAGTATTAAGAATAAATTCTAACCATAACACTAAACTCTAGGATCCAATCGGTCCCTTACGGAATAGTGCATAAACTGGGGTTTAAGTTTTTGTCGCTCTCGCAATCCACCTTCTATTTACTACTCCACAATGCATTCCCTTAGGCCCAAATATGGTGAAGTGTCATGTAGTCAACGTTCACATGACACCACTAAGGGAATCGCAACATACATACTATCAAAATATCGAACACATATCAAATTCACATGATTACTTGCAACATGATTTCTCCGTGACCTCAAGAACGAAGGAAACTACTCACAAGTGATGAACATGCTCAAGATCAGAGAGGTAATATATATCATAATGGATCTGAACATATAATATTCCACCAAATAAACCATATAGTAATCAACTACAAGATGTAATCAACACTACTAGTCACCCACAAGCACCAATCTTTAGTTTCGGTAACAAGATTGAATACAAGAGATGAACTAGGGTTTGAGATGAGATGGTGATGTTGAAGATGTTGATGGAGATTGCCCTCCCCAAGATGGGAGAGTGGTTGGTGATGATGACGACGATGATTTCCCCCTCCGGGAGGGAAGTTCCCCCGGCGGAATCGCTCCGCCGGAGGGCAAAAGTGCTCTTGGCCAAGTTCCGCCTCGAGACGGCGGTGCTTCGTCCTGAAAGTCTTCTCCTTATTTTTTCTAGGTCAGAATCACTTATATACCAGAAGATGGGCACTGGAGGTGGGCCGAGGAGGCCACAACCCACCAGGGCGCGCTAGGGGGGCCTGGCGCGCCCAAGTGGGTTGTGCCCACCTGGTGGCCCCCTCTGGTGTTTATTGGCTCCAATATTTCTTAAATATTCCATAAAAAATCTTCGTGGAGTTTCAGCTTGTTTGGAGTTGTGCAGAATAGGTGGCCTGATGTAGCTTTTTCAGGTCCAGATTTCCAGCTGCCGGAATTCTCCCTCTTGGTGTGTACCTTGCAAATTATGAGAGAACACGCATTAGAATTACTCCAAAAAGTATTATTATGGATAAAAAACATTGTAAGAATCAGTAAGAAAACATGATGCAAAATGGACGTATCAAAGTCACGTGTGTCAGTCCAGACGATGACAAGTATAAGGGATCGCAACCGTTTTTGAGGGTAGGGTATTCAACCCAAATTTATTGATTCGACACATGGGGAGCCAAAAAATATTCACAAGTATTAGCAGTTGAGTTATAAATTCAACCACACCTGTAGAACTAAATCTATAATACCTAAATAGTTCATCCCCACTAACCTATTTCTCTTGACATGCAGCCTATCCACATCAGCAATCAACATGCAGCCATCCACCTCATCTAATCTGCCACATCATCAAGTGTTTTATTTTATTTTTCTAATTCTCCCAGCTACTCCATGTTTTTTCTATAGAGGATTCCACACCGGCCACACGCTTGCCCGAGAGGTTCCGCATTGCACGTTTCATCTTCTCCACGCCCGTGGCCTCTTTTTGCAATGCAGCGCAACCTCCTACCTTCTCCCAATCAACTTCTCCCCCACTTCATCTTATCCAATGAAAATTAGATCACGACAGTGGAAAGGATGCAGCTTTATATTTACACGGAGATCAATCAATCGATCAGATCAGAGCCAAGAAGATGAGACTGAGAGATCAAGGTTCAAGTCAAGGGTCAGACCGACAGCGAGGCGGAGCGACGACTCATCGGCGCAGCGGCCTGCTGCTACCTCTCTAGCTTGCGTTGTTTTTCCCTTGAAGAGGAAAGGGTGATGCAGCAAAGTAGCGTAAGTATTTCCCTCGGTTTTTGAGAACCAAGGTATCAATCCAGTAGGAGACTACACACGAGTCCTTCGTACCTGCACAAACAAATAAGAACCTTGCAACCAACGCGATAAAGGGGTTGTCAATCCCCTCTCGGCCACTTGCAAAAGTGAGATCTGATAGAGATAATAAGATAAATTTTTTTGGTGTTTTTGTTGTATAGATTGAAAGTAAAGATTGCAAAATAAAAGAACAGTAAAGATAACTAGTTGATGAAAGATTAATATGATAGAAGATAGACCCGGGGGCCATAGGTTTCACTAGTGGCTTCTCTCAAGATAGCAGATTTCTACGGTGGGTGAACAAATTACTGTCGAGCAATTGATAGAAAAGCGCATAGTTATGAGAATATCTAGGCATGATCATTGTATATAGGCATCACGTCCGTGACAAGTAGACCGAAACGATTCTGCATCTACTACTATTACTCCACACATCGACCGCTATCCAGCATGCATCTAGAGTATTAAGTTCATAAGAACAGAGTAACGCCTTAAGCAAGATGACATGATGTAGAGGGATAAACTCATGCAATATGATATAAACCCCATATTTTTATCCTCGATGGCAACAATACAATACGTGCCTTGCTGCCCCTACTGTCACTGGCAAAGGACACCGCAAGATTGAACCCAAAGCTAAGCACTTCTCCCATTGCAAGAAAGTTCAATCTAGTAGGCCAAACCAAACTGATAATTCGAAGAGACTTGCAAATATATTTTAATCATGCATATAAGAATTCAGAGAAGAACCAATTATTGTTCATAGATAATCTTGATCATAAACCCACAATTCATCGGATCTCGACAAACACACTGCAAAAAGAATTACATCGAATAGATGTCCAAGAAGATAGAGGAGAACTTTGTATTGAGATCCAAAGAGAGAGAAGAAGCCATCTAGCTAATAACTATGGACCCGAAGGTCTATGGTAAACTACTCACAACTCATCGAAGAGGCTATGGTGTTGATGTAGAAGCCCTCTGTGATCTATGCCCCCTCCGGTAGAGCTCCGAAACAGGCCCCAAGATGAATCTAACGGGTGCAGAAGGTTGCGGCGGTGGAATTAGGGTTTCGTGGTGCTCTCGGATGTTTTTAGGGTATATGAGTATATATAGGAGGAAAGAGCATGTCGGTGGAGCTACGAGGGGCCCACGAGGGTGGGAGCGCGCCTACCCCCTGGGTGCGCCCCCTGCCTCGTGGCCACCTTGTGTCTTCCCTGGCGTGTACTCCAAGTCTTCTGGATTGCATTTGTTCCAAAAATGATCCTCGCGAAGGTTTCGTTCCGTTTGAACTCCGTTTGATATTCCTTTTCTGTGAAACACTGAAATAGGCAAAAAAACAGCAATTTGCACTGGGCCTTGGGTTAGTAGGTTAGTCCCAAAAATAATATAAAAGTGTATAAAAAAGCCCATTAAACATCCAAAACAGATAATATAATAGCATGGAACAATAAAAAATTATAGATACGTTGGAGACGTATCACCTTCTTGGTGGTCATGTTCGAGCCATTGGCATCGCTACTCGTAGTCGTGGCTTCCTCCTCCCGTCGTCCGCTCGACGGCGTCAGGTCACACCCCGCCGCCTACTACTGCTGCTATTAATACTCTCCCCATCCCCGCTCGCCCATGCCACTTGATCTGTCTCTTCTCCTCCTTCGATGCAGGGCTCCATGGCCCTCTATCCCACAGACGACCATAACCATCCACCTAATCGACAGGTGTGCGCTACATCAAGCAGTAGCAGCAGGTGACAGAAGTTTTGGCTTGGTCTGGAAGAGCATAGTTGTTGCTTCAAATAGTTTTCTAGACAACTACGCCACGGTCTAGGCACACCCGAGATATCAAATACTTTAAGTTGTAGATTTGCTCTAGCAGGTTGCAGCACTAATGTTATTGAATTTCTTTGTGATACACGATGCTACCATCCACTAGAGGTAACTCTTGCTGCTCCATTGTGTTGGTATGATTGCATTAATTTGTACATATCGTTTTGCCCATTGCTAAAGAAGACCTCTGAAGAAATTGTCTTGCAAAAATGCGGAAATCTCTTTTGATGGTATGGCGTCTAATCTTCTTCGTTGTTCCATACATCTTCTATTTTTACTTACTCATGTGCTTTGAATGTATTTCAGTATAATAAAATATATTTTGGAATAATCAAATATATTGATATTGCAGGTTACTTTTGTCTGTATTACGGGGTAAAAAAGCTTTTGTATGGATTAGTTCTCTTCCAGTCATTCTCAGGTTTTAATGTTGTGAGTTACTTCCACATATATACACAGCCGAGAGTGTTGACAAGTATAGGTCTGAACAGTTGAAGGAAGATGATACAAAAATAGTTGAAGGAAGGTTAGCCTATTTTTCATCCAATTTATTAGTCTTGCGTGGACCAAAAATATAACTATCAAAACAAGATACATATTATTTGAAAGTTGACAAAACTCCAGTGGATAAACATTAGGGCTCATCACTCCTTATGTTTGCTAACCTCTATCTTAAATAATTTTCCTTGTGAATTTTATTTTTTATCTATGATGAACTTTGCTGGTTGTGCTCTCAACTGCTAATTTCCCTATCTATAGACGTAAGAACATAACCTCCTTTAATTATCCTTACTGATTGTTATTCTTTGATTCCTATAGAATTGCTTCCGTTCTACACATTTAATCTAATTATGTCCAGATTTGCGGAATCAATAAGATTTACTTCACCATTCTCTCTTCATTGTTATATTTGTTCAGTTTACTTACATGCCGTTGTTTTGGAACAGGTTATCCCGACTTCCCAAACCATGACTATTACATATTTGCATATTAACTAGAGTAGAATATTGAATGCATAATATGCTTATGGATTGTCATGTTCAATTATTGACCAAACGTTCGTCACTGTGCTAAGTTTAATAGCTTTCTCCCTTGACTGGTCTTGCTTTATTAAGTCAAAATTGTGTCACCATCTTATTTCATCACGAAACTTATTTTACACGCTGATTGTTGTACATTGCCTCAACTAAATGTAGCATGGTTCGATTTTTATATTCACAAACTATGGTACAAACTGAATTGACAGTTTTTTTTCTCGCTCTCATCGACTTTTACACTTTTTCCGCACTTTTCGAGTGCCGGCGCTTTGTTCCTATTAATGGAGGTTATTGTTTGTTGTCTTCGCTAGTTGAAGATAAGCAGTGAGCTACGATGTGGGCAACTAAGAAAAAATATTTTGTCAATGGGAATTGAAACCACTAATGTTAATGTATTTTTGAAAGGAAATTATATGTATTTTCTAGCCAGTTGTGCATTGATCTAATGAAATGGTTTTATTTTAGCCAGGAAATGGTATGGTTAACATGTATATCCAAATTATTTATATTTCATTTGTCTAAGATATCCATTTTTCTTGCTACAATTCCTGCAATAACGTTCGGGGTATCATCTAGTATCTGTAACAGAGTGATCAGTAGCACACTAGTATGATAGTTTGATAGCGTAGTAGCAATAGTAACGATAGCAGTTTCGTAGTGATTGTAACAGCAGCAATAGTGAAAGTAACTTAGCAAAGATCAATATATGAGAAGCGTAGGCATTGGATCGGTGATGGATATTTGTGTTGGATGACATTCATTGCTACTTGTGAACTGTGTTGGGATTTCCCCGAAGAGGAGAGAATGATGCATTACAAATACAACAGAGATAAGTATTTTCCTAAGTTAAGAACCAATGTTATCAATCCAGTAGGAGAACCACGCAACACCTCATTAGAACCACTTGCACACAATCAACAAATCATTGCAACCCAACGCGAACAAGGGGTTGTCAATCCCTCGGCGGTTACGTGCAAGATTAAATTGTGTAGTGATTGATAGATAGATAGAGTAAAATACAAAATAAAATAAATAAAGAAAAAGTGCGGGAATGTATTTTTGGTTTTTGATATATGATAAAAGTAGACCCGGGGCCCATAGTTTTCACTAGAGACTTCTCTCTTGAAAATAGCATACGATGGGTAAAAAACTACTGTTGGGCAATTGATAGAAGTGCAAATAATCATGCTGATATTCAATGCAATGATCATATATAGGCATCACGTCCGAGACAAGTAGACCGAAACGATTATGCATCTACTACTATTACTCCACACATCGACTGCTATCCAACATGCATCTAGAGTACTAAGTTCATACATAACGGAGTAAAGCCTTAAGCAAGATGACATGACATAGACAAAGTAAACTCACGCATGAATAAAACCCATCTTTTTATCTTTAATGGCGACGATACAAATATGTATCATGTCTCTTTCTGTCACTGGGACTGAGCACCGCAAGATCGAACCCATTACAAAGCACCTCTCCCATTGCAAGAAAAATCAATCTAGTTGGCCAAACCAAATCAATAGATCGAAGAGAAATGCGAAGTTATAATAATAATGCATAAAAGAGTTCAGAGAAAACTCAAACAATATTCATGGATAATCTGATCATGAACTCACAATTCATCGGATCCCAGCAAACGCACCGCAAAAATTCATTACATCGAATAGATCTCCAAGAACATCAAGGAGAACATTGTATTGAAGATCAAAGATAGAGAGGAAGCGATCTAGCTACTAACTATGGACCCGCGGGTCTGTGGTAAACTACTCACATATCATCGGAAGGGCAGCAAGGTTGATGTAGAGCCCCTTCATGATTGATTCCCCTTCCGGCATAGCGCCGGAAAGGCCTCCAGATGGGATCTCTCGAGAACGGGAACTTGCGGCGGCGGAAAAGGTATTTTTGTCTGGCTCTCATTTGGTTTCACGATTTTAGAGAATTTATAGAGGCAGAGTTAGGTCAAATGAAGCTGTGTGGGCCCCATGAGCCACCAGGGCGCGGCCACCCCCTAGGCGCACCCTGGTGCCTTGTGGGCCCACCTTCCATCTTCTGGCCCTCTCCCGAAGCTTCCAGTGTCTCTTTTTCCAGAAAAAATCTCCAAAAAGTTTTGTGGCATTTCACTTCATTTGTTATTGATATTCTGAAACAAAAAACAAGCAAAAAACATTCACTGGCACCGGGCACTAAGTTAATATGTTAGTCCCAAAAATGATATATAAGTGCTTGTAAATGTATATAAAACATCCAAGATTGATACTATAATAGCATGGAATAATGAAAAATTATAGATACATTGGAGACATATCAAGCATCCCCAAGCTTATTTCCTGCTCGTCCTCGAGTAGGTCAATGATAAAAACATATTTTTTTTATGTAGAATGCTACCCATCATATACTCTTTTCTTTTACGTCATGGATATTTGGACTTGAATGATTCAAAGCAATAGTCTATAGTTTGACATGAAAACATAAATACTCAAGCATACCAACAAGCAACCATGTCTTTCAAAATATCAATGCTAAAGAAAGTTATTCCTAGCTCATTATGCTCAGTCATTGATCCATTCATGAAACACACTCAATATTAACCACATCCAATGCACAAGTATGACAATAGTGCCCTCCAGTTGGTGATTTATAAGAGAAGGTGGGGAACCAAACAAGGCTACCTGAAGTGAGGATGCGGTAGGGTAGAACTACCCAATTTCCCGTTCTTGGCCCATGCGCCCCTTATTTGGCCAGGAGGTGGGTTGTAGCCCATTAAGGGGATAATTCATACTCCATGGGGGGGGGGGGG
>LR738709.1:608946944-608976146 GCA_902687465.1 Secale cereale | reverse complement strand
GGGGGGGGGTCTTTCTACATTGGGCTTGGACATCATTGTTCTTTGCATTCACCTTTGACTTATTCTTTTACGAGGTTGTCTTCCTTTGACTTAGGTCTTGTTCTTAAGTCCTCCAACTTCACCAAACTCCACAAATTCAGCTTCTTTTCGTGGCTTCGAGCTTCACGTAGCGATTTCCTTCCATTCAGGAGTTAAATCAGCTTCTACATCATCATCTTGGGCTAGCAGCACTTGTTGGGCTATCTACCATCGTGTTGGGCTGGATGAACCAACCCAGGATGGCTCCCAAGGGGAGACATGGTGCCTGTTCGTAGCGGCAGTTGGCTCTCGAGGGGATGAATCGTTTTCTTTTGTGTGGCTGGGCGAAACGTTATGTTCGGCGGTATATGGGTGAACTCCAGATTCTCGTTTTTGTGAAGTTGTACTGACCTCGTTCCAGATTTTTGCACTAGGATCGACCACAACTTCCTGAAGCTAGCTTCTTGCTGCTAATTCATTTGGCTCAACTCCACATGAGGAGTTCGTGAAGTGTGGAACGAGAGGACTTCAGAACAGGTCCTTATTGGTCATGAAGCTTTGCTTAGACTTTTGTTGACTGGGATGGCTTGCTTTGACCAACGACTGCTGGCTTGGACTATTGTTTACTACCTTGACTAGCATTGAGTATGAACTAGATTTGACTTTTGTTGATCATCTATGTGGCATGCCATGTAGGATAGAGGGTGTTTCCTTAAGTAGATTAGAGCTACTACTACAATACTATTTATTGATCACGTCTACTATTATCATTTCTTCTCTCAGAGATCTTTGTCTTCTAATCTACAGTCACTCATGTGTGGTGCCTCTGTTTATCCGGTTATGTTATTTTTTTATGGATCTCGCTCTATCTAGTGGAGATGTTGGCTTTTGACACCTGCCTAAGCGGTTATGGCGACAACGACCCGGGTGGCAAAACGCCTCTCTCCTCTTTGTTACGATATTGAGTTTTATACAATAACTATTTGGTAAATCGGTAGGTGTATGACCATCGACACTTCAACAAGACTTGATTTAACGTCGGGATAGAAAGAGGAGTGCATTAATTCCAGAGACCCAAAGAACATACGAGTACAATAATTATTTGGAAACTTGACAACAGCATGCATGCCTAACCAGTCACTGAAAATGTAGTACATGTGGCAAGTATGAGCAATATGGTGGCATCAAAACATCTTGTAATCATCCTGACAGTGCTTCTAGTTAAACATTACAATATATTTATAGTGTTCCACTCCAATACTATGCAAAATGCTCAGAATTTTGTGCATGCAAAATGGTCATGCCCGAACACTCGATGATGAAGTTCCACAAAGCAGCCGAGACTTGCAGTATGGGCTCCAAGACAGAAGAGGGATGATCAATACAGTGTGAGCCGCTAAGCGCCCCTTTGACGAAACTCTCAAACTCTCCCCCATCTCGTCATGTTTCTACCTTTCACCTTGTTTCATGATTCTTAGCTTGTCATATTACATCTGGCAAAGGTGACTAGCGGGAGGAAAAGAGGTCACATGAGGGAAGGATGAGGCGTATGTGGCACTTAGAGGATCGTGATAAAAAGGATAATTATCGGTGGAGATAGAGAAGACTTGCCAACCCTCTGCGACCAAATGTGTCGTGAAAGGGTGTACGACAACCCTATCTATCTATCTTGATCACGTCTATCTCTTTTCCATTTCTTCTCTCGAAGATATTTGTTTTCTAGTGTATCTCACCCAGGGCGGTGCCTCTATCTAGCTATCCCGTGGCGATGTCTTGGTCTCGGGATCTCTATCTAACCTACGTTAGCTCCACTTCCTCAGTCTTCATCCATCAATCGATTTTGGCGTTCGTTTCTAGACGACCGACTAAGCGTTACGGCGGCACCTACCACCTACTTCCTTATCTTCGCCTTTTATTGCTAGAAGACACAACTCACACACGCCACCGAGCAACACAACATCACAAGCGTGCGTTATAAGCATCTTCCGTATACAACTGACCACATCTACGGAGAAATCTAGAATCTCGTAGAGTTCTTACCGAAGCCACCACGTGCTGGTAAACACGAGAATGGGGGGCTCGAGTCTTGGAAGGAACGCAAAGAGATGGTTCTCATCCTTAATCACGCTTCCGAGTCTTGTAACGCACGAAGGTGGTTCTCTACTGCCTCACACCGAGAGTTGGTTCCCCACCTTAGCCATCTCGACCATCGATTGTGGGCATACATCATTTTAACCTACACACAAACCGCACAAATACACACGCAACCGAACCCACCATAATAACCGAATCTCTTAACAACAATCATATATTCATATACCCCATTCAAATCCAGAGATCCCTTCACAATATATATGAAAAACCAATCTGCACACATGAAAAAAGCAGCTAAGCATGATCTATCAAACACCTGCAGAATATACTCCTAGGCCCTAGCTACAACCTTCTGGCATTTTCTAACGGGTTCTACAAATGGCATCCGCTCAACCGGAGCAACAACCATCGAGGCCGACCACCAACCAAAGCAAACAAATGACGGCCCCCTGCCCCACCACCAACAGTGGCACGCCGGGTAAATAACCCGCAACCCGGAGCCTCTTCCCCCCACCACTTCCCTATAAATCCAGCAGGACAGCTCACCTCCCTCACCCTCTCTCAAACCTCTCTGACCGGTGGACTCCGTGTGGGCGGAGCGAAGTGGGAGCCAAGCCAAGCCAGCCGAGCCGACTCATCCCCTCCTCTTCCCCTTCCCCGCAGCAGTTCGTTCGAGATTCGCCCCCAAATCCGGCGCCCTCCCCGTCGGAATCCCAGCAGGTACGAGGCTCTCGTCCGATCTCCTTGCTTCCGAGGCCCCGAAATGCGATCTCGCCGGCGTTTCGGCCGTCGATTTCGGCGCGGTCGTTGGGTACGGGGCGGTGGTTCCGCCAGATTCGCCTTGGTATTTTGTTCCGCTTCGTAGCATCCGACGACGCCGCTCCGCTCTGCCCCGTTTCTCGCCTCTCGCGTGTTCGGTAGCGGCGCCCAGGGCACCCGCCTGGCCTCGCCCGGTTCGCCTCACGCGGCGCTCCCGTCGCGGCCGCGGTCTCGTTCCCCCGGCGCGCGCCTCGCTTTCCTGAGCCCCCTTCCTGGGCTCCAGTCAGCCGCCGGCTGCCTCCTTGCCCCGCCGCAGATGGGACGGGGTGGCAGATCTGGGCTTGGGAAGTAGCGTTCCGCGAAATTCGGTTCGAAGCTCTCATAGATCTAGATGATAGTTTTGATTTGGCGTCCTTCTGGGTGACTAGTTGGTGTGTAGAATTTTTAATTATGTGCGGTTGAAATATAGATTTATGGTATTACGAAGCTGTCATGAACATGAATTGAAATGGTCAGCGTTAGTTCCATTTGTTCTGTAGAGAGTTTGTATGATCATGGTTGAGCGATGGTGAGCGCATCAGCGCGGGATCAGAAGGCGAGGAGTGGGGATTGTGTTCATGGGAGGGGGACAGGGTATTCTGGCAGCTTGTTGTTGCTGTCGTAACTTGCCCGCCTGGATGCACTATTCTTGGTGGGCTATTATTGATTGTCGAAAAGTTCTCTCACTGATTTCTGTTGGGTTCAGTTTTATTGCTCGTTGAGGTGTAAATATAGGTTTGTAGCTCCACATTTTGTTTCCTAAAGTAGCGGTCTAGTATGATTCTAAAGTTAGATAGCAGCTTAGTTTCTTATAATTGCAACATTCATGAAGTTATTTGTAATTTTTGTGTTGCATGGGAGATATGTTTCTCCAATATCATTATGTCCTATGGCGCATTTATTTTCGTAAGCAGGATATTTTACCAGTGTTGTTTGTCACCTGATATATGTTGATCCTTTCTTGCGTGCAGAGAGCTTGAACTCAGCTATGGACAACTTGTGGCATCTGGGAGATGAGTTCCGTGGGCAATCAAAGGTGGTGGAGGACCGCCAATGGTCTCTCATGACATCAAAGCTGGCCGAGATCACAAAGTCAAAGGCTGAGAGGATGAATGACTTCGAGTATGCACGGATGAACACCGTCCCTGATGTGAAGCAATGGGATAAGCTATCCTACCACCAAGAAGACAACAAGATGGACCACCTCAATCTTGGCCTCATGAATCTGGATCTTAAGATGAATGATCTCAAGATGAACGAGGCTGCCATGAAGTACCCTTTCCGCAACATGGCTTATAACATGAATCCGATGTACCCCAAGGGAAACAATGGTAATGTCAATTCATTCAAGATGAATGTCGGGGTCAACAAATATCCGAATAATCAGAATGGGAAGGAAGCAAACGGCAAACACAATGGTGGTAACAACAACAATGGAGGCAACAGCAACAACAACTCTGTTGACAAGCGCTTCAAAACATTGCCAACAAGCGAGATGCTACCGAGGAATGAAGTTCTTGGTGGATACATCTTTGTCTGCAACAATGATACCATGCAGGAGGATCTCAAGAGACAGCTTTTTGGTATGTGCTACTATGTTTCCTTGTAAATCATTTCACATACCATCTCACACAGTTATGTAAGTTACTCTGTTACTCAAGGTTTGTTCTGTTCTGCAGGCTTGCCAGCAAGATATCGTGATTCAGTCCGAGCCATCACTCCTGGTCTACCTCTTTTCCTCTACAACTACACGACCCATCAGCTACATGGGGTGTTTGAGGTGTGTGATTGTTTCATTTTCTGATAACCACAAGCCTCCTTATTCGAATGGAACTGCAAGCCTCTTCATGAGTACCTTGTAATAATTCTATTTGTCATACATAAATGCTTATATCATTTGCATGGATAGTTTCATGTGCTGTTTCTGAATTTCCTTTTAGATGAAAAGTTTTAGCTAGTGCTGAATTAAATATGAAATGCCATTCTGGTGGTCTAGATACTCTACCATATGTAATCAAGAACTTGAACTTTCCTCTTCTTCTTTCTTCTACATGTAATAAAACATGGTAGGTTCTCCTGATGTTATGTCCCTATTAGCTAGCTAGCCAAACGTGCTTCTGTGGCCCTTCTCGTATTGCCCGGCTGAAATCAGAAGCAATACCTGTTCTCAAAGTTCCATTTCAAATGCACATGCATCTCGGTTGAAATCTAGCAGATTCTTCAGCATTCTAATCAGATTATCTTGTGTCTCAGGCTGCTAGTTTTGGAGGATCAAACATTGATCCCACCGCTTGGGAAGATAAGAAGTGCAAAGGTGAATCCAGATTCCCAGCACAGGTAATTAATTTCTACGGTTGACATATGCTTATAGAATATCAGGCTTGTTTTTCATGATCTGACATATTCATCATCATATCAGGTGAGGATCCGCATTAGAAGGCTTTGCAAGGCCCTGGAGGAGGATGCGTTTAGGCCAGTGCTGCACCACTATGATGGTCCTAAATTCCGCCTCGAGCTCTCCATAGCAGAGGTATATATACCTTACTCCAGCTGTGCTGATAACAGATGCTTGAGTAAGGCCCGTGGACTGAACATTCTTATCTCGATTTTGCAGACACTGTCACTGCTAGACCTGTGCAAGACAGAAGACGCCTGATCTGCTTCGGAACATGGTTGTGGTTGCTCTGCGGTTCTTTTTAGTAAATACCATCCCTGTAAGTTGTGAAAAATGTTTTCACAATGATCTGTTCCGTCCGTCGTCCATGAAAGCGCAAGCTGTTGGTTGGTGGTTGCATTTCCCCCAGAAAGGACCTGGTGCTCGGAAGAAGTAGGCCTCTAAAGATGTGAGCCTGTCTGTGTCGGTGCCGTCTGTCCGTAATCTCGGTGATGTGTATGTTCTTCATATTTATGTATTTGTAGTGCAGTATGCCCGCCGTCAGCGGGGAAACCCCGAAAGATGGGGGATACTGTTGTGATGCATCATGAACGCCCCAAAGTGAGGGCGGTTGATGTTGGGAGTGTATCTGTTGTCTTTGTACCCTTACCTTGGTTTGGAAAGCTGGAACCTTGCATTTGACTTGATGCCGTTTCTGTACCGCCTGTGTTGGAAGTTCCAAATCTTGCAATTTCACTCGTTGCTGCTCTTGACATGCTGTTGCTTTGCTTGCCGGTTTGGCCCCTTGATGACGCTGTCGCTGTACACGTTGTCATCTTGCTTTCACGTAGAGGAATGTACTAGTTATGTACTTCCTCCGTTCACAAATATTACTCCCTCCATTTCAAAGTAAATGTCTCAACTTTAATATAACTTTGTATTAAAACTAGTATAAAGTTAAAAGGGAAACATTTGCGTGTTATTCCATCGGTTGCTTCGTCACGCTGGCGCTAGCCATCAGGAAGCCAACACATGTACCTTATCCTCTTCCCAACACCTGCATCTACTCCTTCCCCACGACTGTCCAGGCAGTAAACTTCATGGATCCAGGCCGGCCTGCAGCTCTTGGCCGCGCTCTTCGCCATGGCCATGCATTCGTCCCATGACCGCGCAGGAGAAGCTGCATCCGGCAACGCATAATGCTACAACCGGTGGCCAAGATAGCTTCAACCGGCAACATAAAAGGTTTCGAAAGACAGATGAAGATGCTGGTCGCCGGCGCACTCTCGCAACATAAGCTGCAATCGGTGGCCTGGAAAGCTACAACCGGCATTAGGAAAGCTTCAACCGAAAATACGGAGAAGCTGGTCGCCGGGGCACCGAAGCACAAAAAAGTTGCATCCACTTAATTGGGAAGCTTCAACTGTTGAATTGAAAAGCTTCATCCCGCATTATGAATAACTTCAATCTGCTTCATAGAAAGCTTCAACCCACGAGTACACAAACAAAAAACTACAACCGTTGACATGAAAAGGTTCAACACTAATTTTGAAAAGCTTCAACCATTGTGCAAAAAACCGCTAATGGATGTAGCTTTCCTCGTTCCCTATTGCAGCAAAAAACCATTGCCCATTGCCTCGTCGCGTGGAAAAAGCTTCAACCATTTGTGCGAAAGGCTTCAATCGATGTGTGAGAAGCTTCAACCATGAAAAAAGCTTCAACAACCATGGGAAAAAAGCTTCAAATCGTGAAAATAGCTTCAACCATCGTGAAAAAAGCTTCAAGTGACATGGGAAAAAGCTTCAACCGATACGACATGCTGACTATGGTGGGAACGACGACAACGGGGAGCTGCGGACTGACGGCATGGCGGTGCTGCATCGCCACCGAGCAACATCCTTCGCCAGGCGGAGCTGTAACCCAGAGCAGTTGTTGCGTGGGTAGAGCCAGGGACAAGGACGGCGACCGGCGGCGAGGACGGCCGGCAAGGGTGCCGACCGGCGACGAGGATGGCCGACGAGGGGCGCTGAGGTGGTGCTTCAAGCTCGGGGCGGTTTGTCGGCGGCGCTCGGGCGTTCAATTTTTTCAGGGGAGAATGACTCGCGAGAAGAACGAAGCGGTTGGGGCAGATCTGACGGCCTTTAATCGCGTGCATCGTACGGCCGGGGCTCGACCGGTCCAACTGTTGGGCCGGCGCCTAGCGTCCCTCTAGAGTTAAAGACACTTATTTTGGAACGGATGGAGTAGATGTTATGTTCTAGAACATCTTATATTTGTAAACGGAGTTGTATTCGGAGGGAGTAGTTATGCAGGTGCTAAAAACGGTCACCTGATTAGCTGATGCACAGCTGAGGATTGGTGAGCTGAAGTGGTTACATCGCTAGCTCGATCAAGGTTGTGTTGTAGGTGCACCAAAACTTAAGTGTGAAGTGTTACAATCCAGAGTGACATCCTACTGGTGTTGATTGCATCAGTTCAACTGCTCCTCGGTGACACATCCCAGGACAAGCAGTAGTCCCGTCACCTGTTTTCTTGGAGGCCTGTCTCGGGCTCTCGGCAGGCAGGTTGAAACCAGTGCTGAGGTCAACGGACACACCAACCGAACCTAGGAGAATGTACCATGTCCATATTGTTCTGTAGTAAATCAATAGGAGTTTTGCAGCATATGGGCAAGGTCTTTACCCTTGGCCTGTGATGGACATGAAGCTGTTCGGTGGGTTGGACAAGGAAGCGCGATCAGGTCACGGTGGTTTTCTTTCTTATTACAGATGCACGATTCGGGCCAGTTGGAAGGGAGCAATGCCATCGCTGCCTAGGCCATGAAGCAGGGTGATTCGGTGCTTGTTCCTACTACCATCCATCAACCACCCATTTTGAATGAGAAAGACCTGGAGTATCTTCGAGTTTTTTGTCTGGTTGTACTTGTGTCTGGTAAGACTGTGTTGATTATCAAGACGGAGTACGACTCATGGTCACCAAGCTGGAATAGCTCAGTTGGCCAGAGCGTGTGGCTGTTAACCACAAGGTCGGAGGTTCGAGCCCTCCTTCTAGCGGAATTTTTCATTTTTTCCAACTTTTTATTTCTTTTTTCGACTAATTTCTCTTCTTTCCTTCTAGCGGAATTTTTCATATTTTCCAACTTTTTATTTCTTTTTCCGACTAATTTCTCTTCTTTCCATTTTTATTTTCGCGACTAGTGTTTCTCCACTCCATCACATCGTGCCCCTATCTTCTTCTTAGATGTAGTTTCCATATATATATATATAGCATTTCTAACCGTTTTGTTTTAATCATTTCCATCTATATATAGCATCACATCGTGCCCTCCTTCTAGCGGAATTTTTCATATTTTCCAACTTTTTATTTCTTTTTTCGACTAATTTCTCTTCTTTCCATTTTTATTTTCGCGACTAGTGTTTCTCCACTCCATGACATCGTGCCCCTATCTTCTTCTTAGATGTAGTTTCCGTCTATATATAGCATTTCTAACCGTTTTGTTTTAATCAGTTTTATTTATCTCCAGCAATGCGCACATGTGGCCTGGACCGAGCAGTCCCAGTGGCCGCCAGGTCGTCTCTCCAATGCGCACATGTGGCCTCTCCGGTGCACGCCTGTGACTGTAAAATGCGTTTACAAGTGACATAGGACGTGAGCGTCCTGTTGTGCATCGCTTAAAATTGTTCCGTGCCTATGGCATACATGACCCTACAGATGTGTTACATGGAATTTTCTCGGTGATCAATCCAGCACAAACTCCAAGCGAAAAAAGTCAGGAGACAACGGCAGTCGCCAGCATTTGTGCCGCGCAGCTGCTGTTTTTTTTTTGGCCGCTTAAGGAGCATCGCTCCCAATTTCATTCATCATGAAATTGATAATGCAACAGGATAACTTGCGATCGACCAACAATCAGGTTCGATCATATATACATAACAGCAGACATCTCCCAACATAACATACTGTAAAATCCAATCTAAAAGCCACTACATCCGTTTCGAAAGAAAAAAAAGGCTCCAGTAGAACAAACCGCACACCACCACTCATTTCTAGTCTAGGCTCTAAACGCAACAGTACAGGATTGCCCAACAGCAACAGCCAAAAGCAGAACCAAACACACAACCCAGCCGAGTCATCAAAGGCTCCCAGTCCCAGATAACTCCTTCATCCAGCTATTCGCGGCACCGGTGGCGCCCATCCTCTCTTTCGGCTGTACATCTCAGCTGCAACCTGCAACAGCAGTCTTGCTCCTCTGGCTTGTGTGATTCTCGGACCGCCCACGCTTCTGCAACCAGCCCAGTGTTCCAAACCAGTGAGAAACTTGAGTAATAACGCTGCTCGGATCATACGGATAAATACCTCTAAAGCATATACGCATTATTCCCAAACTTCCAAATAGCATCATAAAGTAAGGTATAATAAAACAGGATTTCAGCAAAATTAATTTAGGCCAATAAGACATCATTCTTCCTTGCCATTGCCAGGCTCCTAGTTTCCCTTCCATCTTGCCCTCCACTCCTTCCCAATCACTATTCATAAGCTTAACACTATGCACAGGGATGCCCAAGTAAGCTACCAAGCTACACAAGTAGTACAAATTTCTCTACATATTTCAATGTGATCACTAGCCTCTCATAAACAAAAAGGCTCGCTCTTATTAAAATTTATCTTTAGACCACAAAGATGCTCCAATAAGCATAAAATGGTCTTTAACACCTTGGCCTCTTCCTTGTCAGCTCTTAGTAAAAGTACTGTGTCATCAACATATTGTAACATATTAACGCCCACCTCTACTAGACAAGGAACTACCCCTCTAATTAACCTAGCTCTCTTAGCTCTATGAATTAATTCCCGCAAAACATCTACAGCAATGTTGAACAGCATAGGTGAGGGGGATCCCCCTGTGCAACAGCTGTTGAGGGGCATCTATCTGCAGGGAAACAAACAATTTCACACCATCCATCAAAAAACATATCTTCATCTGTGTTCTTACCGCTTCCCTTCAAGTAGTGCATTGGATAGTATCTACAAGAAATTTCTTTACCAAGTGAAGACTGGAGCTTACGTCATAGTTAAAATTCTATGCCTTTTCAGTCTATATGGCTATGGATGAAGCGGCATTACGAGAAGAAAAAATAGTTTATCCTTTTCAGTCTGTAATGTATTGAGACAAGACCTTTTTCGACTGTTGTGATGATGTCAAAAGAGCTTCAAATCCAAGGTAACAATCCAAACTGCAATCTGGACTAGGCATCAGTCCCAGGTAACTTCTAACTTCAGACCAACCAGACAGACAAAAGAGGCAGGACATGGCATTTCCTTGCCAAAGGATCAACTATTACAGCAGGCATTAGCGTTAATCTGTAAGAGTGATAGATTCTACCAGTGATGGCCACACAAGAGGTTGGTAGTGTCCTTTATCAAAGTGCTGCCAGGACAGTCGCACTTAAGAGCATTTTTTTTCCAACGATGCGATATTAACTAACTCTCATTTATTTTTAGACATATAGAAAATTCTATGCGGAGGATAAGCGTGTGCTTGATGTGGAAAGCAGCAAATCCAACCTTAATAGGTTCAAGATGAAGAGTTTTTTGTGAAGAGGCAGAGTCTATTTCAGACAAGCTGATCAAAGGAGAGCCAGGAGACTTGATTTTTCCATCTTCGCCGATATCCTTCACTGAACAGTTCTCTTGAAACGTGTCATTGGACTGCTCAAGCCTGTAAAAAAGAGAAATTCATGATGAAATCAGACCACTGACGAGAGATTATGTTCCACCCAGACCTAATTCAAGGATCAATAAAACGTAGATGTGGTTATGAGGAAAGCAACACCACCAGTTCCCCACAGGGGATAGAGGATCTCCCAAAAAAAATGTATGATGCACATCTTCCACATGGTACCTCTTCGTGGGCTTGTGTCATGTGAACCAAAACATGATACACTCATACCATCAACCTGCCACAGACCAAAATGAATAGCAACTTTCACACAAAGCATAATGCTTCAGAAAAGGAAAAAGTAAGTTAGAATAAGGAGACAAAGGGAAATACTATATTCATAAAGATTATAATAAAAAGACACTTATGCATTTTACATTTGCGGAAAGCATTAAAAACACTTCCCGAAGACCAAAATATCCCCCAAAAAGGATTCCTTTGGTACAACCCCTTTAGAAAACTACACAAATTTCATGTGGATAAATGGTGGGGATTACAACGAGTCATTTATTACGCCATAAAGGGTGATGTAGTCTATTTCATGTGGATAAATGGTTGGGATTACAACGAGTCATTTATTACGCCATAAAGGGTGACGTAGTCTATTTCATGTGGTTGGATACTTTTTTTTACGAAACCTCGTCAGAGGGCAGGGTGCTCCTGCTATTTCATTAAGAAGAGAGTTGGCCCGGTTTATAGGGAAAACTAGGCCAAAAACCACACAACATGGTTGATTAGGGGACAACCGAGCGAAAACCCCAACAACGAGTACAAACAGCCCCAAGCAAAACTAGGCACCACCACCAAACACAAAACAATCGATCGAGGGCCAAAGCGACCCGAGGTAGGAGTGAAGAAGCTCTTCGGTAACGCCTCCAAGAAGTAGATGGTGCCCGCGAGCGTCAACACCGACACCGACCCCGCGTCCGGACAAAGCTTTTGCCAAGAGCTCTGCACACCACCACCCCACTGAACCCCGTGGGAGGGGATCCAGCCACGCCAATAGCCACCGGAACCTAGTACCAGCCACAATGATCTGGTGTCGGGACAAACTCTTCGGCAACGCCTCCAAGGAGGATAAAGACGCCTAGGATGCCTCCCCCCCCCGCCGGCCAAAACTTGCGCCCAGAGCCCCTCCACCTCGTGCAACTCACACAGCCCACCTTCAGGCCCAACCTCATCTCAGCCCGTCCGCATCTCCTTACATCACGCTTGCCCCCCTCCTCTCCCCTTATAGAAGCAGGAGTGAAAGATACAGCAAGGGGCCACAGTCAGTTCAGGGCTCCTTTGATTCAAGAGATTTTCATAGGAATTTTTCCTATGTTGCTTGTTTGATTCATAGGATTGAATACTATAGGAATTTTTCCTAAGGATTTATTTGTACTACTTCCCATAGGATTTATACCATCCACTCAAACCTCTTTGAAAGAATAATTCGTCTTTCCTATGATGCAATCAAACAACCCAAAATCCTGTAGGATTGAGATGAACATGAGTACATGACATTACAATCCTGTGTTTTCCTATTCCCTTGTTTTAAAAATCCTGCGAATCAAATAGGCCCTCAATCTCTTTGGTCATTGCGAATGGTTGTGAAGCTTTGCACTCATAGACACCGATCCCCAGGTCGACGTCTGTGATTCACATAGTGCCAGATCAAACAAACTAAGAGGAGCAGCGAGGAAGGCATGAAGAGCCATGGGCTAGATAAGGGTTGTTCGAACGTCGTGGAGCAAGCGTGAGCTGCTATTGTTCCGGGCAGCAGCTTCCCCAATTGAATTGATACACCGGTGCGTAACAGACTAATGCATGAAGTGGACAAATATTTATTCCCGATTTGTGCGGAAGGTACAATAGTACCCTCCATAAGTGATTTGAGTTACATTAACTAAAAGGGGTGCACCGACTGAAATCTCCCCGAGAAATCAATGATGTGATGAATGCAGCGATGGGCTACAAACTTTAAATAGAGAAACCTAAATGTTCCTTGCCATATATAAAAGACAATGTGCTTTCAACTTTACCTTACCCCCTTCGATGTAGCACAAGAATCTTGGTTTCCACATGTTCAAACCTAAGCTGGCATACCAAATATTGAACTTTTGACAATGCGGATCTCCAAGCATATCATACTCAAAACATCAGACTCAGAACCAGAGGAAGTGCATGGCTGTTCATTCCCCAATGGGGAAAACAAGAAAGAGAAATTATTCAAGGGCTCCACCATCGGGTCAATATTTCCTATTGATCGTCTCAGCTATACAGTAAGCCTCCATGCATCAAGATGCATAAATGGTACTCCTTCCGTCCCAAAATAAGTGTCTCAACTTTGTACTAGCTTTAGTACAAAGTTGTACTAAAGTTGAGACACTTATTTTGGGATGGAGGGAGTAAATCAAATGTGAGACTATTGGCACAAGATAATTAAAGTGCACAGTACAAACATAGTTGAGCTGTATAACTCTGTATGTTCTTTTGCAAGAGTTAAGAGTTTAAAAGTTGATAGGCACCTCAGAATAAGTATACACATGAAGCATTGATCACAACAACAAAAAAAGGTTCATCAAGTATGGATTGCCTGCGGATAATATGGAAATAGCATATCAACTGAGCTGTGTAATACAGTACACATCACTCGTGAACATGCATTCATCTATGAAATTGGGCTACATTATGGTGCTTCATTATAACCCTGGAACAAAAAGAAAATCTTCCATTAAGAATGTGGTTTGAAAGCTGCAACTGTGGTCATGACATGTTGGTGAAAAGTAAGAGCAGATGGTGTCAAGTTTCAGCAAACGGATCTGGAACAGAGCGATCCACATCTCATACATAAGAGCACAATTCATTAGTCGGAGGTCAGACCAAGCAGGCCCCAACTCACCCCAAGAAGAAGAAAATAGAAAGAGGAAATTCACCTGGATATATGAGGGTGTACTCCTCAAAGATACGTTCTCCGGAAGCTTACTGCTCAAAACAGGCCAGTATGTCTTTAATTCATCGCGTACCTGGTCAGTGTGAGGGGGAATGAGAAGTAAAATACAGATAGATACGCATAGCGAGACCAAAATTAGACAGAAATAGTACATTGCAGACATTACCATTTGTATGACTCTCCATGTGGATTTGAATGGTTGCATCTCTGGAGAGTTAAGTGTGAATTTATCTCCCAACAATACTTTTGCGCAAGCACAAACTGAGTTTGCTATGGACTCAGGGTTATAACCTCCTTCAAGGGCCATCACAATCCTTCCTTTTGCAAAACCTAACAGCTGCAGGTAAAATGTAGACAGGCATAAGCATCAATCAGCTGAGTAGAAAGTCCAAAAAAATTATAGGAGATACTAATAAATTGATGGGATCAAATGAAAATTTTCTAACAGGTAACACCAAAGCATGACAACAAAAATGAATGACCGTGGCAATAACATAAAAGCTACTCTATCACATCCAAACTCCAAGGTCAAGAATGAAAAATGTTTTTAAGACCAGGAGAGTGCATGGTTCAGTGAGTTTAATAAAAGGTCATTTTGCTGCAAACCTGCAAATGCATACCTTTGTTAGTAGCAGTGCATATCCATTTGGAGTGATGCAGCACTCACCCACATCATCACCCAGTGCTAGCAAAAAAGAAACAGGGAAAATATTCAAAACCAGTGAGTAACAAGAACATGCATGATCATGAGACACAGAAGTTTTGATTCCATTGGCATGTAATAGCAATATAATACAACAAAGCCACAGCGGTTGTCAAAATATCTTCAGTGAAGATCTCATTTGTCACGCAAAAAGGAAATCAGGTATATAAGGTGTAGTACTCGAACCAGTGCACATCTAGTCCATAGAATAAACTACAATGCCAGTATATAGCAACAGTCAGGCTTCATTTGAAGTGCCTAGATTAGTTAGATGTTTAAATTTTAGGGACAAGATAGTTTCCAAGAATTTTCCAGCTGTCTACCTGCGTCAAACCCAGCAGACAGTAATATTATATCCGGATCGAATGCTTCTGCAACAGGAAGGAGTACATGGTCCCATGCAGCAACATAATCTGCATCACCGCATTCCGCATGCTCCCAGGGCACATTAATGTTGTACCCTCGACCAGTTTTATCCCCAATGAAAACGTGTGATGCATCCGCTTCATAAGGGTAGAAGGCTCCATAATCATATCTACAGAGCAAACATTGGAATAATAGTTTTACACATTACTGAAGGATCAACAGAATGCAATGGAACAACTGCGAAAATTTGAGATTTCGATCAGAATTGGTTGGGTAGTTCTAGGAGAGGCCTTTACAAAAGATGGCAAGTTACACAATATGTAGATTCATCAGCTAAGGTAACATGTAAACTTAATGATAAGCGGTTAGAACAGCAGCTTTCCTCAGGTACCTACCTACTACTCCCTCCATCCCATAATGTAGGACGTTTTTTGACACTAGTTAGAACAATGTTAGAAGAAGTTTCGGTGTTGGATCTGGGAGGCTAGAACTTTTCACATATATCGGAGAAAAATGGGATAAATATCAACATCATGTATTTTGGATGCTCCAGACTATAACAGTGCAGATAAATCAAACATACTAGAGCAAGAGTTATATAACAAGTACAACTCGGTTTTCAAACATAAGCACTGAAGTTGCATTACAAACACCTCTTTCTAATATAAACATGAATTGTAGTATCTAACCCTGCAGATGCATGGGAAACTAAACTCAGATAGCAATAGTAAGTAAACACAATGAATTGATTAATATACTATAACCAAAATCAAGGGTGGGCAGGTGACAATTCAAATGACAAATAAAGTAACCATACTATGTTGATTAGAAGTTTAGAACAGATAATTCAGGCTAATTCAATACTAGTAGTGTCGACATAGGAAGTAAAATGGTAAAACCATGATGAAACAGAAAAATGAATAAGCCTACAGTATAAAGTTATCTGTTATAGATTCTTCCATCGGCAACGGATTAATAGTTAATAGGTTCCATGGCACATTAATCACAAACTGGGCTCAAGCATTTAGATCGTGCTATACAGCCCAACTGAATGAACAAAACTGAGGAGACTTAATCCCGATCATTACAGGTACAATATCCAAGAGCACTATAGTAAGGTGAGCTCACTAATATCAAAAATGAGTTTGTTAATGCCAAGTAAATAAGAAATGTTCTATGAACTGAAGAGATCCACTGTAAGAAAACGCTCTCAGCATCCTACATCCATTCAAAAAGGAGTAAGCCTTAAAAATGTAGGCAACAAAACTACCACGGCTTCACGAATATCATATCGTGAAGGTTATGAAGCTAGTCTAAAGTCTAAACTAAGACTTCTTCTTTATATCTAATGCATATACATACAGTGGTTTGCATATTTGCGGAAGCAAAGTCTGAAGTCTAAACAAAACTAGCAAAGTAACGCCAAGTTGTTGTGTCATACTGTCATACCTGTGCACTGAAAAGAACAATACACGAGGGTCAGTATAAAACATGTTCTGCGTGCCATTTCCATGATGAACATCCCAATCGACGATTAATATCTTGTTGATACCTAGGTCAGGCTGCAACAGAAAAAGGTAAGTCAGAAAATGACTCCGTGTTCTCAGTAGGTCACATCATAGCAAATTGATATGATTTATTCCTACAGAGGAAATGATAAGCAAAAATAGCACGTATTGATCTTAACAGAACATTCAACAGGGAAGTTTCAAATACACACCCTTTCATTTAACAGGTAGTTAGCTGCAATTGCCACATTGTTGAAGAGGCAATATCCCATGGGATAGCTACGTTCGGCATGGTGGCCTGGAGGTCTGACTAGAGCGATAGCAGAACTCAGCTCACCAGCCGCAACCTTCTCAGCAACCTACTTGCCAAACGAGTCATTTTGTCAGCACTCAGGATCAGCGGAACCAGAGTTGCTGTATAAGACTAGTGAACGTACATATGTAATGTAGGAAAAGTAAACAGAAATTACCTCAATGACAGAACCAGCCGCAAGGAAAGCAGACTCTGAGGAGCCTTTGCTGAAGTAAACGGAACCGAATTTCTTAGCAGTCTTTTTTAGACCAGAACTATCCTTCGAGCTGATATTCCTTATCAGATGTATGTGTTTCGGGTCATGGACAGAGGCTATATGTTTTTCCTTGGCTTCCTTCGCCCTCATGCCCACACACCTGGAAGAAACTTATGTTACACTACAGCCACAGAACCTTGCAAAGTCATACAATTATTAATGTAATCAATCAATCAATCAAAGTAATGCAAGCAATGGACAGTCCAAGTTACTGCACACGAGGAAGGGCCGGAGCACCCAAAATTGCAGAAATACCAGAAGGACTCTGTTCCTTCCAGCGCTACAGTGCATACATGTTTGAACCTATTGTATGAAGGATCTATATGCTCTCCCCCCTTTATCAGGCCCTTCGCCATTTGGGGTACTTCAGATAACCAAAACATAACCGTGCAGATTTACAGTCGTATCAGGAAACAGATCAAGCACAGCGGGAGCGCGCGAGGACCTCCCATCCGATCTATCTCCGGCGATTCCGCGGAACCGTATGCAGAAAGAAAAAGGGGGGGCACGGGGTGGCGCTGCTCTCGCTTGAGAGAGTCGCTGGCGGCGCGTACCTGGACGCGACGCCCTCGGCGGTGAGCTTGCGCCAGATGGCGCGTAGCCGCTCGGGGGTCTCCGGTTCTTTCTTCGCGGCAGGCGCGTGCGCCAGCATCCGCTGGTCGTACAGCAGCCCCACCCTGGGCGCCTCGCCCGCCTGCCTCGCTGTGCCCGCGGCCGCCGCCATCCTGCGCCGGCGGAGGAGAGACCGGGGGCGGAAAGGGGGCGAGACCGGGGGAAACTCGGGGTGGAAACGGAAACGGAAACGGGGGTGGGCTAGACGAGTGAGACTGAGGCCAACGCACAACCCTATTTGGTCCGGTGTCCGTTTAAGTCCGGGACAAATGCCACGGCCCAACACGCGCGTTCGTAGGCAAATTCTGTCTGACTCGTGCTGGGCTTTTGACCCAATTTCGATGCAAATTTCGGCTGGACTTAAGCCCAGACCAACAATGTGCACGCGTCCTCTGGTCCTTTTTTTTTTTTTTGAGGAAACGCGTCCTCTGGTCCTCTTTCGCCCTCGGGCCCAGATCGGCAATGCAACTGCTTCCAACCGGTCTCGTTTAATCCGCACGTGTGGACGGGCCCGCACGTCAGCCTCCCAGCCACCCCGATGCGTCCTTTTTTTTTGAGGAAAAAGAGTAACACTCCATTACTCTTGAGCCGAAGCCATGTCAGCTCTCATCACTTCCACTAAATCATCCGGGACACCTGCTACTTTGTACGCGTCTCCCTTTTTTCTCGCCCGGGCCGCCAAGTAATGATCCAATTTGTTCTGATTCCTGTTAACATAGTCCACCCGAGCATCTCTGGATTTTGATAGTTCATTGTTGGCATCGTGTATGACTGAAAAACAGGCAGATCGGTTGCTGGCATTAGATTGGATTTCTTTTGCTAAGAAGGAGCAGTCTGTTTCCGCGATGATAGGCCCTCTCAATAGTGCCCCTAAAGATTGGAGCCCCGACAGCAAAGCTCGGGCCTCCGCTTCCTCAACCGACGAGCAACACTCGATACTTTTAGACTGCGAGAAGAACACCAGGCCCCTGTGGTCACGAGCTACTGCACCAATACATGTCTGCCCACTGTCGGCCAAAAAAGAGGCATCAGTATTCAGTTTCACCAGGCCATTGCTTGGGGGCACCAAGCACCAGAGGACGCCAAGTTGCAGCCCCATCTCAGCACCTCCATAGCTCCTCCCGCTGACTCCTTTTCAACAGAAGCATTCTTGGGCTGCCCCATACCTTGCTTGTCTTTCATATCTGAAATAGATACAAAGGTGTTGTCGTTTATCTCCTCTACGTATTGCTGCAGGAATAAAGCCGATCTACTAACCAACTCTTTCCCTGTACTATGAACCAATGTTGGGGATATCGCTTATCGGGAACTTATCGGTCGACCCATGATAAGGGGTAAATCGGCCAGTTTATCGGCATATCGGCCGATTTATCGCCATATCGGCTGATTTATCGGCCGATTTATCTTATCGGCCAGACAGGGGTAAGCGATAAATCGGCCGATTTATCGGCATATCGGAAGATATCTTGAACAGTGCTATGAACATAGTCGTCCCGAAGAAACCAGCAACGCCACAGCAGCAACAAAACTTTTGTTCTTGTTTCCATATTGCATAGCCCTAATAGATTTTGTAACCAGTCCTCCCCAGTAAACTGAAAGAGCTTTTCGCTGGGGATGATCCAGACCTTTCTCATCTCCGTTCTTAGGGCTCTGCTCTTAGTACAGGAGACTACAACATGGTGTTCATTTTCCTCTCCCATTCCACAAATATTGCAGGTATTGTCCATATCCAAAGAACGCTTCCATTTGTTCAGCTTGGTCGGCAGCGTATTGGTGGCCGTCCTCCACCCGAAGATTTTGATCTTTTCTGGTACCTTGGACTTCCAGATGATGTCCCACAAAAAAAACGACGCGTCCTTTTTATGATGAAGTCGTGGACCGGCCAGGTCACTTCTGAATTCGTCCACATCCTACTATTGTCGCCTCATGCCCCGACAAGCCCAATCCTAGCGTCGCCCTCGCTCCCGTCGGCAGCACAGTAGCGTAAGTATTTCACTCAGTTTTTGAGAACCAAGGTATCAATCCAGAAGGAGACCACGCGCGAGTCCCTCGCACCTGCACAAATAAATAAGAACTTCGCAGCCAACGCGATAAGGGGTTGTCAATCCCTTTACGGTCACTTACGAGAGTGAGATCTGATAGAGATGATAGTTTATATTTTTGGTATTTTTAGTTTAATAAAACAGCAAATAAAAGCAAAAAAAAAGTAAAGTAGATGTAGATTGATATGTTGAGAATAGACCCGAGGGCCATAGTTTTCTCTAGTGGCTTCTCTCATGATAGCGATATTCTACGGGTAAACAAATTACTGTCGAGCAATTGATAGAAAAGCGGATAATTATGAGACTATCTAGGCATGATCATTGTATATAGGCGTCACGTCCGAGACAAGTAAACCGACTCCTGCCTGCATCTACTACTATTACTCCACACATCGACCGCTACCCAGCATGCATCTAGTGTATTGAGTTCATAAGAACAGAGTAACGCCTTAAGCAAGATGACATGATGTAGAGGGATAAAATCAAGCAATATATATAAACCCCATCTTTTTATCCTCGAGGGAAAGGACACCGCAAAATTGAACCCAAAGCCAAGCACTTCTCCCATTGCAAGAACTATAGATCTAGTAGGCCAAACCAAACCAATAATTCGAAGAGACTTGCAAGGATATTATGAGCACACATAAAAAAATCAGAGAAGAACCAAATATCTTTCGTAGATAACCTTGATCATAAACTCACAATTAGACCTGGCCATGGGCAGCCCGGCCCGGTCGGCCCGACCCGGCCCGGCCCGAAAAAGCCCGACCCGGCCCGGCCCAACCGTGTCCACGGGCCGGGCTCGGGCCTAGAATTCAAGCCCGACGGTCGGGCCGGGCCGGGCCCGGGCCCGGCATATTTGCGCATTAACGAAGAGGCCCGGCCCGTGGCCCGAGGCCCGTCGGGCTTTTTGTGTGATGGGCCGGGCTCGGGCCCAATTTTCAGGCCTGACGGTCGGGCCGGGCTCGGGCATGGGGTTTTTGCGACGGGCTTTGGTAGGCCCGGCCCGAAGCCCGGCCCGGCCCGGCAAATGGCCAGGTCTACTCACAATTCATCGGATCTCGACAAACACACCGCAAAAAGAGATTACATCGAATAGATCTCCTCGAAGACTGATGAGAACTTTGTATTGAGATATAGAGAGAGAGAGAGAAGAAGTCATCTAGATACTAGCTATGGACCCGAAGGTCTGTGATAAACTACTCACAACTCATGGTGAGGGCGATGATGATGATGATGAAGGCCTCCGTGATGGATCCCCCTCCGGTGGAGCTCCTGAACAGGCTCCAAGATGAGATCTCCACGGGAACAGAAGCTACGGCGGTGGAATTAGGGTTTTCTCTCTGTTCACGGAGTTTCTGGGGTACGTGGACTTATATAGGAAGAAGGAGGGCACCGGGGGACGCTCGAGTGGGCCTCGAGGCAGGGGGGCCAGGGCGCACCCCCACCCTCGAGGGCCACTCGATGCTCCCCTGACGTGGTTCTCAAGTTTCTCTGGCGTGATTTTCTCCAAAAATATCTCTCGCGAAGGTTTCATTCTGTTTGGACTCCGTTTGATATTGTTTTTCTGCAAAACCCTGAAATAGGCAAAAAACAGCAATCTGGACTGGGCCCTTGGGTTAGTAGGTTAGTCCCAAAAATGATATAAAAGTGAATTATAAAGCCCATTAAACATCCAAGACTTCATAAATAATAACATGGAACAATAAAAAATTATAGATACGTTGGAGACGTATCACGCATAAACTAGGGTTTAAGCTTCTGTCACTCTAGCAACCCATCATCTACTTATTACTTCCCAATGCCTTCCTCTAGGCCCAAATAATGGTGAAGTGTCATGTAGTCGACGTTCACATGACACCACTAGAGGAGAGACAACATACATCTCATCAAAATATCGAACGAAGACCAAATTCACATGACTACTAATAGCAAGACTTCTCCCATGTCCTCAGGAACCAAATTAACTACTCACAAGACATAATATTGTTCGTGATCAAAGGGGTATTAATATGCATAATGGATCTGAACATATGATCTTCCACCAAATAAACCAACTAGCATCAACTACAAGGAGTAATCAACACTACTAGCAACCCACAGGTACCAATCTGAGGTTTGGGTACAAAGATTGGATACAAGAGATGAACTAGGGTTTGAGAGGAGATGGTGCTGGTGAAGATGTTGATGAAGATAGCCCTCCCCAAGATGGGAGAGTTGTTGGTGATGACGGAGGTGCCGATTTCCCCCTCCTGGAGGGAAGTATCCCCGGCAGAACAGCTCTGCCGGAGCCCTAGATTGGTTTCCGCAAAGGTTCCACCTCGAGACAGCGGCGTCTGGTCCCGAAAGCCTCCTTATGATTTTTTCCAGGTCAAAACACCTCATATAGGAGAAGATGGGCATCGGAGGGCCCACTGATGTCTACTACACAACCTTCTTCTTGTAGACGTTGTTGGGCCTCCAAGTGCAGAGGTTTGTAGGACAGTAGCAAATTTCTCTCAAGTGGATGACCTAAGGTTTATCAATCCATGGGAGGCGTAGGATGAAGATGGTCTCTCTCAAACAACCCTGCAACCAAATAACAAAGAGTTTCTTGTGTCCCCAACACACCCAGTACAATGGTAAATTGTATAGGTGCACTAGTTCGGCGAAGGGATGGTGATACAAGTGCAATATGGATGGTAGATATGGGTTTTTGTAATAAGAAAATATAAAAACAGCAAGGTAGCAAGTGGTAAAAGTGAGCATAAACGATGTTGCAATGATAGGAAACAAGGCCTAGGGTTCATGCTTTCACTAGTGCAAGTTCTCTCAACAATGATAACATAATTGGATCATATTACTAGCCCTCAACATGCAACAAAGAGTCACTCCAAAGTAACTAATAGCGGAGAACAAACGAAGAGATTATGGTAGGGTACGAAACCACCTCAAAGTTATTCTTTCTGATCGATCTATTCAAGAGTCTGCAGTAACGTTCAATATTTCATAGAGTTCGTACTAGAATAACACCTTAAGACACAAATCAACCAAAACCCTAATGTCACCTAGATACTCCATTGTCACCTCAAGTATATGTGGGCATGATTATACGATATGCATCACACAATCTCAAATTCATCTATTCAACCAACACAAAGTACTTCAAAGAGTGCTCCGAAGTTTCTATCGGAGAGTCAAGACGAAAACGTGTGCCAACCCTTATGCATAGATTCCCAAGGTCACGGAACCCGCAAGTTGATCACCAAAACATACATCAAGTGAATCACGTGATATCCCATTGTCACCACAGATAAACACATGCAAGACATACATCAAGTGTTCTCAAATCCTTAAAGACTCAATCCGATAAGATAACTTAAAAGGGGAAACTCAATCCATTACAAGAGTGTAGAGGGGGAGAAGCATCATAAGATCCAACTATAATAGCAAAGTTCGCGATACATCAAGATCGTGCCATCTCAAGAGCACGAGAGAGAGAGATCAAACACATAGCTACTGGTACATACCATCAGCCCCAAGGATGGACTACTCCCTCCTTGTCATGGAGAGCGCCGGGATGATGAAGATAGCCACCGGAGAGGGATTCCCCCCCTCCGGCAGGGTGCCAGAACGGGTGTAGATTGGTTTTCGGTGGCAATAGAGGCTTTCTGCGGCGGAACTCCCGATCTAGGTTATTTTCCGGAGGTTTCAGTATATATAGGAGGTGTTGGAGTCAGGGCCAAGCAAAGGGGGTTACGGGCTGTCCACGAGGCAGGGGGGCGCGCCCAGTAGGGGGGACGCGCCCCCACCCTCGTGGGCAGCCCGTGGGTCCTCTCGTCCCCCTCCGGCACTTCCTGGTCTTCTTTAGGTCCAAAAACTTCCTCCGTTGAGTTTCAGGTCAATTGGGCTCCGTTTGATATTCCTTTTCTGCGAACCCTAAAACAAGAGAAAAACAGAAACTGGCACTGGCTCCGGGTTAATAGGTTAGTTCCAAAAATAATATAAAAGTGTATAACAAAGCTCATTAAACATCCAAAACATCATAAATAATAGCATGGAACAATAAAAAATTACAGATACGTTGGAGACGTATCACCCACGAGGCAGGGGGCGCGCCCAGAGAGGGGGGGGGGCGCCCCCCACCCTCGTGGACAGCTGGTGGCCCCCCATGGTGATCTTCTTTCGCCAGATAATTTTTATATTTTTTGAAACGGTGTCCTGTGAAGTTTCGGGGCTTTTTGAGTTGTGCAGAATAGGTTTCTAGAGTTTGCTTCTTTTCCAGCCCAGAATTCCAGCTGTCGGCATTCTTTCTCTTCATGTAGACCTTGTAAAATATGAGAGAAAAGGCATAAGTATTGTGACATAACGTGTAATAACAGCCCATAAAGCAATAAATATCAACATATAAGCATGATGCAAAAATGGACGTATCAACTCCCCCAAGCTTAGACCTCGCTTGTCCTCAAGCGAAAGCCAATATCGAAAAGTATGTCCACATGTTTAGAGATAGAGGTGTCGATAAAAATAAAAATAAAAATACGGACATGAGGGCATCATGATTATTCTTATAACAGCAACATATATATATATATATATCTACTACCACTATAAAAGCACGAAGAGGCAGATCCAACTCACCATCTCAGCCATCTAATTACATCATCGACGGTTAAAAATCATCGTTAATGAAATTGCTCCCTTACGAAACGCTAAAACCATCGCTAACGAAACAACTTGCCCCACGCTCGCGAAACGACTCCCCACAACACTCGGGAACCGCTCGCCCCCACGCACTCTCAAACCCGTCACCGTCCTCCCCACCACGGCTACCCTGTCTCCCAGCCGTTCCCCGTCTGTACTCGCCAACTCCCTCTATCGACATCGTCCCTACCTCCAGGCTCCAGCGCGAGGACTCACAGCCCTACTCTTCATCGCCCCTTCCCGTCGAATCCGATCACCGAACTGCACGAGCACGCACTCGAGCTCGTCATGCTCACAGGCGAGCCAATCTTAGGCGTCGTCGGAGGCACGGGACTCAACGGCGGCGACGCCCTGCCCCGCCTGGCCTCACCCGTGGTGAGACACGCCGTCGGCGTCTCCCGCGCCCAGCTCCAAGTATGAAGGCGTGGAGCAAGATGATGGGCCACCGTGGCCGTGGCAGCGGTTTGTGGTGGTCGTCCTCGGGGAGGCGGCGACAGCTACGGCGCTGAGCGGTGGAAGTTGGTGCGTCCATGGAGGAAGTTGAAGAGCGAGGCTGTGAGGGGCTGGCCATCCTCGCGCAACCGATGGAAAGGGGGCTTCGATCCCGTCTGATGCAGTTATTCTTGAGGTTCCCGTATAAGAGATCTATCTATAGTGCTACCTTCGGTTCCGACGGTGTCGCCCATGGATCCTCAGGTCAGTTTATGAATTCCCCCCTTCAAATTGGTTTCCTGCTTTAGGATTTAGGGTCATGCAATGTCAATCTAGGAGCATGTGAAAATAAATCCAGTCATTATCTGGTGCGAGGTCGTGCAAAGGCAGGCAAGAAGGGACGCTGATCTATCATCCATGGGTTCATGTTTTCTCAAGGTGATCGTCTGCCCTAAAATGCAGAGCCTTCTGATAGTTGAATCTCTTAAGCGTGTGCTGTAGTGAACTGACACTTTAATTATTTGGAAATCGGGCTTGGCTCCATCAAGACTAGGCTGATTTAAATCTAGATAATTTTTCTTCCCAGCGGTCTCATCCTTTAGAAAATTCGATAATGTAATTGGAAGTGTATTTGTGGGCATAATTTCAGGAAGTCGCTATTTGGCAAAAAAACATGCTAGGAAAAAATGGGAGCGCTCTCCAATACTAATCTAATGCATTAGTGTAACATATGCTCAAGAATTATTTCCATTCCTGTTTCCGAGCTATAGTTTCGTCTGGGCCAGGGTGATCTTTCTGAGCTACATATGAGATGAACTTAGTTGGTTATAGTGATCTGCTTCTATCTTCTAGCTGTAGCCATAGACACAGCTTATGTTCTCAAGTGAATTCACTATTTTCTGTGTCCTCAAGTTTTAGTTATGTTCTGTCCAGCGGAAACTCTAGCTAATTGTGAATATAGTTCATACGGGCAAAATCCTAGCCCCGCGGACGGTGACGGTGACGAGGACGGGTTTGTGATTTTCTCGTGGGGATGGGTTTGAGCAGGCAAAACCCGATGGGTTTCGTCCCCGTTGCCATCTTGACCCACGCTCTCGAAGCCCCGCCTCCCCCTTTGACGCCGCATTTGCGCCTCCCGATGGGTTTGAGCAGGGCAGCAGTAACACAGGTATACTTCAAATAGTGGATGAATCATGAATATAATTTGACTTCTTGAAATATAATTTGTCATTTGGTTGTGGGAGAATTATCTTATGTTTTGATTTCCTGTATATTTCATACTTGAAGATAATAAGACTGATCATGTAAGTGCAGCTGCCATCCTCTGCTAATGTTCCAATCATGAAAGTAGGCACAACTATAATTGAGAGTTTATCCAGATCGCTGAACCTCGAGCAAGCGGCCGTCACCCACATCATCTCACCTCGAGCAAGTGACCGTCACCCACATCACCTGACCTCGAGCAAGCGGTTGCCGCCCACATCGAACACGAGTGCAAGATGACCACGACGTCCAGCCTCGGCCACAAGTATTTCTTCACCCACCGCTGGAAATTTTTGGTATTTTGCTTCAAATTGTTCGATGAGAGTTCAAAATTGTTTCTCATAATTATATTTGATATGAAAATACAAATCATTGGGTTCAATCAAAGTGTTCATGTTACATTGCTCCCTTTCAGAACAAATTACATTACTACTACTAGCGTTAGTCAAACTAGAGAAGAACTAGCGCGTTGATTTTGTGTGTGGATCAACCTGCTTGAGGACCTGGGGTGCAGCACAGTGATAGTCTCCATTGATTATGTAGTGTGCGGATTCTGGAAAGTGAGTATGGCTGCAGTTTTGGTCTCACATGTGCTAGCTAATTTTTGTGTGAGTGATATTCACGGAGGCCATTCTATGTGTTCGGCGAACTGCCCCATCTATATAGTTCATGATTTAGTTCATAACTTTCTTGTGCTTTTTCTTGCCACATAGAAGGGCAGAATAAGGATATATAAGGTTGTATTTTTATTGACCACCCCCCTTTATCAATTTTTGTGCTAACTAATACGTCATTGGTTTTCCCTCTACGAATCTCCATTCACCATCCTCTAATATTTTGTGCAGCCTTTAGTAGACATGATGAAACTATATTGTTGTCTCTAACTCTGAAAACTCCAGGCCATGTTTGATTAAAATAGGAGCCTGGGCGATGGAGTATGAAGGCACCTTCGTACTGTACATTTGTACTGATGTATCAACATGTTAGCATTCACATCAATCATGTACTCCCTTCGTTCCTAAATATAAGTCTTTCTAGAGATTTTAAAAAGTGACTACATACGGAGCAAAATAAGTGAATCTACACTCCAAAATATGTCTACAAACATCCGTATGTTGTAGTCCATTTGAAATGTCTAAAAAGACTTATATTTAGGAACGGATGGAGTAAATATTACAATCATATTTGCATGTTACATTCAGACTGAAGTTTACCTTACCCATGTGTAGACATATGAAGCATTGAAGCCGGAAGTCATGTGGTCAAAGTAGGTTATGGCTTTCTACTTTTGGATACCACAACATTTATCATTTTGTTTTTACAATTATTTCAGATTGTGATGATTGGGTTGCCATCATGATTCATAGAGGATAAGCGCCCGTGACGAGGAACTGGGAAGGAGAGGTTGATACTTGAGATAGGTTCTACGATAGTAATGGTGGTGGTGGTGACTTGCAATTCGCATAAATAGGGTGGAGAATAGCATGGATTAATCTTCAAATCCAACTAGGCAGCACTTCACAATGAATGGCTACGATGGTGGCAGAATGGAGGAGCTCAGTGTGTTCTGTAAGATGGCCGTGTGATATGTGGAGTGAAGATGCATCTAGCATCAGCTTCTTAGTTATTGAGGTGATTCCGATTTCCTAAAATATTATGTGCTCCACATACATGATGGATTTATGCTTATAGCTTGTAAGGGCATATTTAGCCCGATGGTGTTTTGGTGATTGATGACAATACTTTTGCGGACTAATCATGTACGCTAAGTTTTTCAGAGATTCATTCTTTGGCACGAGACGATTATATCCCCTCGGTGTTCGATTCAAGACGGTGTAGCTCTTTTCGTTTCTTTGTTGGTGGACTAGTTTCGTAGGGGTCACCGTACTATCAAGAGGGGATCCGCTTTGGTAAGGTTAGGGTGGAATCAACACGTACACTTCCTTATCGCACCCACCATACCTTCCCGCCTCAATGGAGTTCTACTTTCCCCCTTCTCTGTTTTTCCTGGTCCCAGCGGTAGTACCGCCGAAGTGCCTCAAGCAGTAGTACCGCTCCACTGAGCGGTAGTACCGCTTGGAGCACTCTGCCGTAGTACCGCTGCAGCTCCGTATTATTACCGCTTCGACTCGAGAGCGCACTTTCTCGTGTCGGGTTTTGCGGCACTAGAAGCGGTAGTAGTGGCGGTAGTACCGCTCCCCAGCGGTAGTACCGCCCTGCATCCACGGTAGTACCGCTCTGGGTCCCAGCCCTCTTGCGCGGCAGTACCGCTAGGGTGAAACGGCAGTACCGCTTGCTAAGGGGTAGTACCACTCAGTCAAGCGGTAGTACCGCTCTCTGCGGGGCTGAGTGAGGGGGTAACGGTTGGATTGTTCCCCCCACTATATAAAGGCATCTTCTTCTTCATTGTTGACCTACCTCTTCCCCCAAATACTCCATTGTTGCTCCAAGCTCCATTTTCGCCCGATCTCTCTCCCTAGCCTATCAAACTTATTGATTTGCTCGGGATGGCTTGAGAAGGCATCGATCTACACTTCCACCAAGAGATATTTGATTCCCCCCACTAATCCCTAGCGGATCTTGTTACTCTTGGGTGTTTGAGCATCCTAGACGGTTGAGGTCACCTCGGAGCCATATTCCATTGTGGTGAAGCTTCATGGTGTCGTTGGGAGCCTCCAATTCGGTTGTGGAGATAGCCCCAACCTTGTTTGTAAAGGTTCGGTTGCCGCCTTCAAGGGCACCACTAGTGGAATCACGACACCTTGCATTGTGTGAGGGCGTGAGGAGAATACGGTGGCCCTAGTGGCTTCTTGGGGAGCATTGTGCCTCCACAAGCTCCAACGGAGACGTACTTCCCCTCAAAGGGAAGGAACTTCAGTAACACATCCTCGTCTTCACCGGTTCCACTTGTGGTTATTTCTTTCCTTTACTTGTGCAAGCTTTACTTGTTTATCTTATATAGCTTGCTTGTGAGGTTGTTATCTTTGCTTCCTATAAGTTGTCATCATAGTTGCATATCTAGACAACTTACTTTGTCGCTCAATTTAAAGTGGTTAAGAAAAGCTAAAAATTGTTAGTTGCCTATTCACCCC
>LR738709.1:608864190-608946934 GCA_902687465.1 Secale cereale | reverse complement strand
CCCCCCCCCCCCCCCTCTAGTCAACCATACCGATCCTTTCAATTGGTATCAGAGCCTCGTCTCTTTTTAAGGACTTTACCGTCCAAAGAGTATGGGTGACAACGTAGTCGAGACGGAGGAACATTCCGGTGGAACTCCGTCCTTGCCTACGTCCGATGGGGGAGCCTCGATCGTGAGGAGTTCAATGTGGCTATGACCACATTGAAAGAATCACTAGCGATCGAGGTCAAAGGCATGTTTAAAGATTTGCTTGAGGGGCTTAAATTATCCACCACACCGTTGGAAGTGGTTCGTCCGCGCTACCATCGTGTCGGAGGCTACTCCCGACAAGGGAGAAGCTAGTAGTGAACAAGCCCCGGTTACTAAGAATGGGACTGGGATCTTTGCCCACTCCGCTCCTCCTACTCACTATGGAGGACCCGTTCCCACACCTCATTTAAATTCCGTTGGGCCTCCTCCTAAGTTTATAAAAAAATTTGATTTTGCTACTTGGATGTTTCGCTTCAAACGTCATTTAAATCATTGTTCTACTAATCTTTGGAGAATCATTGAGCAAGGTTTTTATCCACGTGATCCCGACAACTTAACTCCGAGAGAAGCCGCGGATCATCAATTCAACGAGTCCGTTCTTTGCATACTTCAAGATGCTATCCCTCCCGAAGACATTGCTCATCTTCGACCCTTCACTATGGCCAAGGAAGCTTGGGAGCATGTTGGCACCATGTACAAGGGGAGTGATACGTCCAAAACGTATCTATAATTTCTGCTTGCTCCATGCTTCTTTTGTGTGATATTGCTATGATATTGATGCACTTCCATACACTTTTGATCATATTTGGACTAACTTATTAACTCAGTGCACCACAGTGCCAGTTCCTGTTTTCTGCTGTTTTTCTATTTCAGGTTTCCCCCATATTAAAAGTGCTCCAAAAATTCCAGGAAAAATATAGGAAAAATCAGCGTACAGGAAGCTTCGCGAAGAACCAAAGATGGGCCAGAGGGGAGCCAGGGGAGGCCCAGACGGCCACCTGGCGCGGCCCCACCCCTGGCCGCGCCAGGGGGCGCCTGGGGCCCCTGCTCCGCCTCTGGCTGCCCCCCTTCGCATATATATCCCTCTCGTTCCGAAACCCTCGAGGACAGAACCCTTTTTCGCGATCTCGCCTCTGTTCCGCCGCCGCAGCGCTTCCAAGATCGGGAGCATCAGGAGAACTCTTCCCGGCACCCTGCCGGAGGGGAGAACCACCACCGGGAGCTTCTCCACCACCATGGACGCTTCCCGGATGAATCGTGAGTAGTCCACCTTGGACCATGGGTCCATGATCAGTAGCTATGTGATGTTCTCCTCCCCTCTTTGCTCTTCATGGTTTAGACCTCGTGAGCTGCCCTACATGATCGAGGCACATATGTAATCTTTCTGCTGTTGCTTTGCTGAGTTTGCTGGGATCTGATGGATTATGAGACTATGTTCAGATTGTGTTTGAGTAATATATTTGATTCACCTCTTTTATATCTTTGTTCTTGAGTAATTCTTGCATGTTCTCCGTTGCTGTTTATTGCTTTGGCCAAGTAGTAGGTAGTAACTCCAAGAGGGAGCGTTATGCTTGATTGTGGGTTCATGCCCCCTGATGACTAGCTTGAGTGACAGAAACATGAGTCTAGGGGATGTGCTGTTGCCACAAGGGAGAAAACAACGGTGCTTGTACTTGCGGGTGCAAGGATTGTTTACTTTACGCAAAGTTCTTTTAATGCAGTTGTCTGTTGCTTTGAGTTTACACTTTGGGTGGGATTCGCAACTTAATACCAGCGAGATGTTCTGGATAGATATCTCAAGGTGGGTGATTAGTAGTAGATACAGATGGATTTCGGTCTACTTGCCTTGGCGTACCGCCCATGCTTTTGAGCCTCTACCTTTCTTTGCAGCATAGTTAGCATTGGTTTGCGCACATAATCCTGTCAATTGCCCAGCTGTAATTTGTTTACCTCGCTTTGCTGTTTTATCGTCTTTTGGGAGAGAGACATCACTAGTGAACATCATGGGACCCCGGTCCATATTACCACCGCTGATCACACCTTCTATTACTTCCTGTTTTTATTTCCTAGTTGCAGTCATAGCTATCATTATTATCTCTTGTGTTTGATCCTTTGTAAACAACAAGGCCGGAGGGATTGACAACCTCTCTGTACTCGTTGGGAGCAAAGTTATCTGTATCTGTGTGCAGGTCCTGTCAACCGCTAAGTTTCTGGCGCCATTGACACCTACTTGTCGACCCTCGGAGTCTCACGGGATTCGATCCTTGGTATCTTTGCCAAGGGAAATTTGCCGCTACGCTACATCTCAACCTTCCACTTGGGGTAACCAAAGAGGGGCGAGAAGCCATCAAGCAAGTTTCTGGCGCCGTTGCCGGGGACTCCACTCTTCAAGATAGGGGAGTTGCACGCTATTTTTATCTTTGCTTTTTAGTCTTGTTAGTTTACCTTTCAGTTTTTTGCTTTAGTGTCCTTTATCAAAAATCACAAAAAAATTATTTGCTTTTCTGTTAGTAGTCCTTTCTGTTTAGTCAAGCATGTTAGGACTTGGTGCTTTGAGGGAATCAGAAGTTCTAGATTTCCATCAAAAGGATGGAGAAAATATGAAGAAGGCATGGGACAGAATTTCTGATGCACATAGGAGAATTATGCCTTGGATACCTATAAAAATTGTGCTTAGAAATTTTTACCATGGTCTTTTTAAATGGTGTAAACACTCTCTTGATATTATAGCTGAAGGAGACTTCCTAGAGTGTGATGAAGCTAGAGCTCTTGAAATTATACATGGTCTATCTAGTTAGTTTGTTTATGATCATAGTTTTGATACTGTCATAGATAGACTTGCTACTATTGAGAAGAGAATGGATGCTCTAGACTTGATGAAGGTAGAGAAACCCAAACCCAATAAGAGAGATATTTTGGAAATAGACAATGATTGGGAGCCTTTTGTTAGGATTAGCATCTCTAATCAAGACTTCCTTGCTTATTGTGATATTGGATCTATGGTTTCTACTATGCCAAAAATTGTTCATGATTCTTTAAAATTTAACATGGACAAATTATCATAATATCATGAACATGCTAATGGAGATATTTCTGAGATCCAGGGAAGAATAAAAGACGTACCAGTTACATTCCTTAAAGGGATTGCAATGGTTGATTTCTTCATCATGAAGCCAAACCAAGGAAATATAGTGCTTGGTAGGGACTTCCTCTGAGTCGTAGAAGGCTTCATCGATATAGGTAAGGGACAAATCCGCCTACGTGGGAAGGCAAAAGGTACGTACCCCTTTCCTAGAAGGAACAAGGATGAACTTGTTGAGGAACCATTTGAAGCAATTTATAACTCCGATTATTATGATGACTTTTGATTCCTCCTTTTTGCATCATGCCTAGCTTAAAGGCATAAAAGAAAGCGCTTTTGGGAGGCAGCCCACAACGAATTAGGTTTTATTTTGCTTTTGTTGTGTCTTGATGTTTGTTACTACAGTAGCATCATCATTGTATCTTTTCTTTTCAGCTTTGTGCCAAGTTTAGCCTCCGATTGCAAGAAAGTTCAAAAGTTGTGACGTGCTGTCCAGAAAACAAATTCTGTCCTTGGACAGAAAAATTCGAATAAAATCACCAGATCATCTTTTTGATCTGAATTTTTTTGACAGCGTGCTCTATACAACTGGCTTTCGAGCGTCTATTCTGAGTTTTTTTATTTGAGTTACAGAAGTGCCCGAAAAAATTATTTACTACCTGCTGGTCTGTTTTTCACAGATTCTGTCCTGTTTTGCCTTTTCTTCGTTTTGCAAACCTTGAGCAAGCTTTTTCTTTGCAAAAACCTTTTGGCAATCTTGAGAAACAGTAGCTCTTTAAGATTATTTTTATTTCTAGTAGGGAAAAAATTATTTTATTGTGGGTACTAACCTCGATAATCAATTTATGATGAGTTATGTATGAAGGGAGTTTTTCAAGTGTGCGAGGGAAGATGATAAAAGAAGATTCAGGAGGGTCAAACGCTCAAGCTTGGGGATGCCCCCGTGCACCCCCAAGAAATATTCAAGAAGACTCAAGCGTCTAAGCTTGGGGATGCCCCCATGCATCCCCTTCTCCATCAACAATTATCAGTTCGTCTTTCGTTCCACTATATTCTTATCACTTCATGCGTTATGTGCTATGCTTGGAGCGTCTTGCTCTTAGTTTCCTTTTTTTAGTTTTCTTTAGCTTTGCTTGCTGTTCATAACAAGTTAGAACCCAGCTTTCTTTGTGTGGGAGAGAAACACGCTCCACTTCAACCTAGAACACAACATAGGATTTTCATGCTTATCTTTGCTGTGTGTGTTCTTTGTCTTTCCATAGCTGCTGTCATGTTTAGCTCTTAGTTTTCATGCTTTTCTTTTTAAAGAGCTTTTGTTTAGTTGGTTGCTGAACTCTCTTGAGTTTTCATGTTTATCTTGTTAAGGGAGTTTGCCTGTTGCACTGATTTGTGTGTCTTAACTTAAAGTAGGTAATTGAGGTTGCTATTTAATTTTAGTAGTAACTTGCAATAGTTTTGAGGTATTGCCATGAGTAATGTCTGAACTTTTGGTGTCAAGAGCTTTAGCCTATTAGTGATAGATGTCGTCTTTTGGGCAATCCGTCTTTATTTTCGAAAACCTACAAAATAGTTGAGAACTTTAGCTACTAGATGGATCACTAATCTTTGGAGGGATCGAATATTAGAGTACACTCACGTACCATGAGTCGAGGATGCGCAAGGATAACCAAACCCCCATACACTCCTCCTCGGGGTACTTGTCTCTTTGTGAACTTCCTAATTAGATTGAGAGTTACCGATAATAAGTGCATGAGTTCTTCGGACTAATGTGAGTATTCGAAAGTTGACACTTCCACCTAGCCATATTTTTCTAGCCTCTTCGGTACCGTGCATTGCCCTTTCTCACCTCGAGAGTGGGCGCATACTTCGCCGATGCATCCAAATCCTTGGCACGATATGCTCTGTCATCATAAGCCTCATTATATCCTTCCTCAAAACAGCCACCATACCTACCTATCAAGGCATTTCCATAGCCTTTCCGAGATACATTGCCATGCAACATCCATCTTCTCATGACTTGATCTTCATGTCATACATGCTTTTGCTTGATCGATGAGCCGCATGCTAGTTGGGTCTTGCCCTAATCATTGCTACATGACGCGCTAGTATCATTGCATATCATGCTACACTGGCAGAGGCATACATTTGCATACATCATGATAGTTTCATCTTCTTTATGTTGAGTACTTTTGTAAAGTGTGAAAGATCTTCTATACTTCTTGTAATATATAGAGTGTTGCCCCTAAAGTGAGGAAAAAATCCCAAAGAGGACAAAATCAAAAGATCCCAAAGAGGACAAATGAGAGTTAAATAGAAAGAGCCATTAAGGCCACACAAAAAATAAAAAAAGAGAAAAAAGAGAAAAAGAAATAAAAAGAGAGAAGGGGGCACACTACTATTCCTTTTGAGAGATCCACACTCGTACTCCATCTTATACCTTGTACTCCATAGAGATTATCATTCATGCATATAGCTATGTGGGGACCTTCACACTATAGAACTTGGCTTGTATATTCCAATGATGAGCCTCCTCAAAAGAGCACTAGGTCTTCTTGAGCGAGCAAGTTGGATGCACCCCCACTAGTTCCATTGGAGAGCTTACCTGAGCTCATATGTGCATCCGTTGCATGGCAATCCCTACTCCTCACATCATATCTATCATTTGGCTTTCTCTCGCCTATGATTGTCCTCATTGATGTGAGCCTTTCACACCTTTTTTGTCTTCCCCCTTCATCATTTTTCTCTCTTTGCCATCCTAAGTGTCAACTTTCTTGCTTACGCTCATCCATTGCATGAGTGCTCAAAATATTGAAAGGGAGTGGATCATTTTGACTTGTACCTGGCTAGTGGTCTGGGGATGAGTCAAGATAAGATTCCAAAGAAGACCAAGTGTGAAACTTTAGTATATTAAGTTCTCAACAATACAAAAACTATGTTTTACTCTCTCGTATATCCCTATCCCCTTTCTTGCACGCAAACACCATTTGGAGACATTCGAGTCACGGACAGCGAGAGCTCTTGCACCTTTATGTTCTTATGTTGCTTGTTACAATGCTAATATAGACTCTTGCTTATGACTTGAATTGAATTACATGCCTTGATTGCTTTACTTAAAAAGTTCTTATATGGTTGGTAGCATGTCACCACAGAAATTATGCTTGTTATCATTTACCTACTCGAGGACGAGCAGGAATTAAGCTTGGGGATGTTGATACGTCCAAAACGTATCTATAATTTCTGCTTGCTCCATGCTTCTTTCGTGTGATATTGCTATGATATTGATGCACTTCCATACACTTTTGATCATATTTGGACTAACTTATTAACTCAGTGCACCACAGTGCCAGTTCCTGTTTTCTGCTGTTTTTCTATTTCAGGTTTCCCCCATATTAAAAGTGCTCCAAAAATTCCAGGAAAAATATAGGAAAAATCAGCGTACAGGAAGCTTCGCGAAGAACCAAAGATGGGCCAGAGGGGATCTAGGGGAGGCCCAGGCGGCCACCTGGCGCGACCCCACCCCTGGCCGCGCCAGGGGGGCGCCTGGGGCCCCTCCTCCGCATCTGGCTGCCCCCCTTCGCATATATATCCCTCTCGTCCCGAAACCCTCGAGGACAGAACCCTTTTTCGCGATCTCGCCTCTGTTCTGCCGCCGCAACGCTTCCAAGATCGGGAGCATCAGGAGAACTCTTCCCGGCACCCTGCCGGAGGGGAGAACCACCACCGGGAGCTTCTCCACCACCATGGACGCTTCCCGGATGAGTCGTGAGTAGTCCACCTTGGACCATGGGTCCATGATCAGTAGCTATGTGATGTTCTCCTCCCCTCTTTGCTCTTCATGGTTTAGACCTCGTGAGCTGCCCTACATGATCGAGGCACATATGTAATCTTTCTGCTGTTGCTTTGCTGAGTTTGCTGGGATCTGATGGATTATGAGACTATGTTCAGATTGTGTTTGAGTAATATATTTGATTCACCTCTTTTATATCTTTGTTCTTGAGTAATTCTTGCATGTTCTCCATTGCTGTTTATTGCTTTGGCCAAGTAGTAGGTAGTAACTCCAAGAGGGAGCGTTATGCTTGATTGTGGGTTCATGCCCCCTGATGACTAGCTTGAGTGACAGAAACATGAGTCTAGGGGATGTGCTGTTGCCACAAGGGAGAAAACAATGGTGCTTGTACTTGCGGGTGCAAGGATTGTTTACTTTACGCAAAGTTCTTTTAATGCAGCTGTCTGTTGCTTTGAGTTTACACTTTGGGTGGGATTCGCAACTTAATACCAGCGAGATGTTCTGGATAGATATCTCAAGGTGGATGATTAGTAGTAGATGCAGATGGATTTTGGTCTACTTGCCTTGGCGTACCGCCCATGCTTTTGAGCCTCTACCTTTCTTTGCAGCATAGTTAGCATTGGTTTGCGCACATAATCCTGTCAATTGCCCAGCTGTAATTTGTTTACCACGCTTTGCTGTTTTATCGTCTTTTGGGATAGAGACATCACTAGTGAACATCATGGGACCCCGGTCCATATTACCACCGCTGATCACACCTTCTATTTACTTCCTGTTTTTATTTCCTAGTTGCAGTCATAGCTATCATTATTATCTCTTGTGTTTGATCCTTTGTAAACAACAAGGCCGGAGGGATTGACAACCTCTCTGTACTCGTTGGGAGCAAAGTTATCTGTATCTGTGTGCAGGTCACGTCAACCGCTAAGTTTCTGGCGCCGTTGACACCTACTTGTCGACCCTCGGAGTCTCACGGGATTCGATCCTTGGTATCTTTGCCAAGGGAAATTTGCCGCTACGCTACATCTCAACCTTCCACTTGGGGTAACCAACGAGGGGCGAGAAGCCATCAGGGAGCGCTAGCATTCAATGCTCAAACTATGAAGTTGTGCAAGATGAAGCCGATGAGTTTGCTATGATCGAAGAAGAAGATCCTCGTGAACTCGATCCGAGATTAACCACTCTTGTGGTCTCTCTTCGAGATCATGGGAGTAAGGACACGGATGACAATTGGATCAAGTGCAAGTTTCTCAAGGCCATGATGCCCTACCATAAGGCCATGTCATCCGTCATTCGCCAAAGACCGGACTTCCACCACTTGTCATCAAATGAAGTGTTGGATGAGTTTGTTGCTATGAGGATCTTGGACAAGACCGCCGACAATGCGGTGTTAAGAGCTCAACGATCAAAGAAGCCTAACCTTGCCTTGAAGGCCAAGGCTTGTGTGGAAGAAGAGGAGGAGGAGGATGATGATGAGTGTTGCCCCGAGGACACCAAATATTCCTATCATGAGCACATGGCTCTTGCTTCGCGGCAATTTTGGGGCAATAAGAAGAACTCAAGGTCCAACTTCAACAAGAACAACTCAAGTGGGAACAAGGGCAAGCAACGAGTGAGGACATGCTTCAATTGTGGAAATGTAACCCACTTCGTTGTGGATTGCCCATATGAGAAAAGAGAAGACTTTGGAGGCAAGCTTATCCGGAAGGACAAGGCCAAGTCTTATCCCAACAAGAACAACTTCAACAAGAAGACTCCTTACAAAGGGTTGGTGGCCCAAGAAGAATATGTTGAGGATGATGATAATGATGAAGATGAGGAGATGGTCACCATGGCCACAATTGCTATTGCTACTACTCCACGCACATCACTCTTCGACTCTCCAAATGAGAACATCACCGCCAAGTGTCTCATGGCTAAGGCCACCAACAAGGTAACTCCAAACATCAACACTACCATCATCGCTAATCCTTCATTAACGGATTGTATTGATGAGAGTGAGGGAGCCAAGGAGGAAGAGAATGAGTTTGAGTTGTTCATGAGCAAACTCAAGGGCAAACCCAAGAAGCATTTTGTTGCTCTCTTGGAACAACTCGGTGAGGCCAATGACATGATCGAGGCTCACGAGGAGACCATTGCTAAAATGGAAGGACATAGTCGAGACTATGCCAATGAAATATCGGATCTCTCTAATGCTCTAGAGGAAGAGCGTGGTCTTCGTTTGGCTCTTGAGGAGTCACACAACGATGATCATGCTGAATTAAAGAAAGATCTCGATCATGCTTTAGTTGTCTCTCGTATGCTTAACTCCGAGAAGGCAAAACTTGGGGTTGACCATGCTAGACTCAAGGAGGAGTTTGTTACACTTGACAAGGCTCACAAGGCCTTGAAAGGTATGCATGCTTCTCTCAAAGAATCTCATGATCAACTCCAAGTTTCGCTAACCAAGGAAAAGGCTATCTTTCCTCGCATGGTGTTGATTGATAATGCAAATGCTACTAACCCATGTTGCGAGCATGTGCATCTTGTTGAAGAAAATACCAAGTTGAAGAAGCAACTTGAGAAAGGCCTTGTGACATGCATACAAGGTGAGAAGAACCTCAACAATCTTTTGACCAATCAAAAGGAGGTTCCTCAGCCCAAGAAGAAGAAGAATGACAAGACCAAGCTACCTCCCCCTCTCCGACAAACCTTTGTGAAAGAGGGAGAGGGCGCCTCTAAGAAGAAGAACAATGTGAAGGGTGGTGGGGTCAAGAAAAACCCCACCATACCATCAAACATGGCCGGCGACTTTAATCCTTCATATGTCTTATGTCGTGCTAGTGATGGTCATGTCCTTGCTAAATTTGTTGGTTCTTCTTATGAGTACATTGAATGGTCTATTTGGGTTCCTAAGACCCTTGTTACTAACCTCAAAGGACCCATTAACAAATGGGTACCTAAATCCAAGCATTGATCTCTTGTAGGAGTTTGCTTCCGGTGGGGGATCATGGTTGCTCGATAGTGGAGCCACAAATCATATGATCGGAAGCAAAGACTTGGTGGTGGACGTGCATCTAGGTTCATCTATGGCCACCAACGTCGAATGGGGTGATGCTTCATCTTCTAAGGTATTGGGGCTTGGAAAGGTTGTTGTCTCTCATGATCTCACGATCGAGAAAGTCATGCTTGTTGAGTCCCTTGCATATGATTTACTTTCGGTTCGCCAACTTACACTCATGGGCTTTGCTACATTCTTTGATATTGATACAGTGGCCCTCTTGTGGAGCAAGACTCTTAAAGTAGCCTATGTTGGACATGTCGAGAACGGTCTTTATGTGGTTAACTTCTCGAAGCAACCCACTAAGACCGCGACATGCCTAATGGCTAAAGTTTATGTGGGATGGCTTTGACATCGCCGGTTAGCCCATGTCAATATGAGATCTTTGCAAAGTCTTCTCAAGGGGGACCATGTCCGTGGACTAACAAATGTTAGCTTTGCCAAAGATCGTGCTTGCAGGGCTTGCATTGAAGGAAAGTTACATGAGACGGCTCACCCTCCCACTACTATCATCTACTAAAAAAGATCCCTATAGCTCCTTCACATGGATCTCTTTGGGCCTCCATCTTTTGATAGTCTTGGGGGTAGAAAGTATTGCTTGGTGATTGTGGATGATTATTCAAGATACACCTGTGTATACTTCTTCAAGAAGAAGAGTGAGACCCAACAAATCGTCATCAACTTTGCAAATGAAGCTCAACGACAACATGAAGCAAAGATTTTGATGATCCGAAGTGACAACGGCACCGAGTTCAAGAACTACACCTGGGATGAGTTTCTTAGTGATGAGGGGATCAAACATCAATATGCAGCACCCTATACCCCTCAACAAAACGGTGTAGCGGAGAGAAAGAACCGGACACTGATGGACGCGGCAAGGACCATGATGGAGGAATTCAAATCTCCATACAACTTTTGGGCCGAAGCCATCAACACCGCTTGTCATGCATCCAATCGGCTCTATCTCCGCAAAGGCTTGAACAAAACTCCATATGAGATTCTTACCGGTAACAAGCCCAATCTCAAGTACTTCCGCGTGTTCGGGTGTAAGTGTTTCATCCTCAAGAAAGGTGTTCGTTTGTCTAAATTTGAATCTAGAGCTCACGAGGGCATATTTGTTGGTTATGCTACAAACTCTCATGCTTACCGTGTCCTCAACAAGTCCAATGGACTCATTGAGGAGACGAGTAACGTAGAGTTTGATGAGAATAACGGCTCCCAAGTGGAGCAAAGTGGTACTTGTGATGTAGGTGATGAAATTCCTCCTCAAGCCATAAGAAGAATGGGTGTGGGATATATCCTACCCATTGAGGAACCCCTTGTGGCCGAAGGAGAAGGACAATGTTCCACTCAAGTGGAACCATCACCAACCCAAGACCCACACACTTCCGAAGAACAAAGTGAAGGCCCTCAACCGGACGAACAAGGCCAAGTGCAAGATCAATCACAAGATGGTGGGGAGCCACCAAATGATGCACAAGGCCAAGTTCTATCCTCTGAGCAAGATCAAGATCAAGAGGAAGCTCAAGATCAAGATCAATCTCCTGACGTCTCTCAAGATGATCAACTCAGTGCTCCTCAATTATATCTTGAAGAGCAATTGGAGCATCGTGCGGCAAAAGTTGCCTCCATGCTTGCTTCCAGAGAACATCACATGGAGAATATTCTTGGAAGCATTAAAAGGGGGGTAAGCACTCGTAGACAATTAGCAAACTATTGTGCTCATCAAGCTTTTGTCTCCTGTGTTGAACCTCAGAAGGTCTATGAGGCGCTCGAAGACCCTGATTGGCTTAATGCCATGCATGAAGAACTCCACAATTTCAAGCGTAACAAAGTGTGGCGTCTGGTGCCGAGGCCAAAGGAGAACCATAATGTCATTGGAACCAAGTGGATCTTTAAGAACAAGCAAGACGCTCACGGCATTGCCATCCGCAACAAGGCGTGTCTGGTGGCTCAAGGCTACTCCCAAGTCGAGGGTATCGACTACGGTGAAACCTTTGTCCCCGTTGCTCGCCTTGAATCTATTCGTTTGTTGCTTGCCTATGCTTCTCATCATAATTTTAAGCTACAACAAATGGATGTGAAAAGTGCATTTCTTAATGGTCCTATTAATGAGTTGGTGTATGTCAAACAACCCCCGGGGTTTGAGGATCCCAAGTTCCCCAATCACGTGTATCAACTTGATAAGGCACTCTATGGCCTTAAACAAGCCCCACGTGCGTGGTATGAGCATCTTACCGAGTTGTTACAAGATCGTGGGTTTGAAATTGGGAAAATCGACCCCACTCTTTTTACTAAGAAGGTCAAAGGGGAGTTGTTCGTCTGCCAACTATATGTTGATGATATTATCTTTGGTTCTCCTAACAAAGCTTTCAATGATGAGTTCGCCGCACTCATGACCACACATTTTGAGATGTCCATGATGGGAGAGTTGAAGTACTTCCTTGGGTTTGAGATCAAGCAAAGAAGAGAAGGAATCTTCATCAAACAATCCAAGTATACTCAAGACATGCTCAAGAGGTTTAATCTAAGTGATGTTAAGCCGGCTACTACTCCAATGCCAACCAAGTGCCAACTTGACATTGATCCCAATGATAAAGCGGTGGATCAAAAGGTATATCGTTCTATGATTGGATCCTTGCTTTACCTTTGTGCATCTAGACCGGATATTATGTTGAGTGTGGGAATCTGTGCACGGTTTCAAGCCTCACGTAAGGAACGTCACTTTGTGGCAGTCAAGCGAATCTTTCGATATTTGGCTCATACCCCAAACTTTGGCTTTTGGTACCCAAGAGGAGCAAACTTCAACCTTGTAGGTTTCTATGATTCGGTCTGGGCGGGAGACAAAGTGGATAGGAAGTCCACTTCCGGAGGGTGCCAATTTCTTGGTTGCTCTCTGGTAAGTTGGTCGTCCAAAAAGCAAAGTTGTGTGTCTCTCTCGTCCACCGAAGCAGAGTATGTTGTAGCTGGCAGTTGTTGTGCTCAACTCCTATGGATGAGGCAAACTTTAAAGGATTACGGTGTCACTTGTGACAAAGTGCCTCTTTGGTGTGACAATGAAAGTGCCATCAAGATTTCTCTTAACCCGGTGCAACATTTCAAGACGAAGCATATTGAGATTCGGTATCACTTCATCCGGGATCATATTCGGCAAGGAGAAATCGAGCTTCACTATGTCAACACTCATGATAACCTTGCAGATATCTTCACGAAGCCTTTGGATGAAGCAAGATTTTGCGAGTTAAGGCATGAGCTAAATATCATTGATTTGAGCAATGTGGCTTGAGCACGTGCACACCCCACCATACTCTTCATATTGTCTATTCTAGGTGTAGGAATGGACATAGGGGGAGTGTTCTCTCAATGAACTCTCTCTCCCCCCATTATGCATAAATTGATCAAGTCTTTCATATTAACCATCTTTGATGGTATTTGTGCTTCAAGGACGAGTTTTGGTCATGGGCCCAAGGTTAAAATCTTCGCGGCGGCATACCTCTTGACTCAAACATAGGTGGCTTCAGCCACTGCCCTCTCTTGAAGAGGGTTTTCTTGACTCTTGCTGGTGTGTGTTGGTTTTGTCTTTGTTTTCCTTGTTTTTGTGTCCTCCTTTTTGAGCTAAGCCATGTAGTATAGTTGCCGTGGCGTGCTGGGCGGTACTACCGCTGGTGGTGCGCGGTACTACCGCTTATAAGCGGTACTACCGCCCCCAGCGCGGTACTACCGCTACGGGGCAGGACTAGGGGGTTATATTGGGGCAGGGGGAGGTTTCTCTCCCCCATACCCATTCGCTCGCCCCTTCGTTCCTCATCCTCTCTCCAGCAGTACATCACCGCGGGAGGGCTCCGGCGGATCTCCTTCCCCGGGGCGTTCCTCTCCAATTCCTTCGGTGAAGTCGATCCCCACCTAGTTCTCTAGCAATGGATGTCGGTATTGCCCCCGTTCCTTCTCTCCTTTTGCCTCGTTTTCAGATCTTGTGTTTTAGGGGCAATAGTGGTTGCATCTCTAGATTTTTGGCTAAATCTAGGCTTGAGTAGGTTGGAGAAGGCAACTAGGCTGTCTAGATTAGAGTATGGTAGGAATATTTTTGAATTTGACAGGCCGGTAGTGCCGGATCTGACCACGGTAGTAGGGAACTGCTGTTCCCCCGCCTCGAGCGGTACTACCGCTTGCAGGTCACGGTACTACCGCTGCCTGCCAAGTTCAATCATGTTTTTCCATTCTTTGATTTTTTTGTGTTGTGCTTGTTGGCTTATGTTCGTTCCTTCTGGTTGGTTCGCGTGTTTTTGTGTTTGGTTCCAGGTGATGAACATTCTGAGCATCAAGCTCGCCGTATCAGCCGCAAATCGTGCCACCTCGAAGCACTACCGCACATCTGAGTCTGCAGGAGGTTCATCTAGTGCTCCACCTCCACCTCAACTCAAGAAGAAGTCCATGTCGAAGCCAAAGGGCAAAACTATGCCCCAAATGAGTGCCAAGGAATTCTGGGCAAGGCGTCGCTGCAATCCCTATGAAGAAGATCAAGAACCCAATTTGGTCAACCGTCCTTTCTGGAACCGCTTTCAGTTTGCCATCTACTTTGATGTTCTCAAGGCCAAGAAGAATCTTTATGTTAGTGTGCGCTCCATCGACACGGATTACCTGGAGAAGGATCCTGTGTACTTTGGTGAGGCTCTTCAGATGTGCTCTCAGCTTAACATTCTCCAGATCATCCAGTTCAACAAGGACTTTGATGTAGATCTTGTGGCTCAGTTCTATGCCACTGTCCATCTAGGGACAGATGAGGACAGGACTCTGACATGGATGACCAATGGCAAGTTGCTTTCTGTCAAGTGGAAGGCTTTCATGGAGTTACTTGGGGTGGAAGATCATGGGCTTGAGACTCCTGTTGGCTTTCGTCCTCATCGCAACACTACCTCCACCCACAAGCAAGCTCTCTGGCCCTACTACACTGCGAAGGTCAACCCTGAAACTAAGAAGGTAACATATGAGTTGTCTGTCTATCTGGATATCCTTCACCGCATCTTTTGTGAGACCCTCTTTCCTCGAGTTGGGAATCTGGATATGGTTCACTCCTATCTTGTGGACATGCCTCTCTTCTGCCAGCATGAGCAAGAAAGGAACACTGGTGAGTCCCTGGATATCTCTCATGTGATGTGGTTTGAACTCTTATCTGCTATCTCTGAGCGCAAGTGCCTGATCTATGGACCATTCATCATGCTGCTAATTGAGAAGGTTTGGGATCATGTCTATCCCAACGTTATGCTTGAGACTGGAGAGTTGGTGTCTCATGAGATCAAGCATCTGAGGAGGAAGGACAACTGGGGCACTCAGGCACCTAAATCTGGGGGTTCATCCTCTCCTGCTGCTATGGAGACTGACGAGGCTGAGGCTGAGGCTGAGGCTGATGATGACGATGACTATGAGCCATCTGGTGCAGAGCCCTCGTGGGCAAAGAAGCTCAAGCTGAAGATGACGAAGCTATTTTGCATGGAGTCTCACGGTCAGTACATGACTCATGTAGCAGAGAAGAAGGCCAGGGGACGTCACAAGGAGCTCATGCGTCAGTTGGGTGCAACTGTGGCCAGTGGTTCTGAGGGACAGATCACCGAGGAGGAAGAGTGGATTCAGCAGCACTGCCCGTGGACAGATTCCGACGCCGAGCAGTTTCCGGTCGACGACGACGGTGCAGATGACCCCGCTGGGATTTGATGTTCGAGACCTTCACTCGCTCTCACCTGGAGCCGTAGCTTAGCTCTCTGCCCTTTTGGTGTCTCGATGCCAAAGGGGGAGAGAGTTTAGGGATTTGTGTCGTTGCCTTTGTGTTCTCGTCGTTGTGCTTTCTCGTCTTTTGCTTTGTTTGGTTTTTGTGAGACCTAAGTTCCCGACATATGGTGTGAGACATATGCTACCTATGCTACCTTCATTTATCTTATCTATGTACCTTGGTACTCTATAGTGTGCATGCTTATCCTGTTATATACTATGCTCTCATATATCATGCTTAGGTTGTTGGTCTCTAAAATATAGGGGGAGTGTTGATCCAAGTATGTGTGTCGTGCAGTCCAAAGCACTTATCTAGATAGCACACATCTAGGGGGAGCCCATCTATATTTTAGGGGTGTGGGTTTTGCGCTTACTCTATGTCTTTACTCTTTTTGTGCAAATCCCGTATTGTCATCAATCCACCAAAAAGGGGGAGATTGTAAGGGCATATTTAGCCTGATGGTGTTTTGATGATTGATGACAATACTTTTGCGGACTAATCGTGTACACTAAGTTTTTCAGAGATTCATTCTTTGGCACGAGACGATTATATCCCCTCGGTGTTCGATTCAAGACGGTGTAGCTCTTTTCGTTTCTTTGTTGGTGGACTAGTTTCGTAGGGGTCACCGTACTATTAAGAGGGGATCCGCTTTGGTAAGGTTAGGGTGGAATCAACACGTACACTTCCTTATCGCACCCACCACACCTTCCCGCCTCAATGGAGTTCTACTTTCCCCCTTCTCTGTTTTTCCTGGTCCCAACGGTAGTACCGCGGGCCTCAGCGGTAGTACCGCCGAAGTGCCTCAAGCGGCAGTACTGCTCCACTGAGCGGTGGTACCGCTTGGAGCACTCTGCCGTAGTACCGCTGCAGCTCTGTATTACTACCACCTCGACTCGAGAGCGCACTTTCTCGTGTCGGGTTTTGCGGCACTAGAAGCGGTAGTACTGCTCCCGAGCGGTAGTACTGCTCCCCAGCGGTAGTACCTCCCTGCATCCACGGTAGTACCGCTCTCGGTCCCAGCCCCCTTGCGCGGCAGTACCGCTAGGGTGAAACGGCAGTACCGCTTGCTAAGCGGTAGTACCGCTCAGTCAAGCGATAGTACCGCTCTCTGCGGGGCTGAGTGAGGGGGTAACGGTTGGATTGTTCCCCCCACTATATAAAGGCATCTTCTTCTTCATTGTTGACCTACCTCTTCCCCCAAATACTCCATTGTTGCTCAAAGCTACATTTTCGCCCGATCTCTCTCCCTAGCCTATCAAACTTGTTGATTTGCTTGGGATTGCTTGAGAAGGCATCGATCTACACTTCCACCAAGAGATATTTGATTCCCCCCACTAATCCCTAGCGGATCTTGTTACTCTTGGGTGTTTGAGCACCCTAGACGTTTGAGGTCACCTCGGAGCCATATTCCATTGTGGTGAAGCTTCGTGGTGTCGTTGGGAGCCTCCAATTCGGTTGTGGAGATAGCCCCAACCTTGTTTGTAAAGGTTCGGTTGCCGCCTTCAAGGGCACCACTAGTGGAATCACGACACCTTGCATTGTGTGAGGGCGTGAGGAGAATACGGTGGCCCTAGTGGCTTCTTGGGGAGCATTGTGCCTCCACACCGCTCCAACGGAGACGTACTTCCCCTCAAAGGGAAGTAACTTCGGTAACACATCCTCGTCTTCACCGGTTCCACTTGTGGTTATTTCTTTCCTTTACTTGTGCAAGCTTTACTTGTTTATCTTATATAGCTTGCTTGTGAGGTTGTTATCTTTGCTTCCTATAAGTTGTCATCATAGTTGCATATCTAGACAACTTACTTTGTCGCTCAATTTAAAGTGGTTAAAAGAAGCTAAAAATTGTTAGTTGCCTATTCACCCCCCCCTCTAGTCAACCATATCGATCCTTTCATAGCTTATATGGGATTCTGTTTCAGGACACCTTTATCCGATGGCGCTACCGGCGCCCAAATATCTCATTTCTCTTGATTATATAGTGAAAGTAATTCACTCTGGTACGCCCAAATTCCCAAATTTTTATATTTGAAAAGTTTGGTCTGATCAAATATGTCAAATATTGACACATACTCCCTCCATCCATATTTACTTGTCATTCAAACAGATGTGCTAGGTACATCCGTTTGGCCGATAAGTAATTCCGGATGGAGGGAATATTTGACTATGCCTATTATTTTTGATTGCTCTTGGAGGGTAGGGATAAGTGTTATGAATTGTTGCTATTGTTGTGAGAAACATATATTGTTGAGCTTATGATAAGCACATAGAGGATGAAAAAATAATATTACTTATGTGTTGTTATGCTAGATTATCTCCTGAATTCGATGCAATGAAGTGAATAAGGGAGGAGGTGCTCAAGGGAACAAAGGGTAGAAGAATATATGAATATACAAACTGACCTGTTAGGAGTGGCTTCACAAAAACTAAGGTCTGAAAAGTTTGGATGATTCACATTAATGGAGTTTTTTGTTAATTCACTTAATTCCAAAGTATATCGCAGCTTACAAGATTTTGATTGTTTTTTGTTAATTCACTTAATTCCAGAGTATTAGTTCAGTCGAACAACATGAGTATCATGCCTACCTACTGTAGTTATTTTTGACAATTTGATTTGTTCCCACATCATTACAACATGAGTATCATGCCTGCCTACTGTAGTTATTTTTGACAATCTGATTTGTTCCCACATCATTACAACATGAGTATCATGCCTACCTACTATAGTTATTTTTGACAATCTGATTTGTTCACACATCATTACAAGGTTCCTTAAAACTATCTTTGTAGATATTTCAAACCAAGGTCTAGGAGGATTCAACCAATCATACTTTCAAACCAGCAGAGAATGTGAAAGAAAATATTTGTATTTAGGCTTACTAACTATTAACAAACAATGTGGTTCTCATATGAATGTGTGTAACTTTATACTATTCATCATTGTGTAAATCACAAGAGAACTGTGCAATTAAGTTCTTGTCATACTGGTGAGGATAGTGCACTATTCCCATATTGCTTTGCTCAATATTGAAGCACCGGGCCCTTCTTGCTCTGTGCAACAACTAACACTCTTTATTGCCACTATGGCCGTGAAGCTTCAACCATACAGATGTGCTCGAGTTGCTTTGTATCACATAATGACCATTCTTATGTTTTTTGCAGCTGATGGCCGCTCTGATGGTTGGAGTCAGCAGCTTGGCCTTGTACCATGCACAACAGTCCCATCGAACTTATCATCGCCACCCGATGTAGTGTGGCACCGTCAATGAAGAGAAGAAATATTGTCGCCGAGGTTGTTGTGCATGGGTAGTCAGCAGCTTGGCCTGGTACTATGCACAACAGTCCCATCGAACCTATCATCGTTACCCGATGTAGTGTGGCGAAGGCACCATCAATGAAGAGAAGAAAGATTGTCACCGAGGTTGTTGTGCAGGGGTTCTGTGATTGCTACTAACATTAGGAAATAGATGCAAATGAAGTTGAATTGCAACTTACAAGATTTTGATAAAGATATACATTTTATATTGAGAGAAGATATGTAATAAAGCCATCTATGTGCCCTAAGTAATTACCGGTTGTATTGATTGTTATGAAAATTTCAATTGATCAACACGGGAGTATTGGTCTGATTTAGGAGGAGATTAGCTTTTGTTCAAGTATGTTACAGCGGGGAATGAGATAAATTATTGCTAAGATTAGAACGTGCATTGCACGTGCAAGCTTACTAGTATTGTCATATGATTCTTATGCTAAAGTAACAATTCATTCACAATATCAAGCATGAATCAGAAACTTCATTGAAAACCAACAAACTATGATCTCGGTCATTGAAGCAATTGCAATTTATCGTAACACCGGAAAGAGTCAACATAAGAGCTTTTCAACAAGCCTACATACTCAACTATCATATAGTCTATCACAATTGCTCACACTCACACAATACTTATGGTTATGGAGCTTTAATCGGACACAGAGAAAGTTAGGGGCTTATGGTGTTGCCTCCCAACCTTTTACCTCAAGGGTAATGTCAACAGTAATAGACCATGAAAACTTACATCCAAGTGGGTATATATGTCAGGATCTTTCCAACACAATGTGCTTGCCAAAGGATAAAATGTAAAAAGGAAAGGTGATTTCCACCTTGACTCTTATAAGGCAAGAATAATAGATAGGCCCTTCGCAGAGGGAAGCAGAGGTTGTCATATGCTTTTATGGATGGATGCACAAAGTCTTAGCGTAAAAGAACGTCACTTTATATTGCCACTTGTGATAAGGACCTTTATTATGCAGTCCATCGCTTTTATTACTTCCATATCACAAGATCGTATAAAGCTTATTTCCTCCACACTAATAAATCATACATATTTTAGCGAGTTTGCAACATGACAACTTACTTGAAGGATCTTACTCAATCCATTGGTAGGTTTGGTGGACTCTCATGACAAAACTGGGTTTAAGGATGTATGGAAGCACAAGTAGTATCTCTACTTGGTGCGAGGAGTTTTGGCTAGCATGAGGGGGAAAGGCAAGCTCAACATGTTGGATGATCCATGACCATATACTTTATTTTAGATATAAGAAAACATAACCCATTATGTTGTCTTCCTTGTCCAACATAAACTCTTTAGCATGTCATATTTTAATGAGTGTTCACAATCATAAAAGATGTCCAAGATAGTATATTTGTATGTGAAACCTCTCTTTGTTTATTACTTCCTATTAATTACAACGATGACCAAAACTATGTTTGTCAACCCTCAACAACTTTTATTCTTCATACTTTTTATATGTGAAGGCATTACTGAAAGTGCAGTATATCGACTAGAGGGGGGGTGAATAGGCGATTTTTATGAAATGCGTCAAAACATGGTAGTTTCGAAGACAAAAGATAAACTCAATCCTATTAGTATGCATCAGAAACTGAACTACACTAGATAAGCCATAGTCATGTATTCAATGAAGTGAAAGCACAAAGACTAATAGTAACTAGGCAGTAGGGATCACGACGGAAGAAGGAATGAAGCCAATCACAACAGGTAGATACTCAGTGAAGTCAATCAGATAAGGCAAGCATGCAATGACTTCACAACATAGGGCAGTAAGTAAAGGGAAGGAAAGGATAGAACCAGTAGCTCGAGGAAGACAGTGATTTGTTAGACCAGTTCCAGTTGCTGTGACAACTGTACGTCTGGTTAGGGAGGCTGAGATTTAACTCAGAAGACCGCGTCTTCACCTTGTTCCCCTTGAGCTAAGGACACCTAGTCCTCGCCCAATCACTCTGGTAAGTCTTCAAGGTAGACTTCCAAACCTTCACAGACTTCGTTCACCGGCGATCCGCAATGACTCTTGGATGCTCAGAACGCGACGCCTAACCGGCTGGAGGAAACACAGTCCTCTTGTGTAATAAGTCTTCAGGTCACACAGACAGAAAGACTTCAGTGATGCCTAACACTCTTTGGCTCTGGGTGTTTTTGGCTTTGTCCTCGCAAGGATTTCTCTCTCAAATGCTTCGCAGGTGGGTTGCTCTCAAACGACAAAAGCCGTGAAATAACTCTGAGCAGCCACCAATTTATGGTGTAGGGGGTGGGCTATTTATAGCCACTGGGCAACCTGACATGATTTGTCCGAAGTGACCCTGGGTCACTAAGGAACTGACACGTGTTCCAACGATCAGATTTCAAACACACACGGCAACTTTACTTGAGCTACAAGTAAAGCTGACTCATCCGACTCTGGATAAGATTTGCTCTCATAGTCTTCGCTCGAAGACATAGGATTTGGTTGAGCATCACTTTAGTCACTCTGACTTAGTTCACTTGGACCCCACTTAACAGTAAGGTGGTTCCTATGACTCAACGAAGAAGAAAAGGAAACAACGAAACATCCACGTCTTCGCTTTCCATAGTCTTCACACAATGTCTTCTCATGTCATAGTCTTCAATATGATTATCTTCATATACCACCACTTATATCAATGTCTTCATACATTTTTAGGGGTCATCTCCGGTAGGAAAACCGAATCAATGAGGGACTACTACCTGTGTTATCCTGCAATTCTTACAAACACATTAGTCCCTCAACCAGGTTTGTCGTTAATACTCCAAAACCAACTAGGGGTGGCACTAGATGCACTTACAATCTCCCCCCTTTTTGGTGATTGATGACAAACTGGTTGAAGTTTTCAACGGGGATAAAGATATGTGAAATTGTAAAGGATAAAGGTATTGTCTTCGTAAGTAGCAAAAGGCTCCCCCTAAAGATGTGCATATAGTTGATTTGCCTTTGAATGCAAATGCACATGGCAGGTTGTACTTGTGGAGATCCTCTTCAACTTATGAAGACAATTCATCATGCACAATTGGTATGTCGAAGATAATGACATACATAATGAAAAATGGACGTCTGCAATAATGACTAAGTGCGGAATATAAGATAGCAGACGCGGAATTTATCATCGCATTACAGAGTAGCATAAAAACGTAGCAGACGACCATCAGTTTAAGTGTTACAACTCAAAGAACCAAATGTAGCAAAACGAGAGTTGTAAACACTAGGCAAATTATAAAGCACACGCCCATATGGACCCGCTTGAAGACTATCAACTCATATGCTTCTCCCCCTTTTGTCAGTAAGGACCAAAAAGGTATGAAGACATAGAGCCTCTACTCGTTCCCAGTTGGAGCAGGAGAGGGTGCAGGGTCGGTGTTGGTGTTTGGCGGTGCAGAAGTAGTTGGTGCAGTGTCGATGCGCGCTGAAGTAGGAGGCGGTGAAGTAGCATCATCTTGATCATCGATCACCCTGGCGTCAATTGTTACAACGGAGGAGGAGTATTCAGAATCTTCAAGAGATGGAGTTCGACGCATAACAACAGTCCTTGGAGGAGTGTGGTCAAACTTAAATCTCTCTGTGAAGCCATCGTCTTGAAGATCCGCTTCAGCACTCAGCAAGGTCAAACTCTTCCAAGACCTCCGACATGTTTCATGAGCAACAAAGGCATTCTTGGTGGCAAGATTGCGAATGCGATTGACATCCACCAAGAGGCTTTGCATCTGACGCTTTAACCAGAGGTGATGCTTGTCCTGTTTCTGATGAAGGGCAACCGAGAGCTCTCGGTTATTCAGGACACGAGATCGCTTCTGAGGCCTTTGGGCGATGGTGCTCTCAGTGGCTTCGGTTTCAGTGTGTCGAGGTTGACGAGTACGGCCAGCCAGAGGATAAATGCGTGAGACTGCTGGAACTCCTTCAATCTGCCGAGTGAAGCTCTGGTGATCAGCGTTGTGAAGACTAACATGCTCTTTGGCAGGCTCTTGGTAGATAGCTTCAGCTGACATATCAACCTGAGGCAAGAAGATTTGATGGTTGCGAGCAGAGGGCTGATAGGTGACAGCTGAATGCAGCTTGATGAGGCGCATAATCCAAGGGGCATAAAATTTCAGACCAAATAGATCAGCTCCAGACATAGTCATTTGCCTAATGAAGAAATCTTGAGCATTGAAGCTGATGCCATTGAAGATATAGAAGACCAAAGTCCTCATAGTGCCTTCAAGCTTGGCTGATGAAGAATGTCCTTTGACGGGCCATAGAGTACGCCTGATGATATGATAGATGGTGCGCGGCAGGTACTCTAGGTCTTCTACAAAGAATTCCTTAGGATATTCAACATCACTTGGCAGAGGCTTCATCATGCTTAGCATTTGGCTCATGTTGGGCTGGCGCTTCTGAAATATACTCTCCAAGGCTTCAGTGTGCAATTGACAGCCAGGTTCATACAGATCTCCTGGAGTGGGCAGGCCAGTAAGCTCAATGAGATCAAAGGCTTTAGCTTCATGATGGACATTGCCTGTCATCCACTCAAGGACCCATGTCTTCGGATCCCTGCTGTAGCCTCGAATGTGGAGGGTTGCATAGAATTGAAGAAGCAGCTCTTCATCCCAATGCTCTTTGTCTGTTACAAAACTGAGCAGGCCAGCATCACGGAAGCAGTCAAGAGCTTCCTCCAGGCAAGGCAGACCAGCAATAGCTTCAGTGTCAAGACGCATATGAGGGAAAATGCGCCCTTGATCATAGAGTACTCTTGAGTAGTAGTTGTGCTGCTGATGGCTCCAGAACCTATCTGATGATATTCTTGGCTTGGAATATGGGTTCTTGGCGCTGTCAAAGAAGGTGTTGTGCGCAGTGAAGCTATTGGCATTGAATGACCCTTGAGAGGTTGCAATACCTGGAAACCTTGGCAGTCTTGGCTTAGGCTTCTGAACTTGGGGCCTGTGCTCAACATGATGATCAAACTGAGGACCAGCAGCACGCGGTCCAGTGGTAGGTGGTGGAGTCAGAATGGGCCACCGGATAGTAACAAGCTGATCATATTTGTTGTATGCTTGCTCAATGGTATGGGGCCGTGGAGGCGGAACAGGAGCAGAGGCATTGTCTTCAAGCTGCAGATTTGCTTCAGGTGCAACATTGGCTTCAGGCGCAGCACTGGCTTCAGGCGCAGCACTAGCTTCAGGAGCAGTCACTTCAGGCGCAGTCACTGTGTCTTCAGGTGCCACATTAGCTTCAGCCATGACCACGTCATTGGCTTCAGTGTTGGTGGTGGCAGCCTCTGAATTTGTAACCTCCACTTCAGGAGCTGGAGGGTCGGACACGTTCTCCTCGAGAACAGGGGGTGTGGCAGTACGTTCATCTTCCGCTTGGGGTTGTTCTTCTCCTTGGGGTGGTTCTTCTTCGGCTGATGCAGCCGGAATATCTTCAGCCGCTTTGGCTTCAGATTCTGAGGGGTTCACAGTAGGAGCAGAATCAGGTGTAGATGGTTGCTCTACTCCTTCTGGAACACTTGGGGCGACGACTTGAGGCCTTGGTCCTTTGCGAAGCCTGCAAAAAGTTGGCGACGCCTGAGGAGATGGAGGTTTTTGGGCCTCAAAGTCTTCATCTTCAAGCACCGAACTGGTGTCTTGAGTTGGCTGAGGGGTGGCTGGTGTATCCTGTGGGTGATCAGCCCACGAGTCATCCTGTGCAATTGGCGTCAATGGACGACCAATGCTGATGCGTTCGCTGTTTGTAAGAACATGCGAAGAGTCAATGTTGTACTCGATCTGAGGAAGGACTTCATCATCTTCAACATTTTCATGAGGACCAATGTCTTCAGCTGCAGTGGGGTCAACAGCTGGAATGTCTTCAGCCTCTGAGGGAGCAGGCTCATGAACAGTCATTCGACGTTCTCTTTGGGCAGATGCAGGGCGAGCAACTGAGATTGGCTCGACAAAGATAGGCTCTTTGGAAGCAGCCTTATCCTTCTTAGTTTTGCGCTTCTTGGTGGGTGGAGCTTCATCAGTAGATTTCTTGCGCTTGCGAGCTTCAGCTTCAGCCACCTTTATCTTCTTGAGCTTTGAAGCGGTTGGGGTTGCCTTAGGCTTCGAGCTAGTCATGCTAGCAGGGAAGACTATGCGAGGCATTTCCTGCCCAGATTCTTCAGCTTCGGGCACATGTTGCTTCTTCTTCTTCTTGGCAGCCATCCTTGGGTCAATGCCAGGACGCCCAAGGGCCTTGCGCTTTTCAGCTTCATTGAACGCTAGAACGCATTTGGCAGCCAAGTCCTTGATTCGCTCACAAGAACCTTTAGCTTCATCACGCCTCTGGCGAAAGGCTTCCTTGAGCTCATGCATCATTACCTTGAAGTTTTGAATTTCTTGTACGCTGAGCTTGTCAACATGCTTCTTGAACTGAGCCTTTTCATAGTCAATATTTTGCTTCAGCTCAACAATTCTCTGAGCCAGAGCCAGCTCAGAAGCAATGGCGCCATGGAAGGAGACGCTGAGGCCAACTGGAAGTTAAAGATCGTCGAAGCTGAGGTTGGGGGTGTCAAACCATTCATCAATGAAGTTATTGAGCACTATAACGTCAAAGAGCGGCAAACCATTGAAGATTTCAGCATCTTGCTTGCTCTTGATCAATAGCTCCAGAGCATCGTCACCAAGATCTTCACCACTTGAGAGATCAAGGGCATCATTGGCAGTCTTCAGAACTGCGTCAGGAGTGAGAGCTGGACAGGGGTTGCGTGATGGCTTCCTCTTCAGCTGTCCGCTCTTGGAGATACGAGAGTGTTCCTCAGATTGCACACTTGGTGCAGGTGGAGCAGTGGCCAGAGGCTTCACTCTAGAAGCAGTTGGAGGAGTGGTCTTCGAAGCCTTTGATTTCTTCTTCTTGGGCTTAGGTGTTGCAGGTGCTTCTTCAGAATCGGCATCTGCCGCAGGCTGATCCACATCCGCCCCTTGAACCCTGATGTGACTGATGAGGCCTTCTAAGTTGTAGAAGGGCCCAACCAGATTTGGTTCAGCTTCGCGCGTGCCATCAGCGCGGGGCGCAGAGGGGCCAGGATTGAAGTATAATCCCCAATGCTTCTTGTTCTCTTTGGCCAAGTTTTTGACGTACTGAAGATTTCGCTTGAACATATTGTCGTCGCGACACCAGAGCAGAGAGCTAGGATCAGCATCAGCAGGCTGAGGCCCTCTGACCATGCAAGGATAGAAGCCTTGAGCAATGGCTTCATCACGAGTCTTGGGGGGAAGATTTTTATAGGTGATATCTCCCCATGGATGCTTGATGGCGTTCTTCTCAGCATACTCTTGGGTCACAAACCTATACTTAAACCACTGTTCAGCCCAGTATCTTCGAATCCATTGGATTCGTGTCTTCCTCTGATTATAATCCTCCTCTGGATCACTCTTGTATATCTCAATGAGATCAGGAGGCAAATCTATGGAGGTGTTGCCACGGAGCTGTCTGCCACCCTTTCTAACTGTCTTGTCAGTTGCCATTTGCTTCAACCTGAAGGGATTCAAACTGAATGGCTTCAAAACAGGCAAATGCTTTGGTCTGCTGGTCAGACAGGAACAGTCTTCAAAGGAGTGAATGTGACGCTGCAAAAATTCTGCAAATGAATGCAGACTATGAGAACCAAGGGATTCTCCCACGGACATGTACCTGTGACAGCATTAGAGATGCGAGGGAAGGGGAAGAGGTCATATGCATTCTCAGAAGTTTTGAAGATTAAAACAGTTTTGAAGACTTTGACCTCATAGCACGAAGACATTCACTCATGAGAGTTGGTTCCAGATTTGTACGAATCCACGAATAGGTACGAGTGAGGAATCTAACTATGGTTGAAGCATATGTGAATGTGCTAGGCAAGATATGAGATGCAGACAAGATAGATCTATATATCTAAGTAGGCAGAAACCTCTTGTGGTAAAATAGATGAATCTTTATGGATCAAGAAGATGGTAAAAGGCAAGTTTTATTTACCACACGATGAACTGCTTAGACGGAGAGGAGTTGGATGCCCAGCAGTTCGGTCTTCCGTGCCCTAACTTGGCGACGGAGAACAGCTACGGCGACGACGGAGTAGAAGATGTCTGCGGCTGGCGTGAGGACGGCGTCGACGAGGTTGCGGCAGCGAAGCGCTTCGTCGCCGGCGTCGTCGAGAGCTAGCGGAGGCGCTAGGGTTGGTCGAGGTGGAGAGGTGGTAGAAGAAATTTTGACCGTGATGGGACGTGCATTTATAGGCATGGGAGACGGCACAACGCAATTACGCAGGTGCCCCTGACGGTTCACGTACGAGTGACACGTGGCGGTCAGGTAACGCGTTGGGAGTTGTCCCATGATCCCACGTTCACCACGACTGTCGGAGTGGTCGTTCCGGCTTCTCCGGGTTTCAGGCATAACGGATGGAGCATTAAAATCAGATTTAAAGTTTGTCTCCATATCTTCTGTTGACAAGGACGCAGAGAAGATATTCGACAGTTTCAACAGAATGCATATGATTTGGACAGACAGAGTGTGAGATGAGAAAGCATAGAGAGGTTAGGGTCCGATCACATTCACTTAGTCCAAAAGATTCAAATATGAAGACATAGCTATAAGTGAATGCTGTTGAGGACAAAACACAACTCTCTCTCTCTATATATATATGTGTGTGTCCTATGCGAAGATAAACCAAGTGCGAAGACTTTGCAAATGTAACGCCACGAGAAACACTTCAAACAAGAATTTGGTGGTGGCGTTACCCACCGTATAGGAAGTATTAGACCCAGACACGACGCACAATTATCGTGTCCCTCCGAAGTCAAATTCCATGTTAATGTATTCACACTTAGAATGTAAGTCTTCATTGATTGAAGATATACTCTACTTCGTGTGTTGCACATCTAAGTCATCAATATGCATAAGTGTTAGGATGTGTGCCTGATTACAGGACATTTGAGGATTCTAAGATATTTAGCTCACACCGCAACTTGCAAAACCTTTTCTCATCCAAGGGCTTTGTGAAGATATCTGTCAGTTGCTCTTCAGTGTTGACGTGTATGATATCAATATCTTCCTTCATGACATGATCTCTGAGAAAGTGATGATGAATTTCAATGTGCTTTGTCTTCGAGTGCTGAACTGGGTTGTTGGCAATCTTGATAGCGCTTTCATTATCGCAGTAGAGTGGCACATGCTTCAGATGGACTCCATAGTCCTTGAGTGTTTGCTTCATCCAGAGAAGCTGAGCGCAGCAAGATCCAGAAGCAATGTATTCAGATTCAGCAGTGGAGAGTGATACACAGTTCTGCTTCTTTGAAGACCAACAGACAAGTGATCGTCCCAGAAAGTGACATGTGCCTGATGTATGAAGGAAATATGCCCTAGAGGCAATAATAAAGTTGTTATTTATATTTCCTTATATCATGATAAATGTTTATTATTCATGCTAGAATTGTATTAACCGGAAACTTAGTACATGTGTGAATACATAGACAAAACAGAGTGTCCCTAGTATGCCTCTACTAGACTAGCTCATTGATCAAAGATGGTTATGTTTCCTAACCATAGACATGAGTTGTCATTTGATCAACGGGATCACATCATTAGGAGAATGATGTGATGTCACATCCCTAGTCAGTGCTTGCATTAGGACTAGCTAGAGTGTGCATCATGTTTACTTTTCAAAGAAACTTGAAATGGGAATGACAGAAACCCCAGCACCCCTCTTCTAACAACTAGGGTTTGATAAAATCTTTTCCAATGTACCCAAAATGCCCTTCAAAAATGTTCATCATTTCTGCCTTGGTCTTAAACCTCTGCCAAAAATGGTGCACAATTTTCTAGGACATCCAAGGTCTCTGGATTAATTCATATGGTATTTGCATTTGGGCATTTAAATGCTACAAAATATTTTGTGTGCCCAAATAATCATAAACTAAAATGTTCCATGCTGTTCATATTATATACAGTGGGCATGACTAGTTTTATGAGCTATAAAAATGTTCTGGCATTTTTAATAATTCTACAAAGTTGCAAAAGAAATGAAACATAAAGGAAATAGAAAAAAAGAGAGAGAAAGAGCTTACCTGGCGCCTAACAGGCCCACCTGCCGGCCCAGCCCAGCCACCGCTCCAGCGAGCTGCTTGGCTCGGCCAGGCAGGCAGGCAGGTGCTCGACGGCGGCCGCAGCGCGCGCCACGCAGCTGCCCGCCGCCCTGCTTCCTCCCCTCGCCGTTCTGGTGGGTGGGATCGATTCCCCACTTCCTTCCCGAGCTCGCTGACACGCCCACTCCTCCCCAGCTTCTCGCCCTCGCCTTCCGCGCACCATGGCCGACGCCGCCGTGCTCGCGCCGTCGTGATAGCCGCGTCCACCGCCGTCCCTGAGCTCCGTCACCATGTCCGTCCGCTCCACAGTCCTCAACTACGTCGAGCAGGCTGAGCCCCGAGCGCTCGCCCGCTCTGGAGTCGCCCCCGACCCCGTCTTCCCCAACTCCCGCCGCAGAGATCCCCATCGCCGCCCCGCTCAGCTCCGACCGTCCCCGAGCCCACCTCGACGTCTACTGCAACCGCCGTGAGCTCAGCTCTGTCTTCCCCCTCTCCGTTAGCTCTCTCCTGCACTGAACGCACCGCACGAGGCTCACCTGCACGCGCCGCCGCGGAGCTCGTCGCCAACGAGGCTCCGGCCATCTAACGGTCCGGCCACCGTGCCCACCAGCTTCACCGTCACATGTAGATGCTGTAGGATCACTCCACGCACTTCTACGAGCACCGCACCGACGAACTCGACCTCGCTCGAACTCCGGCAGCCGCTGGACTCGTCGCCGGCGTCGTTTTCGGCGACCCCGAGGCCAGCCACCACCACCACTCGACGTGGCTCACTCCCAGCTACTCGTAGGTGTGCTCCGCCGTCGTTTTGGCAGCCGGAGCACAAAACCCGCACCTCACCGCCGCGTTTGGCCTCGCCGGCGGCTAAACGCCAGTGAGTCAGCCCTGTTTGACCAAGGGTTTGACCCCCTTGGGTCACTGACATGTGGGCCCTGCCTGTTAGTCAAACCTAGCTTAGTGTCTAATTTAATTTTAATTAGTCAGTTAACTAACTGTCACACTGACCAGTGGGTCCCACTGGTCAGGTTTGACCTGGACCGCCCTGTTGACTGGCTGACGTCAGCATGATGTCATGCTGACGCAGTAAAGGATTTTCTGGGATTATTTGATTTAAAAACAATTCAGGAAATTCTAGAAAATGCTTTAAACTTCAAAAAATCATATAAATTCAACAGTGGCTCAGATGGAAAAGATTTATATATGAAAATTGATCAGAAAAATCTAATCTTTCCAATGGCACTGGTTTCATGCATGTTTGAGCAAGTTAACCTTGCTGTTCACATTAAAACATGATAATGCACTTAATTAAATAATAGTTTGGGTTTCAATTTGAATCTTTGATTCAAATGGGCTCAAACCCTTCTGGTTATAGTTGCATTAGCCCAAAACACATGCATCTTGCCATATCATGAGCATGCATCATATTGTTGCATTTGTTTGCTTATTGATTGTATCGTCGGTATTCTCCGTGTTAGGTCCTGCTCCCGAGGATACTTCTGCGTATCCAGCTGAAGAGCAGTACCCGACAACCACTCTGTCAGGCAAGCAATCATTGATCATTCCGATACAAACCCATCTTCTCGCTCCTGCTCTCTTTTACTGCATTAAGGCAACATCGTGTGAACTGCTACTTGCTGCGGTAGTTGAACCCTATTCCCTTGCATGACCTGTCATTGCCACAGTAAATAGTTGAAACCCACTAGCATGTGAAGGAGTTGATTGAGCCATGTGATGTGTGATCCACCATGCTATTTGTTTATGTTGCCTGCTATGCTTAGAGTTGTGTCAGGTCTGATTCATCTGGGTGATGGATCAGAGTGAAATGATCATACCGGTAAAGAGAAGGAAGTGTGGAACATGTTTGGTAAAGGTATCGATGAAAGGCCATGTAGGAGTACGTGGTGGGTTGTTTCATTGGAACCGTCCATAGGACCCGAGATCTGTATGTGTGGTTCAAGTTCCAGCTACTACCACACATTGGGCCCTGAAATATGACCCCGCTCGACTTATTGACTGCCCATGTTCTCTGTCCAGGAGTTGCAACTAGTTTCTGGTGTTTGTAGTTACTGGTGGTCGTGCACAGCGCTGACCCTCGGGGTGGGCTGTGATGCGACAGGTACGTGGCACAGTGTACCTATAATGCCCAGGATGGGACTATACCTCCTACGTGTCGAGTCACGACTTAAAGGTATAAGCCCATTCTGGAATGATCTCAAGTTTGGTATCTTTGCACGACTCATGTAAAAATAGGGATGAAATTGCAAAAGGAGATAGTTGGCTTACACTCGCCACTTCACACAAACATTACATAAGCAAAACATCATTCAAAACATCACAACCCGACTACGGGCGAAGATCCAAAAGAAAGATACCAAAACAAAAAGCCACATGTCAGAATCGCCCCTAGTAGAAACCACTACTGATCGTCAAAAACGTCACAAGCATACGGCTGCTCTCTTCATCGAGCTTCCAGTGAAGTGCTTGAACCAGCTCCTGCATCATTCTCGGCTGAACCTGCATCTGGTGTTGTAGTATCTGTGAGCCACGAGGACTCAGCAATCCCATAACCATGGGTAACAAGACTAGCAAAGCTTATGGGTAGGAAGAGGTAAAGTGGTGAGGTTGCAGCAGCGGCTAAGCATAATATGGTGGCTAACTTACGAGTACAAGAATAAGATGAGCATCTACGCAAACGGTCGCAAACTAGTAGTGATCGCTAAAGATCCTGAACTACATATGAGTCAAACATAACCCCACCGTGTTCTCTTCTCAAAGTGAAAAGAGACAGTCACGGTTACTCACACAGTTGTGTGTTTTACTTCGGATCCTCTGTCAAGTTTTCTACAACCGGACATTAACAAATTCCAATCTGCCACATAACCGCGGGCACGGCTTTCGAAAGATCATAACCCTGCAGGGGTGTCCCAACTTAGCCCATCACAAGCTCTCACGATTAGCTGAAGTGATAAATATAATATCATCACCCCTTATCTTAGGGAAATCCGATCAGGCTCGGCTTCCCGGTGCACAAGACATTTCGACAATGGTAAAACAAGTCCAGCAAGACCTCCCGGTGTGTCGACACCCTGATAGTAGCCGCGCGTGTCTCGTCTCAGGCCACATCCGGATAGGTGATCCTACGGGAGCCAATCCTCGAGTTTCCCCGTGGTGGCCCCGCAGTCTCCCCGTTTGGGACCAACACCATCAGCACTGGCCCCCCTGCTATGTAGAAAGAATCCTCGGGTAGCGCTAACTCCCTATGCAATTTAATTAATTAATTAAGTTGTTATTATGAGCAAATTAAAACCAATGTTGGGCCTTGCTGGAGGAGTTTTATTCAAAGACGAACTGTCAAGGGGTCCCCATCCACCCATCGTGTAAGGAACGCAAAATCAAGGAACATAATGCCGGTTTATCGGCGCCTAAGGTGGCATGAGTGGAACAAAACACCGAGCAAAAGGCCAAGCCTTCCACCCATGCCCAGTATATAGGTGTGTTAATAATAATAATAGATATTGTGATATTCCAACAACAAGTTCCCTCCTGGAACGATCTTCATCTTCACCTGCAACTAACAACGTTATAAAAGGGGCTGAGCAAGCGGGTAACATAGCCAAACAGTGGTTTTGCTAGGAAGGTGTCAAAGGTTAGAGGTTTCATGGCAACAAGGAGAGGCTGACATAAAAGATGGGTAGCGCGACTTGTAACGATAGCATCGAGACATCTAAGCATGGCAGTGGTAGTAAAGGTATCCAAGGGTATGATCATCTTGCCTGGGATTCCGCAAGGGAGAAGAACGGGTCCATGAAGTAGTCGAACGGAGCAACATAGTCGAGCGAATCCTCACAACTCCGGAACGCAACCGAAGCTAACAAGAGAAGCAACCGGAAAGAAGCAAACAACACGGTAAACACACAAGCATAAACATGTCATGATGCACAAGCAAGCATGATGCATGTCATGTTTTAAAATATGCATGGCATGGCAGAGTGCACAAACAACACTACAAGTTAAGTGGAGCTCAATATGCAACGAGTTGCATATTGACGAAACACCACATTTTATTTATTTAGTTGACTCTCGTTTATTTACAAGACAAGGTTAAATGTTTGTTAACATGGCAAGAGGTGAAGCAAAAACAAACTACCTATTTAGGCAAGTTTTAAAGAGGCCGGAAAGACAAACAACAATTCCGGAAAACCCCATATGCATGTTTAGTAATTTTAAGCAAACAACAATTCACACATATAATGTTGTTAACATGATGCGGATGACATGATCAAGTTTATGCAATTTTTATTAAAAGTGAACATGAAGAGATAAGGAGTATATGTCACCGTGGTGGAAGGAAAGGGTGCCACGGCAACGATCCGAAAATGATGCAACGGCAACATCTCGGTTCCGGTAACTCGTTGAGAGTCCGGTGCAAAAGAAAGGTGGCGTGAGCGAGTCGAACAAGATGAAAAGGTGGGGTGATCCCGTCACCGGGATCCCACGGGTCGGCGACGAGGCAACCGAGGAACATGACAAAGGACGAAACGGGAACGGTGCACACAAGGGGAACATCTCATACAACCACAAGCATTCGTCGACGGGTCATCGTCTCAGGGTTATACCTTCGGAACGTTCGTTCTCGAAGCGGTTCGAGTCGTCGAGGGACGTAGTCGTTCACGGGGCGTCGAGGGAAGTAGTGGAAGTAGTTGTTCACGGTCGACGGTAGTAGTACACAGTTCTTCGGCGACGGTAGTGGTACACATTTTGTCGAATCCACGGCGACGGTAGTTGTACTTGACGTGTCGCCGTGTAGGTGTACTCGTTTCGAAGATGAACTTGACGTCGAGGGTCTCCAAGGTCGACGGTAGTGGAACTTGGCGTTTCTCCTTGTAGTCGAACTTGACATCGGGCGTCGAGGTACTTGGCGGTCTCGGTCTTGTCAAACTCGTAGATGGCAGTAGAGGTACGGGGTCATCTCGGCACTTGGAGAAAAACATCGGAGATGGAGCTTGGCGATCCGGGTACGGGACTTGGCAACGACAAAAGGCAAAAACAAGTGCTGGTCGTGGGGATGCTCAGATCGGTGGCGGTCTTGAACTCGCGGCGAGCAACATGGCGATGGCAACATGGTAGTCGTCGAGTCCGGCAGGTCAAAGAGGCCCGAGTCCATGCCTCCAGCAGGTCGATGGCGGCCTGGGTCACCGGAGGGGCGCGGTGACGAGGCCCTGGTAGGAGACGGGCGCGGACGAGGGAGCTCCTCTCCCTCGAGCGAGAAGGAGTGGCACGGGGCGTCGTGCGGCTGGCCGTCACGGACGCCGGATGTGGAGCCATGGCGAGGCGGCGAGCTCGCGGCCAGGAGATCGAGGTTGGGGCCGGTGTGTCCTTGTGCACGAGGCGGCTGACGAGGAGCTTGCTCCAGCGAGCGGGCCGTGGTCGACGGTGAAGCGAGGCGGCAAAGGCTCGCGCAACGAGGCGGACAGGGGGTCGAGCAGGTGAAGTGAAGGGGATTGGGGATCGATCGGGGCTGGGGAACGAGCGGGCGAAGCCTCTGGGAGGGAGAGCGAGGGGAACGAGGGTTCGGGCGAGAGGAGAGGTGCGGCGGCTGCGGGTCGAGCGAGGGAGAGAGATAGGGATCGAGGGAGATGTCGCTGGCTCGGGCTAGGGTTTCGGTTAGTTGGGCCAGGAGGCCTTGAGCCAGATGGGCTGCAGGGGGGAGGAGGAGGCCCGCTGCGACTGGGAGGTGGCTGGGAGCCTGGCTGCTGGGCCATCTCTCCCCTCTATCTACTGTTGTCTTCCCCATACAGAAAAAATAGCAATGAAGAAAAAGAGAAGAAAGGAAGGGTTGGAAACAGAATTTGGACATGGGTTTAATTTTCTCGGACTCATAAAAATGAGCTTGATCCAAGAAAAATAGGAATGAGCATGGATGTGACGATGATTTCAAACTCGTTTGAATTTAATTCAAATGAGTTTGAGAAGGGAGTGGGTAAAAGGTATGTCCAAAAAGGTTGAGAATTTTTTATGGAGCTAGGGAAAATGACAGAAGGATTTATGGGCAAAGTTTGAGATCAAGAATTGAGATACAAAAGGCATGGAGAATATTATGCAAGTGTGTTATGGTGATTCCAAAGCAATGGAATAATTATATAGCTCCATATAATATTGAGAGGATATGTTATAAAGAGAAGTCATCCTTCCCTCGATTTAAATAGATCAAAAGATCTATGCAATTTATTTGGTTGAGATACAAAAGAAATATGGCATGATGGCATGATGACAAGATGCAATGTAAAAATAAATAACACAAGCACAAATGAAACACACGGAAGAACCCGGAACATCTGGAATCTTCTGGGACGTCGGTCTTCGGGCGTCACAACTCTCCCACACTAACAGAGGATCTCGACCCGAGATCCTAGAGATAGCACCGGATAGAAACGAAAGAGGAAGAGGTAAAACAAAGTTGCTTCTCCGACAAACGAGTGAAACCACGAACCTTGAGAGGTTAAACAAGTTGAATAAGAATACAACGGAGATGAACGAATAAGAAAACACTCCATTAGAAAAGAGGAACAAGGATCATTATGAGAACCTTATAGGTTGAAAGGCATGAAAGAAGAGCTTACGAACCAAAAGAATATGAAACCACAACGGTATAGCCAAGGAATAAGAATGACAAAATTTGGACAGCACTCCGACTGAAAATGGAAGGAATTGAACATGAACTTGAGGAGATGGAATGATACTTGATGAAATCAACATCATATTTCCTCCGAAACAATTGAAAGAATGGCACAAGGGGTAAGAAAGACTCAGACAGCACTCCGGTTGAAAAGAGAGGAAAAGCTAGATAAAAGACGGAACTTGAATTGATGGCACAACACTCCAGTTAAATAGATAAACAAGGAAAAGAACATGATCTTGACAAAACGAGATTATGGTCAAAGAGAGCAATATTACAATGCCTCCGGAATGAAAGAATAGAATATAGATCAACTAAAGAAATGAATGGAGAAGAAAAATGACAACTTCTCCCACAAATGAATTAGGAAAATCCTCCTTACAAAGAAGGGTTGAATGAGGTTGATGGAAAAATCAACAACGAAAATGAATAAGCTTGATGTGGGCTTATGGAAAACATCTCAAAGTTATGAGGTGACAACCAGCCACTTACGAAACATTTGATTGGATTGAGATCAACAAGGAGATGAAAAACTTATTTCACCGGAATGATAATGAAGAACTTGGGTCATTTATAAGCACCATAATTAGCAACAATCCTTAGGAAAAGCTTTTAGGTGAAATACAACCCAAGATTACTCCAACAAATAAATTGAAAGGTTGGAAAGATCTCCTGAACAAAGAAAATGATGGGTTTAAATATCTCATTCCTGACAACTTGTGAGTCATGAAACATGAAGGGAAAATTGTCAAGAATGACATAACACCATCTGAAAAGATAAGGTAGAAAGGATTGCAATTGGAAAGCAAGATGAAGAATGCTTGAGCTCCAACAAGAATCTTGATGAAGACTTCGAGGATGAATTAAATCTTGATGAACCACCATGAAAACTCCGGTAATGAAAGCATGAGAAGTGAAAGATGAAAAGAATAAGATTCAAGGCATGTGATGAATTAGATGGAGCTTTGAAATGATATAATTGAAATAACTTGGAGCTCCGGAAAACAAGATGAACAACTTAGAACCGAGAATATGATATGATGAACAAGCTCCAGACAAAAGAATTAAATCACCTTGAAGGAATAAGAATAAGAATTATGTCATGCATCTCCTTCACCAATTTAAATTGATGACAACCAAAGGATTTGGCATACTACTTATTCTTGTTGCAAGAATTAAAGAGAGATCTAGCACAACCTTGGATAATTAATCAACGAAGCACTGGTAGGATTATGAAAAGAACAAATGAATTAATATGATAACAACGGAAGAGTAATCTTGAAAGAACCACCGTAACAATTATGGAGACGAACGAAGAGGCATCGATGAAGAATATTTGGAGAACGAAGTTGAAAACCGAGAACGAAGACATATTCTGAAATGATGGCCTTCGGAGGATCACAAAGAAAAGAATTCATGAAATGCTTCGGATGGTATGAAAATAATTCCTCACAATCGAAACAATAATGAGGATGGCATGAAGCTAGAACCACGAATCTTGGAAGAACGGATAAGGATTCAAGAGGAACTCGTCTTCGAGTCTTCAAAATCTGAGAAGACGATGAGATACACCACCTTGAATTGTATAGGCACTCCGTAATGAAGAATTAAAAGGTTGAACCAATGATGAAAAAGAATTTGAAAGTGGTCCTGGAGAAGGATTGTGACTGATGGGATTCATACTTACGTCACACTAAGAAAAGAATTTGAGTATAACTCCAGAAAAATTAGAAGAGTTAGGTAAGATCCTGGGAAAAGACCTGTGGGTTAGGGCCCACTAAAGAAATCACCGTTGAAAAAGATTGCTGAAGAGATATTGCACCGGTTGAATTAAATGGCTTGAGTAAGATGATAAACCTTAAAATAGCTTGAACGGGTTAAGAATGGAAACACGAATCTTCCGAGGTATCATCAGCACTCCGGAGAAGAATAAAGAGATGTGAAGAAATAAGAGAGCCTTCGGATAAGAAATTCCCACATTGGAAAACATGTGAAACAAGAGGCACAGATATGATCAAGATCGAAGCTTGAATTTAGTCCACCAGAGAAGAATATTGGAATTAAGAATGATGAACTTGAAACTCTTGAGCATCTTCACGATAATTCACCGGATAAGAAAATTGAAGGAAAAGAATGAAGAAACCTCACATGAATAACATGGATACTTGATTAAGAATCTGACTCCGAGAAGAAGAAGGGTGGGAGGGTGGGGAAACAAAACAACTTTAGGATGAATGAAGCAGACAAATCGTCAGATTTCTCAACGGCGTCCATATGGAATAACTTGAAGAGAAGGCACACCGGTTGAAAAGGATTAACATGAAGATCTCGATGGTCAAGAAGAATTAGCACTCCCATAGAAATATGAGAACACCGATTAGGAAAGGTATGGAATCAACATTTGACATCGAAGCAACTCGAATACCAGAATCAAAACAAAAACAAAGGATAGATATGTTGCAACATAATCTTCACAATATCATTCGAACAGAGAATTGAACGAATGAATTCCGTAGGTACATCAACTTGTCGAGAAGCCACTTGGAAGAACAAAAGGTAAATAAAACAACAAGGAGCAGATAGAACAAATACAAGATAGAAGCTTCGTCCCACATGTTCGTGCTGAAAGCTCATGGAACGTGTTACAAAAGGGTTTTGCAATCCCCGGATCAGCATAGCCAAGGACCCTTTAAGATGCAACTCCCGATCGGAACAACGCCCATAAAACTACTTCACTCAATGTAGAACCCCAAACTTCATATCATGCATTCATTGAAAGAATGCCTACGAGCTACTAGATGAACCCACCTATTAATTTCCGAAAGTTTCCAGTTATGCAATCAGGTGTTGGGGATACAGGGGAAGCACCGCGCACTCAACTCTAATCCTACATCCAGCTGTATCCATCCTTCAACACATAACCAGTTATTTCCGGAAACCGTTTACCTCGGACCTTTGAAACGCATCTACTATACGAGCTATGGCAATACTCCCGAACTACCTCCCCAGTACTAGGTGATGTCGGGGTTATCTTGCCACTAACCGCATAGGAGAGTTTTCTATAACGGCCGTCTTAAGTATAACAGAACTGATGCGATATATTTGTGACGACAACACCTCGGAGCTCAACTCCCCGGGACACTGCCACAACCCCTAATGTCAGGAGGCAGCGAGAACAATGTTCTCATCACAAAGACATCGGAACAATCCAAACAATACCCGCGTGATCCTAAAAAAATTTGGTGCATTTTTTAGTTTAGAAGAGATAAGAGTAATCGTCAGGAGTCCTCACCAGAGTGAAAAGGGATGAGGAGCAAAAGAAATCCTACTCTCCGATATATATATAGGACTCAAAACATTTTCAAGTGTGTGCCTAGACTCAACCGTCAACGATTCGATCAATCAGTGGGGCTTCTAGGTCGGAGAAGGCTCTGAATACCAACTTATAATGCCCAGGATGGGACTATACCTCCTACGTGCCGAGGCACGACTTAAAGGTATAAGCCCATTCTGGAATGATCTCAAGTTTGGTATCTTTGCACGACTCATGTAAAAATAGGGACAAAATTGCAAAAGGAGATAGTTGGCTTACACTCGCCACTTCACACAAACATTACATAAGCAAAACATCATTCAAAACATCACAACCCGACTACGGGCGAAGATCCAAAAGAAAGATACCAAAACAAAAAGCCACAGGTCAGAATCGCCCCTAGTAGAAACCACTACTGATCGTCAAAAACGTCACAAGCATACGGCCGCTCTCTTCATCGAGCTTCCAGTGAAGTACTTGAACCAGCTCCTGTATCATTCTCGGCTGAACCTGCATCTGGTGTTGTAGTATCTGTGAGCCACGAGGACTCAGCAATCCCATAACCATGGGTAACAAGACTAGCAAAGCTTATGGGTAGGAAGAGGTAAAGTGGTGAGGTTGCAGCAGCGGCTAAGCATAATATGGTGGCTAACTTACGAGTACAAGAATAAGATGAGCATCTACGCAAACGTTCGCAAACTAGTAGTGATCGCTAAAGATCCTGAACTACATACGAGTCAAACATAACCCCACCGTGTTCTCTTCTCAAAGTGAAAAGAGACAGTCAAGGTTACTCACACAGTTGTGTGTTTTACTTCGGATCCTCTGTCAAGTTTTCTACAACCGGACATTAACAAATTCCAATCTTCCACATAACCGCGGGCATGGCTTTCGAAAGATCATAACCCTGCAGGGGTGTCCCAACTTAGCCCATCACAAGCTCTCACTATTAGCTGAAGTGATAAATATAATATCATCACCCCTTATCTTAGGGAAATCCGATCAGGCTCGGCTTCCCGGTGCACAAGACATTTCGACAATGGTAAAACAAGTCCAGCAAGACCTCCCGGTGTGTCGACACCCTGATAGTAGCCGCGCGTATCTCGTCTCAGGCCACATCCGGATAGGTGATCCTATGGGAGCCAATCCTCGAGTTTCCCCGTGGTGGCCCCGCAGTCTCCCCGTTTGGGACCAACACCATCAGCACTGGCCCCCCTGCTATGTAGAAAGAATCCTCGGGTAGCGCTAACTCCCTATGCAATTTAATTAATTAATTAAGTTGTTATTATGAGCAAATTAAAACCAATGTTGGGCCTTGCTGGAGGAGTTTTATTCAAAGACGAACTGTCATCCACCCATCGTGTAAGGAACGCAAAATCAAGGAACATAATGTCGGTTTATCGGCGCCTAAGGTGGCATGAGTGGAACAAAACACCGAGCAAAAGGCCAAGCCTTCCACCCATGCCTAGTATATAGGTGTGTTAATAATAATAATAGATATTGTGATATTCCAACAACAAGTTCCCTCCTGGAACGATCTTCATCTTCACCTGCAACTAACAACGCTATAAGAGGGGCTGAGCAAGCGGGTAACATAGCCAAACAGTGGTTTTGCTAGGAAGGTGTCAAAGGTTAGAGGTTTCATGGCAACAAGGAGAGGCTGACATAAAAGATGGGTAGCGCGACTTGTAACGATAGCATCGAGACATCTAAGCATGGCAATGGTAGTAAAGGTATCCAAGGGTATGATCATCTTGCCTGGGATTCCGCAAGGGAGAAGAACGGGTCCATGAAGTAGTCGAACGGAGCAACATAGTCGAGCGAATCCTCACAACTCCGGAACGCAACCGAAGCTAACAAGAGAAGCAACCGGAAAGAAGCAAACAACACGGTAAACACACAAGCATAAACATGTCATGATGCACAAGCAAGCATGATGCATGTCATGTTTTAAAATATGCATGGCATGGCAGAGTGCACAAACAACACTACAAGTTAAGTGGAGCTCAATATGCAACGAGTTGCATATTGACGAAACACCACATTTTATTTATTTAGTTGACTCTCGTTTATTTACAAGACAAGGTTAAATGTTTGTTAACATGGCAAGAGGTGAAGCAAAAACAAACTACCTATTTAGGCAAGTTTTAAAGAGGCCGGAAAGACAAACAACAATTCCGGAAAACCCCATATGCATGTTTAGTAATTTTAAGCAAACAACAATTCACACATATAATGTTGTTAACATGATGCGGATGACATGATCAAGTTTATGCAATTTTTATTAAAAGTGAACATGAAGAGATAAGGAGTATATGTCACCGTGGTGGAAGGAAAGGGTGCCACGGCAACGATCCGAAAATGATGCAACGGCAACATCTCGGTTCCGGTAACTCGTTGAGAGTCCGGTGCAAAAGAAAGGTGGCGTGAGCGAGTCGAACAAGATGAAAAGGTGGGGTGATCCCGTCACCGGGTTCCCACGGGTCGGCGACGAGGCAACCGAGGAGCATGACAAAGGACGAAACGGGAATGGTGCACACAAGGGGAACATCTCATACAACCACAAGCATTCGTCGACGCGTCATCGTCTCGGGGTTATACCTTCGGAACGTTCATTCTCGAAGCGGTTCGAGTCGTCGAGGGACGTAGTCGTTCACGGGGCGTCGAGGGAAGTAATGGAAGTAGTTGTTCACGGTCGTCGGTAGTAGTACACAGTTCTTCGGCGATGGTAGTGGTACACGTTTTGTCGAATCCACGGCGACGGTAGTTGTACTTGACGTGTCGCCGTGTAGGTGTACTCGTTTCGAAGATGAACTTGACGTCGAGGGTCTCCGAGGTCGACGGTAGTGGAACTTGGCGTTTCTCCTTGTAGTCGAACTTGACATCGGGCGTCGAGGTACTTGGCGGTCTCGGTCTTGTCAAACTCGTAGGTGGCAGTAGAGGTACGGGGTCATCTCGGCACTTGGAGAAAAACATCGGAGATGGAGCTTGGCGATCCGGGTACGGGACTTGGCAACGACAAAAGGCAAAAACAAGTGCTGGTCGTGGGGATGCTCAGACCGGTGGCGGTCTTGAACTCGCGGCGAGCAACATGGCGACGGCAACACGGTAGTCGTCGAGTCCGGCAGGTCAAAGAGGCCCGAGTCCATGCCTCCAGCAGGTCGATGGCGGCCTGGGTCACCGGAGGGGCGCGGTGACGAGGCCCTGGTAGGAGACGGGCGTGGACGAGGGAGCTCCTCTACCTCGAGCGAGAAGGAGTGGCGCGGGGCGTCGTGCGGCTGGCCGTCGCGGACGCCGGATGTGGAGCCATGGCGAGGCGGCGAGCTCGTGGCCAGGAGATCGAGGTTGGGGCCGGTGTGTCCTTGTGCACGAGGCGGCTGACAAGGAGCTTGCTCCAGCGAGCGGGCCGCAGTCGACGGTGAAGCGAGGCGGCAAAGGCTCGCGCGACGAGGCGGACAGGGGGTCGAGCAGGTGAGGTGAAGGGGGTTGGGGATCGATCGGGGCTGGGGAACGAGCGGGCGAAGCCTCTGGGAGGGAGAGCGAGGGGAACGAGGGTTCGGGCGAGAGGAGAGGTGCGACGGCTGTGGGTCGAGCGAGGGAGAGAGATAGGGATCGAGGGAGATGTCGCTGGCTCGGGCTAGGGTTTCGGTTAGTTGGGCCAGGAGGCCTTGAGCCAGATGGGCTGCAGGGGGGGAGGAGGAGGCCCGCTGCGACTGGGAGGTGGCTGGGAGCGTGGCTACTGGGCCATCTCTCCCCTCTATCTACTGCTGTCTTCCCCATACAGAAAAAATAGCAATGAAGAAAAAGAGAAGAAAGGAAGGGTTGGAAACAGAATTTGGACATGGGTTTAATTTTCTCGGACTCATAAAAATGAGCTTGATCCAAGAAAAATAGGAATGAGCATGGATGTGACGATGATTTCAAACTCGTTTGAATTTAATTCAAATGAGTTTGAGAAGGGAGTGGGTAAAAGGTATGTCCAAAAAGGTTGAGAATTTTTGATGGAGCTCGGGAAAATGACAGAAGGATTTATGGGCAAAGTTTGAGATCAAGAATTGAGATACAAAAGGCATGGAGAATATTATGCAAGTGTGTTATGGTGATTCCAAAGCAATGGAATAATTATATAGCTCCATATAATATTGAGAGGATATGTTATAAAGAGAAGTCATCCTTCCCTCGATTTAAATAGATCAAAAGATCTATGCAATTTATTTGGTTGAGATGCAAAAGAAATATGACATGATGGCATGATGACAAGATGCAATGCAAAAATAAATAACACAAGCACAAATGAAACACACGGAAGAACCCGGAACATGTGGAATCTTCTGGGACGTCGGTCTTCGGGCGTCACAGTACCGGTTTCCCATTTGGTGACTCGGGAATCCTGTACACATCGTTTGGGGCCGTGAGCGACACCCCGGCCGGATCTCCCCATGGATGGAACCCAAATAGGCGATAAACCTGGACGAGAGACTTGAGTGGTTGGTTAGGTCGTGGTCTACACCCACGTCGGCTTTCGCTTGAAGTCTGCCGAGCACATATCGTGTGCAGACGCTAAGTGGTGAAAACATGTGTGAAGAAGTACACCCCTGCAGGGTTACCAATCTATTCGAATAGCCGTTGTTTGCGATACGGACTACTTGGTTACTCTTATAGCTCATAGACAAGTTGATGGATACTACTAAAAGCTTCAAGACAAGTGTGAGTGCCGAGGATGGCCCTTCCGTAGGGTGACGGAAGAGGATCCTCGGTGGTGTATTGTTGTGGTGAGTAGAGGACTCGTGTTCGTAGTAATATCTTGCAATCTGTTGAGAGTCGTAGTATAGGTTAGCCAAGAGTCAAAGCTGGCTTTCTGCTATGAACTCCACTACCCCCCTGTTGATAATATTGCATTTATGATAGGTTCTGTTGTAAGACTTGCTGAGTACCTTTGTACTCATGTTAGCTTAATAACTGTTGCAGAGGAGAACCCTGCCCCTTCTGATGGGTTCTACATAGACGTTGACGTCGACGAGTAGCTTGCTACCCAGACGGAGATCTGGAGCTTGTGAAGGGCCTTGTAGATAGTCAGGCTACACTAAGCCTGTTTTATTTTCTAAGTTGTCTATACCCAGACATGTAGCTTCCGCTTGTGCTTGTATGACTATATGACTTGAGTGTTGGGTCATGTGACCCCTACTTGTATGGATATGTTATGTATGGCTCTTGGAGCCTCTTAAATAAAGTACTTTGAGTCATAGAGTTCTGTTGTGATGCAATGTTGTATTTGCACATATTGAGCATATTGTGTGTATGATTGAAATGCTTGGTATGTGTGGGATCCGACACCTAGTTTTTTTTCCTTTGGTAGCCTATCTTACAGGGAAATGCCTCCTATTGCTTCCAATGAGCCTTGGTAGCTTGCTACTGCTTGGAACACGTAGGCTGGCCGGCATGTGTCCTTCTTCGTTCTTGTGTCTGTCCCTTAGGGGAAATGTCACGCGTTGTTCCTTTAAGTCCATGTAGCTTGCTACGACTTGGGTTCATACGTTGATGACCGACACGTTCGTTGCTGGGTCATGGATGCCTGTCTCTGTAATTTAGTGCCACTTTTGGTTTATAACTAGCCATGTCGGCCCGGGTTCTCTGTCATATGGATGCTAGCGACACTGTCATATACGTGTGCCAAAATGCGCAAACGGTCCCGGGCCAGGTAAGGTGGCACCCATGGGGATACCGTGCGTGAGGCCGCAAAGTGATATGACGTGTTACAGCTAGATCAGTGTGACTTAGGATCGGGGTCCTGACATGTGATGGACTAGACCCATCCGTTAGCTTAGCACTATGATCGTTTAGTTTTATTGCTATTGCTTTCTTCATGACTTATACATGTTCCTATGACTATGAGATTATGCAACTCCTGAATACCGTAGGAACACCTTGTGTGCTATCAAACATCACAACATAACTGGGTGATCATAAAGATGCTCTATAGGTGTCTCCGAAAGTGTTCGTGGTGTTGGCATAGATCAATACTAGGATTTGTCACTCCGAGTGTCGGAGAGGTATCTCTGGGCCCTCTCGGTAATGCACATCACTTAAGCCTTGCAAGCATTGCAACTAATGAGTTAGTTGCGGGATGATGTATTATGGAACGAGTAAAGAGACTTGCTGGTAACGAGATTGAACTAGGTATTGAGATACCGACGATCGAATCTCGGGCAAGTAACATACCGATAACAAAGGGAACAACGTATGTTGTTATGCGGTTTGACCGATAAAGATCTTCGTAGAATATGTAGGAACCAATATGAGCATCCAGGTTCCGCTATTGGTTATTGACCGGAGATGAGTCTCGGTCATGTCTACATAGTTCTCGAACCCGTAGGGTTCGCACGCTTAACGTTTGATGACGATCAGTATTATGAGTTTATGAGTTTTGATGTACCGAAGGTAGTTCGGAGTCCCGGATGAGATCACAGACATGACGAGGAGTCTCGGAATGTCCGATACATAAATATTGATATATTGGACGACTATATTCGGACACCGGAAGTGTTCCGGAAAAGTTTCGGATTTAACCGGATTGCCGGAGGGGGTTACCGGAACCCCCCCACGAGGGGGATGGTCCATAGTGGGCCTTGAGGAAAGAAGAGAGGCAGCCCATAGAGGCTGGCCGGCGCCCCACCAGGGAATCCTAGCTGGACTAGGATTGGGGGGCGCCACCTCTCCCTCTCCTTCCTTTCCCCCTCTTCCTTCTTGGTGGACTCCTACTAGGAATAGGATTGCAATCCTATTCCTAGTAGGATTGCCTCCCTGGCACGCCATAGAAGGGCTGGCCGGCCCCTCCCCTTGCTCCTTTATATACGGGGGCAGGGGCACCCTAGAACACACAAGTTGAATTGTTTTAGCCGTGTGCGGTGCCCCTCTCCACAGAAACACACCTCGGTCATACCGTTGCAGTGCTTAGGCGAAGCCATGTGCCGGTAGATACATCATATATATCACCACGCCGTCATGCTGGCGAAACTCTCCCGTGAAGCTCAACTGGATCAAGAGCTCGTGGGACGTCATCAAGCTGAACGTGTGCTGAACGCGGAGGTGCCGTACGTTCGGTGCTTGATCGGTTGGATCGCGAAGAAGTTCGACTACATCAACCGCGTCACTTGACGCTTCCGCTCCCGGTCTACGAGGGTACGTAGACACACTCTCCCCCTCGTTGCTATGCATCTAGTAGATAGATCTTGCGTGATCGTAGGAAAATTTTGAAAATACTACGTTCCCCAACAATGTAGACTTGCGATCAACTTTGTCACCAGCATAATCAGCATCTGAAAATCCTACTAGATCAAACTCTGAGCCCTTTGGATACCATAATCCTAGTGTTGCGGTGTAAGCCAAATATCGAAGTATTCGCTTCACAGCTAAGTGATGCGACTCCTTTGGTGCTGCTTGATATCGAGCACACATGCGAACACTAAGCATAATATCTGGCCTAGATGCACATAAATAAAGCAAAGAACCAATCGTGGAGCGGTATACCTATTGATCAACCTCTTTACCATTGGCGTCGGGACCCAGATGATGTTTAGCAGGCATTGGCGTCGAGTACCCTTTGCAGTCTTGCATTCCAATCTTTTTCAGGCAATCTTTAAGGTACTTCTCTTGAGATATGAAGATGTCGTTACTTTGCTGACGAATTTGAAGACCAAGGAAGAATTTCAGCTCTCCCATCATGGACATTTGATATTGCTCTTGCATCATGTGACCAAACTCATCACTGTATTTCTTGTCCGTGCAGCCGAAGATAATGTCGTCCACATAGATTTGGCAGACAAATAGCTCATCATCATATGTCTTCGTGAAGAGTGTGGGGTCTAGGGATCCAGGTTTGAAGCCTTTGCTCTTCAGGAAGTCTTTGAGAGTGTCATACCACGCACGAGGCGCTTGTTTGAGGCCATATAGTGCCTTGTTGAGCTTGTATACCATATCAGGACGTTTTGGATCTTCAAAGCCAGGTGGTTGTGCAACATACACTTCTTCTTCAATCCTTCCATTAAGAAAGGCACTCTTTACATCCATTTGATATAGAAGTATGTTGTGATGATTTGCATAGGCTAGCAGTATACGAATGGCTTCAAGTCTAGCCACAGGAGCAAATGTTTCATCGAAGTCAATCCCTTCAACTTGAGTGTATCCTTGAGCAACGAGACGAGCTTTGTTTCTGACCACTTGACCATGCTCATCTTGCTTGTTGTGATAGATCCATTTTGTGCCTATTATGTTGTGCTTGCGAGGATTAGGACGCTTGACAAGTTCCCATACATTGTTCAGCTCAAACTGTTGAAGCTCTTCTTGCATTGCTTGAATCCATTCAGGTTCCATAAAAGCTTCAGCAACTTTCTTGGGTTCAGATATTGAGACAAAAGCAAAGTGCCCACAGAAATTTGCAAGTTGTGTTGCTCTTGAGAAAGTCAGTGGACCAGGAGCATTTATGCTATCAATTATCTTTTCAACTTGTACTTCATTTGCAACACGAGGATGAGCTGGACAAAGATTTGCTCTTGTTGTTCATTGTCATCGTTAGGAGTGTTGTCTTTAGGTTGAGCATTGTCTTCAGGTTGATTTGGAGCAGAGATGATGAGTTCCTCATCAGGTTGTGCTTCAAAAGGCATGATCTCACCGGTTCCCATTAGCTTGATAGATTCATTTGGTGAAGCTTCATCTAGCACAGTTGGTAGGGTCTCTCTTTGTGAACCATTTGTCTCATCAAATCGCACATCCACAGTTTCAACAGTTTTATAGAGAAAGATGTTGAAGACTCTGTAGGAGTGTGAGTCCTTTCCATATCCGAGCATGAAGCCTTCATGTGCTTTTGGTGCAAATTTTGACTTGTGATGATGATCCTTGATCCAGCACTTAGCTCCAAATACTCTGAAGTAACTTATGTTAGGCTTCTTTCCAGTGAGGAGTTCATAGGATGTTTTCTTCAGAAGCTTGTGAAGATAAACACGGTTGATGATATGGCATGCAGTATCAATAGCTTCGAGCCAGGACCTTCTTGGTGTCTTGTATTCATCGAGCATCATTCGAGCCATCTCAATTAGAGTTCTGTTCTTGCGCTCAACGATCCCATTTTGTTGAGGTGTATACGAGGCTGAGAATTCATGAGTGATTCCCATTTCATCCAGATAAAGATCGAGGCTAGTGTTCTTGAACTTAGTGCCATTGTCACTTCTGATATGCTTGATCTTGATGCCATAAGTGTTCATGGTACGGTTGGCGAAGCGTCTGAAGACATCTTGCACTTCAGTCTTGTAGAGTATTATGTGCACCCATGTGTATCTTGAATAATCATCAACAATGATGAAGCCATAGAGACAGGCTGTGGTAGAGAATGTGGAGTAGTGAGTAGGGCCAAATAAGTCCATGTGAAGCAGCTCGAAGGGTTTGGATGTCGTCATGATTGTCTTTAAGGGGTGCTTGGCTCTATTCATCTTCCCAGCTTCACAGGCACCACATAGATGATCTTTCTTGAACTTGACTTCCTCGATGCCTATGACATGCTTCTTCTTTGCGAGAGTGTGCAAGTTCCTCATGCCAGCATGTCCTAGCCTCCGATGCCAGAGCCAGCACTCTGAAGCTTTTGCTAGAAGACATACGGCCATCTGCGGTCCGGCTGAGAAATCTACCATATACATATCACCTTTTATGTATCCTTCAAATACTAAAGACTTGTCAGATTCCATTAGTACAAGGCAACAAAATTTACCAAAGATCACAATCATGTTTAAGTCACAAAGCATTGAGACATACATTAAGTTGAAGCTAAGAGATTCAACAAGCATGACTTTATCCATGTGCTGATCTCTTGAGATTGCAACTCTACCTAAGACCCAACACTTTGCTTTTACCAGTATCAGCAAATGTGATGTGACTCTTGTTAGATGGACGCAAGGTTGAGTCCATAAGAAGATTCCGATCACCAGTCATATGATTTGTGCATCTGCTATCCATAATCCATTCTGACGACTTTGATGGCACTCCCTACAATGTAGTTAGGAGGATAGGCTTCACCAAAAGCCATTATGAAGCATAAACATTTGACATATAAGTGGATTATGAAAGCTTAGACTCAGGTTAGAACAGATAAGATGTTCAGCAAGTGATTCATGAATAGTATGAGCAGTAAGTCATTGGGGCATTTGATCTTGTGCCCTACAAGTGTTTTAGGTCCCCAGCAATAGCATCAGAAGCCGTTGATTTTCGGCTGGAGACCTTTCCCTGCAAGAGAAAGTTAGTTCTTCTTAACCACCCACATTTTCAGGGGTGGCTTAGAAGCAATGAGTCTAAGAGCAGCATCTGAGAATTTTGGCTTTGGAGCCCTAGCAAATAGTCCTGCAGGAGGAGAATAATACTCATAAGAATATGCAGAAAAATTCTTTGTTTTATGAACATAGCGGTTTGAAGAAACACGCTCATATTCATGGGTCTGAGTATGGTTTCCTTGCAAAACATCTGTGTTAGGGTGACTCAGGTGAGTCATTTGTCCGTATGAAGTCTTAGGACCATATGAAGCCTTTGGTCTGGGGTTTGTCTTCATCCCGGGAGGTGTCATGATAATATTTGCTGGAGGCTTCTCAAGACAGCCTTTGGGTACCCAGATCTTCTTCATAGGTGGCCCGTTCCTGCAGTTAGTACCAATATACCTGGCAAACACTTCACCATTTTGATTCTTAAACAGTTTATAGTTTGCATCAAAGGATTCATCAATGATAACAGGATTAGCACAAGTGAAGCCAGATAAGGTAGATGGATCCACTGAAGGTTCCTTCGCAGCAACCCATGTGGTTTTGGGATACTGCTCAGGCTTCCAGTATGATCCATCAACATTCATTTTCCTGTCGAACCCAACACCCTCTTTCCTAGGGTTTCGGTTCAGTATCTGCTTTTTGAGGACATCGCATAGAGTCTGATGCCCTTTGAGGCTTTTGTACATCCCTGTTTCAAGCAAAGTCTTCAACATAGCATTTTCATCAGCAATAGTAGTGGTATCCTCAGCAGAGGGGTTAGTTACCACATCAGTAGTTGAAGATATTGCAACAGTGGCAGCAGTAGAACATCCAGCAACAGATGTAGCATTATCACGTTCAATGCATTTTAGACATGGTGGTTCAAACTCTTCGTGAGTGGAGCTGATCAGTTGCGCGCGGAGTGACTCATTTTCCTTTTGAAGATCTTCATGAGCCGCTTTCAATTTCTCAAGTTCTTGTTTCCTTTGAATGTAATCGTGGGAAAGCTTTTCATGAGTTTTTTAGAGCGATTCATAAAGACCTTCAAGTTCCTTGTACTTAACATGAAGATTTTTTATGTCTTCAATTAAGGACTGAGAACGGGTCATTTCCGCGTCCAACAGGTCATCGCTTTTGTCTACAGTTTTTGAATATGTTCCATGGCTTTCTGCTATTCAATGGCAATTTTAGCAAGTGTTTTGTAGCTAGGTTTTGATTCACTATCAGAGTCATCTTCACTAGATGTTTGAAAGTAAGCATCGCGTGATTTTACCTTGGCACCGCGTGCCATGAAGCAGAAGGTGGGAGCAGAGTCGTCGTCCTCATCATCAATATTGGGGATGGGGCCATTGTCTTCAGTGTTGAAGATGGACTCCCACGTAGGCAGTGGCTAAAGCCAGACTTGCAGCACCAGAATCAGACTCCTCCTCCGACTCCACCTCCGCCTCTTCAGAAGCAGACTCTTCCTCAGAATCCATCTCCTTGCCAACAAATGTGCGAGCCTTGCCAGATGAATTCTTCTTGTGTGATGAATACTTTGATGAAGACTTAGAAGAAGACTTTGAATATTTCTTCTTTTTCTTGTCATCAGAATCATATTCCTTGCTCTTCTTCTTCTTCTTCTCATTGTCCCACTGAGGACACTCAGAGATGTAGTGACTAGGTTTCTTGCACTTATGACATGTTCTCTTCTTGTAGTCATGAGTAGAAGCTTCATCATTTCTTGAGCTGGATCGTGAAGACTTTCTGAAGCCTTTCTTCCTAGTGAATTTCTGGAACTTCTTCACAAGCATGGCAAGCTCCTTTCCAATGTCTTCAGGATCATCAGAACTGCAGTCAGATTCTTCTTCAGATGAAGAAACAGCTTTTGCCTTTAAGGCGCGAGATCGGCCATAGTTGGGACCATAGATGTCACATTTCTCAGATAGCTGGAACTCATGTGTGTTGAGCCTCTCAAGTATATCCGACGGATCGAGAGTCTTGAAGTCAGGGCGTTCTTGAATCATCAGGGCAAGGATATCAAATGAGCTGTCGAGTGATCTCAGGAGAGTCTTGACGATTTCATGCTTGGTAATCTCAGTGGCGCCAAGTGCTTGAAGCTCATTTGTGATATCAGTGAGACGATCAAAAGTGTGCTGGACATTCTCATTGTCATGTCTCTTGAAGCGATTGAAGAGATTGCGAAGGACGATGATCCTTTGATCTCTCTGGGTAGAGACTCCTTCATTGACCTTTGAGAGCCAGTACCAAACTTCCTTTGACGTGTGCAGAGCACTAACATGACCATACTGTCCTTTGGTCAGATGACCACAGATGATGTTCTTGACCGTTGAATCCAATTGAACGAGCCTCTTGACATCAGCAGGGGTGATACCTTCACTAGTCTTGGGAATGCCGTTCTTGACGACAAACCAGAGGTCCACGTCAATGGCTTCAAGGTGCATGCGCATCTTGTTCTTCCAGTAGGGATATTTGGTGCCATCGAAGACGGGGCACGCAGCGGAGACTTTGATTATCCCTGCAGTCGACATAGCTAAAACTCCAGGTGGTTAAACCGAATCACACAGAACAAAGGAGTACATTGCTCTGATACCAACTGAAAGTGCAGTATATCGACTAGAGGGGGGGTGAATAGGCGATTTTTATGAAATGCTTCAAAACATGGTAGTTTCGAAGACAAAAGATAAACTCAATCCTATTAGTATGCAGCAGAAAGTGGACTACACTAGATAAGCCATAGTCATGTATTCAATGAAGTGAAAGCACGAAGACTAATAGAAACTAGGCAGTAGGGATCACGACGAAAGAAGGAACGAAGCCAATCACAACAGGTAGATACTCAGTGAAGTCAATCAGATAAGGCAAGCATGCAATGACTTCACAACATAGGGCAGTAAGTAAAGGGAAGGAAAGGATAGAACCAGTAGCTCGGGGAAGACAGTGATTTGTTAGACCAGTTCCAGTTGCTGTGACAACTGTACGTCTGGTTAGGGAGGCTGAGATTTAACTCAGAAGACCGCGTCTTCACCTTGTTCCCCTTGAGCTAAGGACACCTAGTCCTCGCCCAATCACTCTGGTAAGTCTTCAAGGTAGACTTCCAAACCTCCATAGACTTCGTTCACCGACGATCCACAATGACTCTTGGATGCTCAGAACGCGACGCCTAACCGGCTGGAGGAAACACAATCCTCAAGTGTAATAAGTCTTCAGGTCACACAGATAGAAAGACTTCAGTGATGCCTAACACTCTTTGGCTCTGGGTGTTTTTGGCTTTGTCCTCGCATGGATTTCTCTCTCAAATGCCTCGGAGGTGGGTTGCTCTCAAACGACAAAAGCCGTGAAATAACTCTGAGCAGCCACCAATTTATGGTGTAGGGGGTGGGCTATTTATAGCCACTGGGCAACCCGACCTGATTTGTCCGAAGTGACCCTGGGTCACTAAGGAACTGACACGTGTTCCAATGGTCAGATTTCAAACACAGACGGCAACTTTACTTGACCTACAAGTAAAGCTGACTCATCCGACTCTGGATAAGATTTGCTCTCATAGTCTTCGCTCGAAGACATAGGATTTGGTTGAGCATCACTTCAGTCACTCTGACTTAGTTCACTTGGACCCCACTTAACAGTATGGTGGTTCCTATGACTCAACAAAGAAGAAAAGGAAACAACGAAACATCTACGTCTTCGCTTTCCATAGTCTTCACACAATGTCTTCTCATGTCATAGTCTTCGATATGATTATCTTCATATACCACCACTGATATCAATGTCTTCATACATTTTTAGGGGTCATCTCTGGTAGGAAAACCGAATCAATGAGGGACTACTACCTGTGTTATCCTGCAATTCTTACAAACACATTAGTCCCTCAACCAGGTTTGTCGTCAATACTCCAAAACCAACTAGGGGTGGCACTAGATGCACTTACAATTACTTCCCATAAGATCAATATGATCTCTTTGATACTTTTCATATTTTCTTTTATTCTGTCATGACTAAAGTGAGGAAATCAAGCCCTTGACTCAACACTAATCTTTAGTATATAGCTCACAAACCCGATTACAAAGGGTAAAGATCATAAAGCAAAAGCTCACAACTAGATCATGCTAACTTTATTCTACTAGATCAAGATACTACCAAAAGGATTGAACTAGGAAAAAGGTAAAGATAGGAGTGATGGTGATACGATACCGGGGTCACTCCCCCAAGCTTGGTAGTTGCCAAGGGGAGTGCACATACCCATATGATTATATCCCCTTCTTCGGAGGCGGTGATGATGGAGTTGTTGATGATGTAGGCTTGTTGTCCACCTTCCGAGGCATGGGCTCACCATCGTAGAAGGATGATCGAGTCTCCGGGATACTCAAATTTGCAGCCAAACTCATCTTCTTGAATCTATATTCATACTCACAGTTTTGGTTTTGCAGGTCATAGATCTGGGCTTGGAGATGTTCGATTTTCTCTTGAAGATTGGAGATAGCTTCCCCGAAGATCCTTGAGTCCAGCTTGAGGTTGTTGGCGAGCTCCGAGATCATCATGTGGTTGGCGTTGAGTCCTCGTTCCACCATACCTTGGCACTTGAAAACTTGCTGCTCCCTTGCTTCGAGTCTTGTCTCCACGCTTCCGGTCCTCCTTGGCCCCTCAACATCACGGATGTGCAGCACCCCCTCATGCAACTCCATGGTTTGAGGGTGATGCAGCACCTCCGCAAGGTAGGGGTTGATGACCTTCTCGAAGAACTTGTCCCTGGGGGTGTTGGAGGATGCCATGATGATCTAGATCTGTCAAAAACGGCAGCTCGAAACGAAAACAGAGGATTTTTGCGTGATACAGAGGTCAAAACCTTCGGGAGTATATATAATGAATTTTTACCGACCAAAAGGAGTAACATACAAGAAAACGGAGTCCGGGAGGCACACGAGGTGCCCACGAGGCAGGGGGCGCGCCCAGGGAAGAGGGGCGCTCCCTCCACCCTCGTGGACATCTCGTGTCTCTTCCGGACTGTCACTTATTTTTCTATTTTTCGAAATATTCCGAAATGGTGAAAAATTGCCTTTTAGAACTGTTTTGGAGTCGGTTTACTTACCGTACCACATACCTCTTCCTTTTCGGAGTCTGAATCGTTCTGGAAAGTGTCCCTTATGTATTCCTCCGGGGTTACGGTTTCAATAACATTGGTTTCAACATTTATAGGATTACCTGAGATATAATGTTTGATTCTTTGACCGTTCACCACCTTCGGATTTGTGCCTTCGAAGTTGTTGATTTTTATGGCACTGGAACGATAGACCTCCTCGATAACGTAAGGTCCTTCCCATTTAGAGAGAAGTTTTCCTGCAAAAAATTTTAAACAAGAGTTGTATAGCAATACAAAATCACCTACGTTAAACTCACGCTTTTGTATCCTTTTGTCATGCCATCTTTTGACCTTTTCTTTAAACAGCTTGGCATTCTCATAGGCCTGGGTTCTCCATTCATCAAGAGAGCTAATGTCAAATAACCTATTCTCACCGGCAAGTTTGAAATCATAATTGAGCTCTTTAATAGCCCAATATGCCTTATGTTCTAGCTCAAGAGATAAGTGCCAAGCTTTTCCATAAACCATCTTATATGGAGACATACCCATAGGATTTTTGTATGCAGTTCTATAGGCCCATAATGCATCATCAAGTTTCTTGGACCAATTCTTTCTAGACCTATTAACTGTCTTTTGCAAAATTAATTTCAACTCTCTATTACTTAGTTCTACTTGACCACTAGTCTGTGGTGATAAGGAGATGCAATTCTATGGTTGACATCATACTTTGCAAGCATTTTACGGAAAGCACCATGAATAAAGTGTGAACCACCATCAGTCATTAGGTATCTAGGGACTCCAAACCTCAGTAAAATAACTTCTTTAAGCATCTTAATAGAGGTGTTATGATCATCACTACTAGTTGGAATAGCTTCTACCCACTTAGTAACGTAATCAACAGCAACTAAAATATGTGTGTACCCATTAGAGGCAGGAAACGGTCCCATATAATCAAAGCCCCAAACATCAAATGGTTCAATAACAAGTGAATAATTCATAGGCATTTCTTGGCGTCTACTGATATTGCCAATTCTTTGACATTCGTCACAAGATAAAACAAACTTACGGGCATCCCTGAAGAGAGTAGGCCAATAAAAACCAGATTGCAATACCTTATGTGCAGTTCTATCTCCAGCATGGTGTCCTCCATAAGCTTCGGAGTGGCATTTGCGTAGGATCTGTTCCTGTTCATGCTCAGGTACACAACGTATAATGATACCATCTACTCCTTCTTTATAAAGATGTGGGTCATCCCAGAAGTAATGTCTCAAATCAAAGAAGAACTTTTTCTTTTGCTGGTATGTGACGCTAGGAGGTATAAACTTAGCAACAATGTAATTAGCATACCATGGAGCAGTACGAGAAGTATTTATGACCGCTAATTGTTCATCAGGAAAGCTATCATCAATAGGTTGTGGGTCTGATACGTCCAAAATGAATCACTATTTTATATCGTAATTCATCCTTATTCATTTATATATTTCACATTATGATGATGTTCTTATGTTGTTTTGGCCTATTTTACACAGTTTGCAACTTTCCGGTGCCGAAGCAGCAGACGCAGGATTCAGCGGTAAGAAGTGGACGCTGAGTTGCTGAAGAAGAATACCTCCAAATTACCTGAAAATCGACGGAGGGTATTTTCCAGAAGGATCACGAAGATACGCAAAAGAGCAACCAGAGGGGGGCCACAGGGTGCCCAGGCGGCCACCTGGCGCGGCCCCCACCCTGGCCGCGTCGGGAGGGCGCCTGGAGCCCCTGGCCCACTCCAGGCTCTCCCCTCTGGCTCCTCTTCATCCAGAAACCCTAAAGGGGAGAGAGTTTACGGAGGTCCGCCGCCGCTCCGTGGCGGAAACCTACAGAGAAGAAAAGCCATCTCCGGCGGGCAGATTCCGCCGGGGAGATCACCTCCCGGAAGGGGAGATCATCGCCATCGTCATCACCATCGTCACGGGCATCATCGAGATCATCATCAACATCATCCCCAACATCAGCACCATCTCCATCTTCATCCAATCTCATCTCACAATTGCAACTTGTGTTGTAATCCGTACTATCTATCCTCTCTACTCTATCAGTGTTGATTACTACTTTGTGGTGAATGCTATTGAGTTTTGTTGGAGAAATATCATTGTGTCCAGATTGTTTATCATCCATCTATCTCCACTGATCATGATCTCTTTTATGTCTTGTGAGTAGTTACTTTAGTTCTTGAGGACATGGGAGAAGTCTTATTGTTAGTAGTCATATGATGTTGAAGTAATATGTGTTGTTTGATACTTAAGTTGTGTTGTTATTTTCCTAGTGGCGTTGTGTGAGTCGAACACTCAACACTTCGCCTTATTAAGGACCTAGGGGAATACATTGTGTACAAAGAATGCTTACGGTGGGTTGCCGGAGTGACAGAAACCTGAACCCCAGTTCGCACGCTTTTGCACAAGGGAACAATGGATCATCGATCGTATTGCTATGGTTAGGCTTTTGCCTTAAATACTATCTTGTATTTGTGGATGCTTGCAAGGTGTTTAATCATAAGAGTGCACTCATCTTAGTCTAGAGGGTGTACTGGCATAGATCCACCCACTCAACACCTATCAACACATCACATAGTACCGATACGGAATATGGCGAAAGCACATGACTACCTCTCTCGTGTGTCCTCAAGAACACTTTAGCCTTTATAAGTTCAGTTGCTAGGCCTCTCCTTTGCTCAGAAAGGATTGGGCCACTTGTTACTCTCCAGTGCCTTTTACTTTGCTCGCTTTTACTTTCCTGTTGCTTATATCAAGAAAACCCCTAAAAAGTTATCTTTCAGTGCTTGCAGTTATTCCTTGCTCAGAATCACTTATCAATACCTTCTGCTCCTCGTTGGGTTCGACACTCTTACTTATCGAAAACGCTGCAATAGATCCCTTACGGTTATGGGTCATCAAGTACCGTTTTCTGGCGCCGTTGTCGGGGAGTGTAGCGCTATTGGTAAGTGAAGCTGGTAAGGAAGTTTTTATATTTCTGTTTTTATTTTGCTGTTGCTGCTCTTTGTCCTTATGGACAACCTTGCTATTGGATCGTTGCTTGTGGGAAGACGCCCCACATCTGTGGTGGTTGCTCCTCCCCCTACTGAAATTGTGCCCTATAAAATACCAGCTGGTATTATCGATTATGTTTTGGCTAATCGTTATGCAGGAGACAGACATCCCGGTGAACACTTGCTATATCTGTCACAACTATGTTCATTATTTAAGCTTGCAGGTGTATCAATGGAGTTTGTCATGAGGAAATTGTTCTCCGTATCGCTTATAGATAAAGCTTCAGATTGGTATAAGCTTCTCGATAACTCACACTTGCTTGATTGGCAAGAGCTTATGTCTCTCTTTTATACCAAGTTTATCCTCTTCATGAAATTCATCGAGACAGGAACTATATCTATAACTTTAGGTCTCATGACGGAGAAAGCATTGCTCAAGCTTGGGGGAGATTGAAGTCCCTAATGCTCAAATGTCCTATTCATGAGCTCCCCAAGAAAATTATACTTACAAATTTTTATGCCAGGCTTTCTCGTCAGGATAAGGAGATGCTGGAAGGCTCCTCTAGTGGGGTATTTCAGACAAAGAGCGTTGAAGAAAGGTGGGATCTCATTGAAAGGATCCAGAGGAATACCAAAGATTGGGAAATCGATAAAGGTATTGAACCCGCTATAAATTATGAGCATGATTATATTGAGAGCTATGTGAAAACTGATTACTTCAATACCTTTTGCTCTAAGATTGGTCTTGATTCCCATCTAATGATTGATTTCTGTAAGGATTTTGCCTCTCACGTTGATTCTTTTAAAAAGAAGAGAGATCAGCATCATGAACCTTTCAAAGAGTTACTTGTTGATATTCATGTTGCTGACCCTATTTTGCCTGCAGTTATATATGAAAAGCCTCCTTTTCCCGAAAGGATAAGGGAGCACTCTCTTGTGACAGGCATAATAAATAAAAGTGAGAGAAGAATTGATGAGCCTGAGGACCAGATCAAGGTCGATCCTCAAGTTGCATTGGTTAAAGACCTTGTTACTAATGATGTTTTGGATTCCAATGTAAATTTTTGTGCTGTTTCCACTAACCTTGTCACAGCCAAGAATAAAGGCCCAATTTTAGGTACTCCAGTAGTATCTGTTAAAATAGGAGATCACAATTATTATGGGCTATGCGATTTGGGATCGAGTGCTAGTGCTATCCCCTATTCACTTTATCAAGAGATCATCGGTGAGATTTCACCTTGTGAACTTGTAGAAGTTGATGTTACCATTCATCTTGCAAACAGAGCAACTATCTCTCCTATCGGAATTGTGAGAGACGTTGAAGTCCTATGTGGAAAGGTAAAATACCCTACCGACTTTCTAGTACTTGGTTCAGTGAGGGACAATTTTTGTCCTATTATTTTTGGTAGACCTTTTCTCAGAACTTGTGGAGCTATAATAGATTGCAAGAAAGGTAAAGTTTCTGTTGAATTCAATGGTGAGCCATATGAATTTAACTTTTCTAAGTTCTCTAAGCAGCCTCGTGGTACCGATTTACCTAGTGATGATAAAATTATTGAAAGTATTGCTTCTATTGCTATTCCCCCTAATGATCCTTTGCAGCAATATATGGAGGACCACGAGAATGAATTGCATATGCAGGAAAGAAATGAACTAGATGAAATATTCTTGAGAAAACCTGCTATCCTGAAGCACAACCTTCCGGTTGAACCTTTGGGAATTTTATCAAAACCAAAAGAAGACCCAGTGTTCGATCTTAAACCTCTTCCCGATACGCTCAAGTATGCTTATTTAGATGAAAAGAAAGTATATCCTGTTATTATCAACTCTAACCTTTCAGCATATGAAGAAGAGCGACTATTGGAAGTACTTCGTAAACACCGAGGTGCAATTGGCTATACCCTTGATGACCTTAAGGGGATTAGTCCATCTATCTGTCAACATACTATCAACCTTGAGCCCGATGCTAAACCAGTTGTTGATCATCAACGACGGTTGAACCCGAAGATGATGGATGTTGTAAGAACTGAGATTCTCAAGCTTCTAGCCGCAGGTATTATCTACCCTATAGCTGATAGTAAGTGGGTAAGCCCGGTACATTGTGTTCCTAAGAAAGGAGGTACAACTGTGGTTCCTAATGATAAGAATGAACTAATACCTCAGAGAATTATTATTGGATATAGAATGTGTATTGATTACAGGAAGCTGAACAAGGCAACCAGGAAGGATCACTACCCGTTGCCGTTCATCGACCAAATGCTTGAAAGGTTATCCAAAAATACCCACTTTTGTTACCTCGATGGTTATTCTGGCTTCTCTCAAATTCATGTTAACACTGCTGATCAAGAGAAGACCACTCTTACTTGTCCCTTTGGTACTTATGCTTACAGGCGTATGCCTTTTGGTTTATGTAATGCCCCTGCTACTTTTCAAAGGCGTATGTCTGCTATCTTTCATGGTTTCTGTGAGGAGATTGTGGAAGTCTTCATGGACGATTTCTCCGTCTATGGAACTTCCTTTGACCATTGTCTCCACAACCTTAATAAAGTTTTGCAAAGATGTGAGGAGACAAATCTGGTACTCAACTGGGAGAAGTGCCACTTCATGGTTAACGAAGGAATTGTTCTTGGTCACAAGATTTCCGAAAGGGGAATTGAGGTGGACAAGGCCAAGATCGAAGCAATTGAGAGGATGCCCTATCCAAGGGACATCAAAGGTATTCGCAGTTTTCTCGGTCATGCTGGTTTCTATAGAAGATTTATTAAAGACTTTTCTAAGACTTCGAGACCCCTCACTAATCTTCTCCAGAAGGACGTTCCTTTTGTATTTGATGAAGATTGTAAGGAGGCTTTTGAAGTTCTTAAGAAAGCTTTAATAACCGCTCCTATAGTACAACCACTTGACTGGAATTTACCTTTTGAGATTATGTGTGATGCTAGTGATTTTGCTGTTGGAGCTGTTTTAGGGCAAAGGGTTGATAAGAAATTGAATGTTATACATTATGCTAGTAAAACCCTTGATAGTGCTCAAAAGAATTATGCTACTACTGAGAAGGAATTCTTAGCTGTAGTGTTTGCTTGTGATAAGTTTAGGCAGTATATTGTTGATTCCAAAGTTATTATTCATACTGACCATGCTGCCATTAAGTACCTTATGACAACGAAGGATGCCAAGCCAAGACTTATGAGATGGGTACTCCTTCTTCAAGAATTTGATTAGCAGATTGTTGATAGGAAAGGAGAAGACAATCCGGTGGCGGACAATCTTTCAAGGATGGAAGATATACCGCATGATCCCATCCCAGTCAACGACAGTTTTCCAGACGAGCAACTTGCCGTTGTAAAAGTACAATCTCTTTTCGATCCTTGGTTTGCAGATTATGCTAATTTTATCGTTGCGAAGTATTTGCCTCCAGGTTTAACATTTCAGCAAAGGAAGAAGTTCTTTCATGATTTGAGGCACTACTTTTGGGATGACCCACATCTTTTCAAAGAAGGTCCAGACGGGATCGTGAGAAGATGCATACTGGAACATGAGCAGAAGGACATTCTCAGACAATGTCATGATAGTCCCTATGGAGGACATCATGCCGGTGAGAGGACCGCACATAAGGTTCTTCAATCAGGTTTTTATTGGCCTACTCTCTTTAAGGATGCTAGAAATTATGTTTTAGCCTGTGATAAATGTCAGAGAGTTGGTAACATTAGTAGAAGGAATGAGATGCCTATGAATTACTCACTAGTGATTGAACCTTTTGATTGCTGGGGTTTTGATTTTATGGGTCCTTTTCCTTCTTCGCACAAGTACACTCACATTTTAGTAGCTGTTGATTATGTGACCAAGTGGGTTGAAGCAATCCCCACTGAAAGTGCTGATCACAAGACATCTTTGAAAATGCTCAAAGATGTGATTTTCCCTAGGTTTGGTGTACCTAGGTATCTCATGACTGATGGAGGATCACACTTCACGCATGGAGCTTTTAGAAAAGCTTTAGCCAAGTACGATGTCAATCATAGAATTGCTTCACCGTACCATCCTCAAACTAGTGGGCAAGTTGAGCTCACCAATAGAGAGATCAAGTTGATCTTACAGAAGGCAGTAAATAGAAATAGAAAGGACTGGTCAAATAAGTTAGGAGATGCTTTGTGGGCGTATAGAACTGCTTACAAAAACCCCATGGGCATGTCCCCCTATAAGATGGTTTATGGCAAGGCTTGCCATTTGCCATTAGAATTAGAGCACAAAGCTTTCTGGGCTATTAGAGAGCTTAATGCTGACCCAAAGTTAGCTGGTGAGAAGCGTCTCATGAACTTGACTTCTCTAGATGAGTGGAGAAGTGAAGCTTACGAGAGCGCTAAAATGTTCATGGAAAAGGTAAAGAAGTGGCATGATAGGAGGATTCTGAAACGTGAATTTAATGTTGGTGATAAAGTTTTGTTGTTTAGATCCCGTTTCAGGTTTTCTCCAGGCAAACTACTTTCCAGGTGGGAAGGGCCATTTCATATTGAAGAAGTCTATCGGTCTGGTGCAATCAAGATTAACAATTTTGAAGGCACCAAACCTCAAGTTGTGAATGGGCAAAGACTTAAGCATTACATAGCAGGAGACCCTGTCAATGTTGATGTGAATATGATATACACAACAACTCACGAAGAACATGTTGCAACCCTGTTTCAGACACCAGCAGAAGCAGAATAAGAAAAGGTATGTATTACGGTAAGGAAACATCGCGAACCGCCATAAAAGTTCCATATTATGAGTTTTTGCAAAATTAGGAAAATTCTAAGCCTAAGTGGAGCCGGAGACAAGCTCCAGGGGGCCCAGGCGCCCCCCTGGCGCGGCCTACCTCCTGGCCGCGCCGGGAGGCCGCCTGGGCACCCAGGAGTCCGTCTCCGACCCCACTTTAGCTTGTTACCTTCCTTTCTGTGCAGAAATTTTTGCTATATATTTGCCCCGATTGTTCCGGCAACGTATCTCGCGATTTCGTGTGTTTTCTTTTCGATCTATTTCTGCCAGGATAAAAAGTTATTGTTAGAGATGTCTTCTTGTGGCTCGAGCGGAGAGGACTTCTTGGGATGGCGTCTACGTCAAGTCCAGAAGGATCTTAATCAAGGGAAGCACGTTGACTGGGCTACCGAAGAAGAGATTGCCGCAAGACAAGTGGAGATGGAGCGCTCCGTGAGGGAGGAAGTCAAGACTATCACTGCCCAACAACAAGGAGGCCCAAGAAATCCCATCATGGTGGGATCTGTCCAACCTCATTATGATCTTTCTCTTAACCTTTCAGGGCCCTCTACTTCACTTGAAGATCAACGTACGCTCTCCACCATCTCCGAGGCTTATCGCATCACCAATCAGCTGTGTGAAGATTTCCGTGTACTAAAGGTACAAGTGGAGATCTTGGAGAAGGAAAACCAAACCCTTCGCCGTGTCATAAGAGATTTGAAGAATCAACTTCAACAAGAATGAGGAGTGAAATCTCCTTGGGTAATGGCATCCCCTTGGCTTGTTCCAAGCTTGGGGGAGTGCCCGGTATCTTTATCTTTATCTTTTGTCTTTTAGAGTCAAGTAGAGTCGTATCATGTCTAGGGAGGTTATTATATGAAATAGGTGTGTGCATTGAGGTCTATCCCTCCTTCTGTGGAGAGATTGTATCCGTGAGTGTGGAGTCGTCTATGATGGAATATTAATGAGAAGTCTATTGGTTCCTTTGCTGCACTCGGTATTCTCTTCATGCAATCGACCTTATATGATGATTCTTATGGGGAGTATTGACCTTATATCAGGTATGGCTTTGAAAACTTTATTTAATCTTGGCAAACATAGCTTTGGTCATAACAACAAGCATGATTTTCTTAAAGTAGCGACATAGCCAAAACCTTTATGTTATTATGCTTGAAGTGTTATGCTGACAAGGAAGACAACTTGATGTGTTATGCTTATTTTAATGTTTATGCTTTATATTGCTTTGCATCTTAGTCATCATCAATTGTCTGTTCTCTCAAAGCCTTTGCTAGCCTAAACTCTGTACTAAGCGGAATTCTGCTTGTGCATCCATACCCTTAAACTAATACCTTCCATATGAGTCCACCATACCTTCCTATTCGTGGTATTCCACTACCACCTCCTAAAGTATAGAATTTATGTGTTATCCTTAAATGTTCAAAATCTTCTATTTTGTGCCCGTGTTTTAGCTCATGAGGAAGTAGTAGTTAATTCATGATCTTTTTAAGTTGGACAAGTTTTACCCCGGGATTGCATGTCTAATCTGCAAACCCCTAATACGAGGAGGAACTGGCATGAGTGCGCCCGGCTCATAAAAGATAATACAACAAACAAACCCTCCTTCACGCTTTGTTCATGAGAAATCAGAAAACTTTGGCAGTGATAAACAAAGGAGATTAAGGGGATGTGATCGTCCCCGTGCGGGAGCCGTTCCTCGAAACTTGTCCAGTTTGAGAAGTAATTGAGTCATCTATTAGCATTCGTTGACAAATCATGCACCTCTCAAAACTTGTTTTCATTCTGTTTGATTTAAGGATAGCACATGAGTTTTCCCTACTTCCCTAGAGCAGGGCCTATCTCTTAGTTTTAGGTTGAGTCAGTTATTCCTACTTCCTTCTATTCTTAAAGAGAGCAGACATTTGATGTTGACGAGGATTCATTCATATAAAGTTGCATTAAGATTTGTCATATCATATCCTTGTTGACATTATCATTTGATAAGTAAGTTGTTTGTCAAGCCCAGCTAAAGCAAACATCTTCCTTTGTGTTAACACTTTCACTTCTTGCCTAATAACATGTTCTTTCAAAAGCTTCAATTAATCTCATCAAAACATAAAGAGAAAGAGCAAAAGTAAAAGCTATTAGTTGTTCTTTGACCAAAGGACATGTTTGCCATGATTTGATGAGTTTCCTTAGCCCTACTTTCGATTATAAGTGTTACCACTCTTTTATAAGGGCCTTATGAGTTGAAGATTGCTGTTGAGGATATTTGAGTTTGGTGAAGAAACTGTGATGCTTCTTGTCCGTATTCTATTTATCGACACTTCACTCTCTAAACTTGTGGACAGGTTTACCGAGCTCAGTATTCGCTTGGGGACAAGCGAGGTCTAAGCTTGGGGGTGTTGATATGTCCAAAATGCATCACTATTTTATATCGTAATTCATCCTTATTCATTGATATATTTCACATTACGATGATGTTCTTATGTTGTTTTGGCCTATTTTACACAGTTTGCAACTTTCCGGTGCCGAAGCAACAGACGCAGGATTCAGCGGTAAAAAGTGGACGCTGAGTTGCTGAAGAAGAATACCTCCAAATTACCTGAAAATCGACGGAGGGTATTTTCCAGAAGGATCACGAAGATACGCAAAAGAGCAACCAGAGGGGGGCCACAGGGTGCCCAGGCGGCCACCTGGCGCGGCCCCCACCCTGGCCGCGCCGGGAGGGCGTCTGGAGCCCCTGACCCACTCCAGGCTCTCCCCTCTGGCCTATATACTCCTCGTCATCCAGAAACCCTAAAGGGGAGAGAGTTTACGGAGTTCCGCCGCCGCTCCGTGGCGGAAACCTACAGAGAAGAAAAGCCATCTCCGGCGGGCAGATTCCGCCGGGGAGATCACCTCCCGGAAGGGGAGATCATCGCCATCGTCATCACCATCGTCACGGGCATCATCGAGATCATCATCAACATCATCCCCAACATCAGCACCATCTCCATCTTCATCCAATCTCATCTCACAATTGCAACTTGTGTTGTAATCCGTACTATCTATCCTCTCTACTCTATCGGTGTTGATTACTACTTTGTGGTGAATGCTATTGAGTTTTGTTGGAGAAATATCATTGTGTCCAGATTGTTTATCATCCATCTATCTCCACTGATCATGATCTCTTTTATATCTTGTGAGTAGTTACTTTAGTTCTTGAGGACATGGGAGAAGTCTTGTTGTTAGTAGTCATATGATGTTGAAGTAATATGTGTTGTTTGATACTTAAGTTGTGTTGTTATTTTCCTAGTGGTGTTGTGTGAGTCGAACACTCAACACTTCGCCTTATTAAGGGCCTAGGGGAATACATTGTGTACAAAGAATGCTTACGGTGGGTTGCCGGAGTGACAGAAACCTGAACCCCAGTTCGCACGCTTTTGCACAAGGGAACAATGGATCATCGATCGTATTGCTATGGTTAGGCTTTTGCCTTAAATACTATCTTGTATTTGCGGATGCTTGCAAGGTGTTTAATCATAAGAGTGCACTCATCTTAGTCTAGAGGGTGTACTGGCATAGATCCACCCACTCAACACTTATCAACACATCACATAGTACCGATACGGAATATGGCGAAAGCACATGACTACCTCTCCCGTGTGTCCTCAAGAACACTTTAGCCTTTATAAGTTCAGTTTCTAGGCCTCTCCTTTGCTCAGAAAGGATTGGGTCACTTGTTACTCTCCAGTGCCTTTTACTTTGCTCGCTTTTACTTTCCTGTTGCTTATATCAAGAAAACCCCTAAAAAGTTATCTTTCAGTGCTTGCAGTTATTCCTTGCTCAGAATCACTTATCAATACCTTCTGCTCCTCGTTAGGTTCGACACTCTTACTTATCGAAAACGCTGCAATAGATCCCTTACGGTTGTGGGTCATCAGTGTCATCAAGTATATTCTCTAGCCTAGACAAGTTATTTGCAACGGGGTTCTCAACTCCTTTTCTATCAATAATATGCAAGCCAAATTCTTGTAGCAAGAGAACCCATCTAATAAGTCTAGGTTTAGCATCTTTCTTTTCCATAAGGTATTTGATAGCAGCATGATCAGTGTGAATAGTTACTTTAGAATCAACAATATAAGGTCTAAACTTATCACAAGCAAATACAACTGCTAAAAATTATTTCTCAATAGTAGCATAATTTCTTTGGGCACTGTCTAGGGTTTTACTAGCTTATTGGATAGCATTCAATTTCTTATCAACTCTTTGCCCTAAAACAGCACCTACGGCATAATCACTAGCATCGCACATAATCTCAAAAGGTAAATTCCAGTCAGGAGGTTGGACAATAGGTGCAGACATCAATGCTTTCTTAAGTATTTCAAATACTTCTAGACAATCATCATCAAAGACAAAAGGAATATCTTTTTGTAAGAGATTAGTCAAAGGCCTGAAGATTTTGGAAAAGTCCTTTATGAACCTCCTATAAAACCCGACATGACCAAGGAAACTACGTATACCTTTGATGTCCTTGGGGCACGGCATATTTTCAGTAGCATCAACTTTAGCCTTGTCAACTTCAATACCTCTTTCAGAAATTTTATGTCCTAAGACAATGCCTTCATTAACCATAAAGTGGCACTTCTCCCAATTCAAGACAAGATTAGTGTCTTCACATCTCTGCAAAACTCGATCAAGGTTGCTTAAGCAATCATCAAAAGAAGTTCCGTAAACGGAGAAGTCATCCATGAAAACCTCAACAATATTTTCACAAAAATCAGAGAATATAGCCATCGTGCATCTTTGAAAGGTAGCAGGTGCATTACATAAACCAAAAGGCATACGTCTATAAGCAAAGGTACCGAAAGGACAAGTAAAAGTGGTCTTTTCTTGATCCCCTTTTGACACAGGTATTTGAGAGAAACCATAATATCCATCTAGAAAGCAAAAGTGAGTATGTTTGGATAACCTTTCTAGCATTTGATCAATAAATGGCAAGGGGAAATGATCTTTCTTAGTAGCTTTATTTAATCCGCGGAAATCAATTACCATCCTATAACCTGTAACTATTCTTTGCGGGATCAATTCATCTTTATCATTAGGAACAACACTCATACCTCCCTTCTTAGGGACACAATGGACTAAACTTACCCACTGACTGACAGCAACTGGATAGATAATACCTGCCTGTAGATGCTTTAGAATTTCCTTCCTTACCACTTCTTTCATCTTAGGATTTAACCGTCGTTGATGATCAATAACCGGTTTAGTGTTTTCTTCCAATTTTATCTTGTGTTGGCATAAAGTGGGACTAATGCCCTTAAGATCATCGAGAGTATATCCAATAGCAGCACTGTGCTTCTTTAGAGTTTTCAATAATTTTTCTTCTTCCTGCTCTGAAAGGTTAGCACTAATAATAACATGATATATCTTCTTTTCAACAAGATAAACATACTTAAGATTATCAGGTAAAGGTTTGAGTTCAAACACGGGATCACCCTTGGGTGGAGGAGGATCCCCTAGGATTTCAACAAGCAAGTTGTTTTTCAATACGGGTCCCTGATTAAAGAATATTTCATCTATTTCCCTTCTCTCATTCATATGCATATCATTTTCATGGTCTAGCAAATATTGTTCTAAAGGATCATTAGGAGGCACAGCAATAGAAGCAAGACCAATAATTTCATCCTTACTAGGTAATTCTTTATCAAGGGGTTGTCTAGGAAATTTAGCAAAGTTAAAATCACGAGACATATCCCCTAAACCAACAGTAACAATATCTTTCACACAGTCTATCTTAGCATTAACAATATTCAAGAAGGGTCTGCCAAATATAATGGGACAAAAGTCATCTTGTGGGGAACTAAGAATAAGGAAATCAGCAGGGTATTTAACTTTCCCACACAAAACTTCAACATCTCTAACAATCCCAACTGGCGATATAGTGTCTCTATTAGCAAGCTTAATAGTAACATCAATCCCTTCTAACTCAACAGGTGCAATGTCATGCATAATTTCTTGATATAAGGTATGAGGGATAATACTCGCACTAGCACCCACATCACATAAACCATGATAGCAATGATCTCCTATTTTAACAGAGATAACAGGCAAGTCTACAATAGGTCTATGTTTATTCCTAGCATCGGGCTTGGATATTCTAGCAGATTCCTCTTGGAGGTAAATAACATGTCCATCTAAATCTTCTACCAAGAGATCTTTAACCATAGCAACACTAGGTTCAACTTTAATTTTCTCAAAGGGTGTAGGTGTTCTAGTATTACTCTTACGAACCACAGTTGAAGCTTTAGCATGATCCTTTATTCTAACAGGAAAATGTGGTTTCTCAATATAAGCAGTAGGAACAATAGGATCAACATTATAAGTGATAGTCTTTTCTTCAACTTTAACACGTTCAACTACTTTTACTTCAATGGGAGGATGGTATTTAAACCACTTCAACAAAAAGAAGCTACTATCTCAGAGTCAAGTCCATATTTAGTGCTAAACTCACGGAAAACATCCGTATCCATAAAAGCTTTAACGCAATCAAACTTAGGGGTCATACCTGACTCCTTACCTTCATCGAGATCCCAGTCTTCAGAGTTGTGTTTAACACTTTCCAATAAATCCCATTTGAATTCAATAGTCTTCATCATAAAAGATCCAGAACAAGAAGTATCGAGCATGGAGCGATTATCGAGAGAAAGCCGAGCATAAAAATTTGGAATGATCATTTCTCTGGAGAGCTCATGATTGCGGCCTGAATATAACATTGACTTAAGCCTCCCCCAAGCTTGAGCGATGCTTTCTCCTTCACGAGGCCAAAAATTATAGATATAATTACGATCACGATGAACCTGGTGCATAGGGTAGAACTTCTGATGAAATTCCAACTTGAGACGATTATAGTTCCATGATCCAATATCATCGCATAGCCTAAACCATGTCAATGCATCTCCCTTCAAAGATAAAGGGAAGACCTTCTTCTTGATAACATCCTCGGGCATACCGGCAAGCTTAAATAATCCATAAACTTCATCCACATAGATTAGGTGTAAATCGGGATGCAGTGTTCCGTCTCTTGTAAAAGGATTATCAAGCAGTTTCTCTATCATACCCGAAGGAATTTCAAAGCAAACATTTTCAGTAGGTTCAGTAGGTTGAGGAGCAACTCTTTGCTCTTCTGGTCGGGGTGAAGATACCCCGAACAAGCCCCTCAAAGGATGATGAGCCATAGTAACAAGTGACAGTAAATTTTAGCACACTATATAATTTTTTCCTTACCAATTCCACTTACCAAAGGCGCTTCACTCTCGGGCAACGACGCCAGAAAAGAGTCTTGATGACCCACAAGTGTAGGGGATCTATCTTAGTCCTTTTGATAAGTAAGAGTGTCGAACCCAACGAGGAGCAGAAGGAAATGATAGACAGTTTTCAGTAAGGTATTTTCTGCAAGCACTAAAATTATAGGTAACAGATAGTTTTGTGATAAGGTAATTGGTAACAAGTAACAAAAGACAAAAGTAAATAAGGTGCATCAAGGTGGCCCAATCCTTTTTATAGCAAAGGACAAGCCTGAACAAACTCTTATATAAAGGAAAGTGCTCCCGAGGACACATGGGAATTATCGTCAAGCTAGTTTTCATCACGATCATCTGATTCGCGTTCGGTACTTTGATAATTTGGTATGTGGGTGGACCGGTGCTTGGGTGCTGTCCTTACTTGGACAAGCCTCCCACTTATGATTAACCTCTAATGCAAGCATCCGCAACTACAAAAGAAGTATTAAGGTAAACCTAACCATAGCATGAAACAAGTGGATCCAAATCAGCCCCTTACGAAGCAACGCATAAACTAGGGTTTAAGCTTCTGTCACTCTAGCAACCCATCATCTACTTATTACTTCCCAATGCCTTCCTCTAGACCCAAATAATGGTGAAGTGTCATGTAGTCGACGTTCACATGACACCAATAGAGGAGAGACAACATACATCTCATCAAAATATCGAACGAAGACCAAATTCACATGACTACTTATAGCAGGACTTCTCCCATGTCCTCAGGAACCAAAGTAACTACTCACAAGACATAATGTTGTTCATGATCAGAGGGGTATTAATAGGCATAATGGATCTGAACATATGATCTTCCACCAAATAAACCAACTAGCATCAACTACAAGGAGTAATCAACACTACTAGCAACCCACAGGTCCCAATCTGAGGTTTGCGTACAAAGATTGGATACAAGAGATGAACTAGGGTTTGAGAGGAGATGGTGCTGGTGAAGATGTTGATGAAGATAGCCCCCCCCCAGATGGGAGAGTTGTTGGTGATGACGGCGGTGACGATTTCCCCCTCCCGGAGGGAAGTATCCCCGATAGAAAAGCTCTGCCGGAGCCCTAGATTGGTTTCCGCCAAGGTTCTGCCTCGAGACAGCGGCGTCTGGTCCCGAAAGCCTCCTTATGATTTTTTCCAGGTCAAAACACCTCATATAGGAGAAGATGGGCATCGGGGGGGCATCGGGGGGGCCACGAGGCAGGGGGCGTGCCCCCACCCTCGTGGACAGCTGGTAGCCCCCCTGGTGATCTTCTTTCGCCAGATATTTTTTATATTTTCTGAAACGGTGTCCTGTGAAGTTTCAGGGCTTTTTGAGTTGGGCAGAATAGGTTTTGAGAGTTTGCTTCTTTTCCAGCCCAGAATAAAGCAATAAATATCAACATATAAGCATGATGCAAAATGGATGTATCATGGGACGTTGTTGACGTGTGGGGATAGTGCATGATTATAAGGGTTGCATCTGCGGACGGGTGGGGTAGAAGTTTTCCCTCTGTCGGTGGAGTGGTCTGCTCCATAGTAATACCCAAGCGGCCATTGGATGCTGGATTAGATTAATCTCAGTTGTTAGATTTAATCGGCTGGGGCTAATGCGGTGGTAGTAACCTTTTTTTGATAAAACAATCCCTCTTTATTAGATAGTAACTACACATCATCGACCAGTACAGGGGAAATTTTCAGAGGGGCTTCTTCTAGCCACCTACTACACAATGGACCTCTAGCCATCCTTGCTAGCTCATGGGCTGCTCTATTAGCATCTCTAAAACAGTGTTGAAATTAAATATTGGGAATGTCACAAGCAATATCATAGCAGTCATAAAAAAACGGTCGCTGCTACACCAGTGGATCGTCCTCCATTGTTAATCACCTCTATTACCTCCATGTTATCCGAGTTTATGACCAACTTATTGCTACCTAGATTTTGTGCCAACTGGAGCCCAAACTTAAGAGCTTGAGCTTCCGCGGATAGAGTATCAATTTATAAATCCAGTTTACAATTTCCTCCTGCAATAAAGGTTCCGCGTTAGTCCCTAATAATCGCCCCTGCTGAGCCCATCATGGAATCATGTGTAGGAGATATGCCCTAGAGGCAATAATAAATACTATTATTTATCTCACTGTTCATAATTAGGTTTATGTTCCATGCTATAACTGCTATGGTTCTCGAGTCTGCAAATAAAACGAGGCTCGGAGGAAGACTCATATGCACGTGTGGAATAATAAACGATAAAATGTATTCCTAGTCTGGCCTCTAAGACTAGCTCAAGTGTTGCATGATGGTTCTGTTTTCCTGATCATGGGCATGTCTATGCCAGCAACTTTGAGGGCACAATGTTATAGGAACATTTGTGTTGAATCGACCCGATTGATGTTATGCTATGAGATCTTTCGTCACAAGTTAATGGTTAATAACACAGGAAGTTAATGTTTGCATAATTCCTTAGACCATGAGAGTATCGAGTTCCTTCATGCTTGATTCATGAACTTTGGGGTTTGTTAAACGTCATCCGTAACTGGATGGCTATTACGGCGGCTTACGGGTTCATGGGAAAGTATGGCAAGTAACTTGATAGCTCAAGATTGGGATTTGCTCCTCCGTCGATGGAGAGATATACTCGGGCCCTCTCGGTGTAACGGTATCCATCATCGTCTGGCCAGACACAGGGTGATTTGATCACTGGGATGCCGGAACACGAAAACGAGAAAAGAGAACAAAACCGGTAACGAGGTAACTTGCATAGTGGACAAAGTGTTTGCCCACGGGAATGCAATAAATCTCACCTCGGGTGTTTGTGACATATCACGAAGCAAAAGGAATAGCTCACGGCAACTGGAGGTTCGCTCGAATATTCATTCGTGTGGGTATAGGTGGTCAATATGGGTGTCCACGGCTCCGATGTTGATCATTGATCGGAAGGGGTTCCGGGTCATGTCTATACTTCACCGAACCTATAGGGTCACACGCTTAAGGGTCATCTATCTGCTGAATACTAGACAGGGAGTCTGAGAGAAAATCACCGAAAAAGTTTCGGACGCCGAAAAAGTTTCGGACAGCGGAAAAGTTCCGCAGAGAGAGGTCACCGGATGAGTTCCGGTGAAACTGAAAAGTTATTTCAGAGGATACCATAAAGTCAAATTGGTTTTGGCACATGCCTGATAATTCTTGGAGGATGCCAGAATCGTTCTGGAAACCTTCTGGAATTTTCGGAGATGAAAACCGGAAATGTTCTGGAGCTGCCGGAACCGCTTCAGATGCTTTTCGCAGATGAAAATCACTAAACTGGAATTGTTCCAGAACGTGTTGAAAATAATTATGGTGGGTACTAGAAATGTTCTAAGCCCACATGAATTTTTTCAGTTCGATCAGACGCTGAAAAATGTCGTCGTGAATAGTGAAAATCAGCTTTTTGGATATTTGTTGGAAAGCCATTCTTTTAGGCTTTTGCTTAAAAGATCTAGGGATGACATGGATGGATTGGGAGGCCCTCATGGGGGCCCCCCAAGGGGTGTGGCCGGCCAAGATGGTGGCTCCTCCTTGGAGCCCCTCTTGTTCCATGTTTTCACCCTTATACCCTTGGTGGAAGGACTTCATTCATGTACTTTTGGGTTTTATTGTAAAACCACCCTACCCCTTGGGATTTCCTATAAAAGGAGGAGTTGGGGCTGCCATCTCATTCATCCCTTGCTCTCACATACATGCCATGCAATTATCTGGCTTCTCTCTCCCTCCCACAAAATAGTTTCGTAGAGCCGAAAGGCTGTCTGGGTTCCGGTGGGAACTAGTTCTGGACGGCGAAGCCCTGCCGGATAGATGACACCGTATGTGTGCAACTCTGTAGAGAGGTCGTAGTTTCGATCTTAGTGCCCTGAGGGGCTGTTCGTGAGTGCCTCCCGAAGGGCTGTCCAAGTGACGGTCCGAGTTCTGTGAGTCCTCCCGAAGGGCTGTCCGGGTGACCGTTCGAGTTTCGAAGGTCCTCCCGGAGGGCTGTCCGCGACACCGTCCGGGGGACTGTTCGACCGTCTCCCGGAGGGCTGTCCGAGGAGTGGATGAGGGTATACATCCTCGCGGTTGGGAGGTTGTAAATCCTAGCTGCGGGGGTCTGCACCGCCGATCGTCATCGACTCTACTTCCGCTGCGCTACGAGTCGGTAACGAAAATGATCAAAACCTTGTATGCAGTCTTCATAGTGGTCCTGGGCTGGTGCGTAGGTCGGAAAATTTTTGTTTTCTGCTGCGTTACCCTACAGTGGCATCAAGAGCCGTGCTATGCGTAGATGCAGGTTGCGATCTAGAATACATGGAGATGTATGGGTGTTGCACAATATAATTAGGTAGTAGATAAGATCTATTACTGAAAATTATTTGTGCGGGTAGCAGATGAAATCTGTTACCTGATGTTCTTGTTGCTTCCCTAAAATTTGCGTAGTCCTGATCTTGACAGCATTGTGGAATCTGACAAAGTTCTGGCAATCCGCGATCCTTTCATGCTGCTCCTGAGTATGCTGATTGACAGATCAACGAAGTGCTAACAGTTCTTTGGGTTCCACTTTAGTCAAAGAAAGATGGATGTTTCGCAAACGAAAGGGCAATGCAGATATGATCTGCACGGGGGTCATGCGTATGACGAAGTTTAGTATGGGGCTCGAGATTTTATTATCTCGTGTTTCATACACCCTGGAAAGTTAATCTAGCGACTTGGATAATCATACTTGATGATGGACGTTGGTAGCTTCGGTTTGTTTCGAAACCTTAGAAGCCACGTAAGATAAGCTTTTGCATGAACCGATTAGAGGCGTCTAACTTGGTTTTGCAGGAGGGTTTGCATGTGCATGTGATGTGGTATAGCAGTGCTCATAATAATTTGATTATGTATGAGATGGCTATATAATGTAAACTGATTAACATGACCTGCGTGTCATGATTCGGCATGATGGCTGGAGCCATATGATTGCACTTTAAATGACCTGCGTGTCAACCTTGTTGTAATGCACTTATTTTGTTAGCTATAGAGATAGCAATATTATCTGGTGCATCGACAAGGTGGTGGCAATCTTCGCGAAGGTGAATACCGACGCGAATGCCGAAGACGAAGAATTGCTTGACTTCTCCGTCAGAAGGGCTATACCATATCATGCTAATTATGAATTGCCTGAGATGTTTATCCCTTTGATGCACCCTTCTTGATTGCGCGGTAGTCGCTTTTATTAGGGTGATCTCTCACAAAAATATCAAGTAGTTAGTGTTCTCCCAAGTGTAGCACCGTCTACAACACGTATCTTTTCGGGGTGCGCCATGTACACATGAGCACGAACGATTAGAGAGGTGTAAGGCGGGTGAGGTCAGACCTCGCAGCGTGATCACTTGGTTGTCTTGACGTTCAGGCATGAAAGTCATGAGCTCGGAACACAAGCATCGAAAGATGAACAAGAGTCACATAGAGATGTGATCGGCATGTTGGCCTACCGATTGAAATTCACGTCATCAGTGATGAACCCGTCAATGGCGTTGAATTGATATGCGGATCTTGAATCACTCACAATCAATTATGAGAGATATTGATTTGAGTGGGAGCGCACTTTTGAATTAACTTGTTTAATTCTCAGTGCAATTAATTTTGAACACTGTCTAAGTGTGTTTTGCATAATAGTTATAGAATAATGGCTCGCGTTTCCACCTTCCCTTTTAAAATTGAATAGCTGTTAAATATCTGGTTAAAACTTTACGGTTGGTAACATAATGTGAGGATTGTCCTCAAGAGTGCCGAGAAGGACTTTGTCCTATCGCATACTTTCGGTATTCTCCCGCTAATGCTATGGATCATGTGACTCTCGTCCTTCGATCCAAAAGCTAGAATTCCGTTTTTTGTCAAGTGCAATATGTTTGCTTCCATGAGACCCGAACTTTGAAAGTTTGGATAGTTATGTGATATTCATGGAATCTGAAAATCATTTTCAGAGACAGACAAAGGCTGAAAGATATGAGATATCCAAAGCAGTGTTTGTTTGCAAACTATTAGTAAAGGAGTTTACTATGCATTAGACTGATAAGAGAGGGATCCAGTAGAACGCCTGTCATATGATGAAAGGTGAATAAAACAACAACTTAAAGAGAAAGGAAGTGTCCGAAGGGTGTTAGTAAGACTTTCACGCCTAGGAAGTCCGGGGCTAACGCCACTCTTAAGTTGGGTGCTTCTTCTGAGAGTAGGAGAAATACTAAGAGTTAAAACTATTAGAAGTATAATGGCAATAAAAGGAAGAAGACTGGAATATCCAGCTCATGTATGAATGTCATACAAGTTTTTGATGTATAGAAGGCTGGTCAAAGATATAGTTCTTGGGAAACATGAATAAATTGTTAATCAATGATTCTTGGGTATTGTGAGTTAATCACAAAGATACCCGCTCGATTGCATTCTGATGCAACTCGATGTAAGAACTACTATGGCCTAAGAGACTAGCCAGGAATAAGGTTTAGGTATACACAGGGAACATAGTAAATGTTACTATACCTTCCATCGGTGTATTACCGTCTGTATTTATTTTCATAATTCATTTTAGAGTTTCATACACTCTAGCCCATTGCATAAGGTATCTTGCAAGAAGGTTGTTCATAAGAGAACTTCTAATGTTCGGTGTTATGAACAACATAAGGGCCATACTTTCATTATGAATGAGATGTATGTTATGAATGTTGATAATAATATATTACCTCTGTGTTTACTTTCATAATTCATTTTAGAGTTTCATACACTCTAGCCCATTGCACAATGTTTGTTGCAAAGGAGTTGTTCATAAGAACAACAATTGTTGTTTAGTATTATGAATAACATGAAGGGCCATGCTTCCATCCAAGATGGGATGTATGTTATGAATATTGATGGTAATATGATACATCCGTAACACTGACGCTAAATGTCGCAAGACTAAAAGAATACCACACAAGTGTGGCACTACATTTGGTCACATTGGAGAAACCCGCATGGAAAATTCCATTATGATGGATTTTGAAGTCGTTTGATTTTGAATCATCTGACACTTGCAACCTTCCTCCGAAAAGTGAAGTGACTAAAATACCGTTCACAGGCCATAAGGAACGAGTAACAAACTTATTGGTGATCATACATTTGATGTGTGTAGTCCGATAAATGTTGTTAGTAGTGGATTTATCTATCTTCAGAAATGACTCAAGTAGATATATGGATATTTACTTGATGAGACGTAAGTCTGGATCTTTTGAAATCATTCGAAAGATTTTCAAAAATGAAGTAGAAGTTATTGTAACAAGAAAATTATGTTTCTACAATTCGATTGTAGAAAGGAATATTTGAGTTACAAGTTTAGCGAATGTCTGATGAGTTGTGAAAGAGGTTTCATAACTTGCACCTCCCGGAACACCACTGCGAGTGGAAAATCCGTGAAGATGTAATCGAACCATTTGTGACATGGTAAGATCAAAGATGACATAAATAAATTTGCCATTATCCCTTTTAAAGAGTGATGCTTTAGAGACTGTGGCTTTTACACTGAAAAGAGCTCCATCGGGTCTGTTGAAATGAAGCCATGGTATGGTACGCCCAACCATGTTATATCTTTTCTTAACATTTGGAATATGGGGCTTGTGTAAAGGTTACAAACCTATTCCAAATCAGGCAAGTGCTACTTTGTAGGTTATCCCAAGTAATTGGGTATTCCTCCCTCACTATACCGAGGCAAATAGTTTTGCCACGAAACGGTATGCTTTTAAAGAGAATGGTTCTTTCAAAAAGGGTGAGTGGGAGGACAGTGCAAACTCGACGAGATAACAGTATCTTCGTCATCAGGTCAAAGGAAAGAAACCTTGGAAGTAATTCCAGAGTTTCCTACTGCGACTGATACGGAAGTCTCTACAATAAAATGTATGGACTTCGGTCGAACTTGCAGCTGAACCACGTAGGCAAGGCTCGTGCAAACCTCTCAGGTGCGCAGACGAGATATTGTTGTTGGACAACAGTATACCTATGATACACAAGGAAGCGTTGATGGGCCCTGACTCCGGAATTGGCTAAATGCCAATACAATCCGAGATAGTTTCCATATAAGTGATTCAAGATTAAAACCTTGATACACCTTTCGGAAGACTTAGAGTCTAACGAATATTTATGGAACTAAAACTAATACGGATAAAAATGTTTATCCATAAAGCTCGACTTGTTGCAATAACAAGTTCAAGGAGTTGACTACGATGAGGTTGTTTCATCGTAGCGATGCTTAAAGTCGGTTCGGGTTGAACTAGCAATTAATACATATTTCAATCTTGAGATATGAAACATGGATGACAAAAGGATTTCCATCTGATGGAAATGAAACCTAGGACTTGTATGTGATACAGTCCAAAGTAGGTTGTCGATCCAGAGGATGCTAGTAAGTGTGCAAACTTCAGAGTTCCAGCAATGGACAGAAGAGAGCAAAATGGAGTTGGAATCTTCGTGGTTTGATGAAATGGTCAAAAGGGGTTTTGACTTCATCAATGGGTAACGAAGATGCTTGTAATTCAAGAAAGTAAGTGGGAGCGTAATAATATTTCTAAAAACCTTGTGTGCTTGACACATTGGTAATTGGAAATAAATTTCTTGACACGAATTAGGACTTCATTTGAAAATAGTTTTCCGATGAAGTGCTTAGGCTAAATAGCCTTGATATTAGGCATGATGATCTATGGAGATAGATTTACCTAATGGGGCTAAGCAATGGATACATATTGACAAGATGCTAAAATCTTTTAGCATTACAAACGCCAAGGAGTAATTCTTGCCGAAGTCACATGGAAAGAGTTTTTGCAAGACTCGGTGTCCCAAAAACACTGATGAGCAAAATACATGATGGAGATTCCACACACTCTTGTGTTTGGATTAATCATGTATTCCATGGTATGTAAAACAACCAGATATGTCCGATACTCCAAAGGTGTTGCGAGTATGGATACCAAAGTGATCAAAGTACTGATCATGGGACAACAGTGAAAGATGTCTTTGAGTACTAGAGTAGTACTGATGACATGGTTTCTCGCAAGCGAAGATCATGAAGAGTTCGTTGTAAAATGTTACATCGATACAATCTTCATCTTTTCCCCGTGCGATTTTCGATTTAAATTAAGGGTTTTGTGTAACACACAATGTGGTGGCACAGTTAGTTGGAAATTGTTCCAAACAAGTTACTGTGGCGAATTCTATAACAAAGGCGAAGTATGTTGCCGCTTTTGAAGCGACAAAGAAGATGTTGAATCATATAGTTCATTCATGAACTTAGTATGGTTCCAAGATGGCTTTTGTCAATGGGACACTACTGATGTAGTTGCTCCATAACTCAGTCTGAGGAATCCAGGTTCGACCTGTGATTCGCATACATACAAAGCGAAGTCCACACAAAATATGAATTTTGTGAAAGCGTGAAGACGCGAGGATATGCAAAGATACACACGGAGCTGAAGTCGTCAGATCCGTTGGACATCAGGCTATACCACAAGCGAAGCATATTTACACCAATGTGCCATAGGTGTAAAGTGCATTAGCATTGACTAGATTATTGACTCTAGTGCAAGTGGGAGTCTGTAGGAGATATGCCCTAGAGGCAATAATAAATACTATTATTTATCTCACTGTTCATAATTAGGTTTATGTTCCATGCTATAACTGCTATGGTTCTCGAGTCTGCAAATAAAACGAGGCTCGGAGGAAGACTCATATGCACGTGTGGAATAATAAACGATAAAATGTATTCCTAGTCTGGCCTCTAAGACTAGCTCAAGTGTTGCATGATGGTTCTGTTTTCCTGATCATGGGCATGTCTATGCCAGCAACTTTGAGGGCACAATGTTATAGGAACATTTGTGTTGAATCGACCCGATTGATGTTATGCTATGAGATCTTTCGTCACAAGTTAATGGTTAATAACACAGGAAGTTAATGTTTGCATAATTCCTTAGACCATGAGAGTATCGAGTTCCTTCATGCTTGATTCATGAACTTTGGGGTTTGTTAAACGTCATCCGTAACTGGATGGCTATTACGGCGGCTTACGGGTTCATGGGAAAGTATGGCAAGTAACTTGATAGCTCAAGATTGGGATTTGCTCCTCCGTCGATGGAGAGATATACTCGGGCCCTCTCGGTGTAACGGTATCCATCATCGTCTGGCCAGACACAGGGTGATTTGATCACTGGGATGCCGGAACACGAAAACGAGAAAAGAGAACAAAACCGGTAACGAGGTAACTTGCATAGTGGACAAAGTGTTTGCCCACGGGAATGCAATAAATCTCACCTCGGGTGTTTGTGACATATCACGAAGCAAAAGGAATAGCTCACGGCAACTGGAGGTTCGCTCGAATATTCATTCGTGTGGGTATAGGTGGTCAATATGGGTGTCCACGGCTCCGATGTTGATCATTGATCGGAAGGGGTTCCGGGTCATGTCTATACTTCACCGAACCTATAGGGTCACACGCTTAAGGGTCATCTATCTGCTGAATACTAGACAGGGAGTCTGAGAGAAAATCACCGAAAAAGTTTCGGACGCCGAAAAAGTTTCGGACAGCGGAAAAGTTCCGCAGAGAGAGGTCACCGGATGAGTTCCGGTGAAACTGAAAAGTTGTTTCAGAGGATACCATAAAGTCAAATTGGTTTTGGCACATGCCTGATAATTCTTGGAGGATGCCAGAATCGTTCTGGAAACCTTCTGGAATTTTCGGAGATGAAAACCGGAAATGTTCTGGAGCTGCCGGAACCGCTTCAGATGCTTTTCGCAGATGAAAATCACTAAACTGGAATTGTTCCAGAACGTGTTGAAAATAATTATGGTGGGTACTAGAAATGTTCTAAGCCCACATGAATTTTTTCAGTTCGATCAGACGCTGAAAAATGTCGTCGTGAATAGTGAAAATCAGCTTTTTGGATATTTGTTGGAAAGCCATTCTTTTAGGCTTTTGCTTAAAAGATCTAGGGATGACATGGATGGATTGGGAGGCCCTCATGGGGGCCCCCCAAGGGGTGTGGCCGGCCAAGATGGTGGCTCCTCCTTGGAGCCCCTCTTGTTCCATGTTTTCACCCTTATACCCTTGGTGGAAGGACTTCATTCATGTACTTTTGGGTTTTATTGTAAAACCACCCTACCCCTTGGGATTTCCTATAAAAGGAGGAGTTGGGGCTGCCATCTCATTCATCCCTTGCTCTCACATACATGCCATGCAATTATCTGGCTTCTCTCTCCCTCCCACGAAATAGTTTCGTAGAGCCGAAAGGCTGTCTGGGTTCCGGTGGGAACTAGTTCTGGACGGCGAAGCCCTGCCGGATAGATGACACCGTATGTGTGCAACTCTGTAGAGAGGTCGTAGTTTCGATCTTAGTGCCCTGAGGGGCTGTTCGTGAGTGCCTCCCGAAGGGCTGTCCAAGTGACGGTCCGAGTTCTGTGAGTCCTCCCGAAGGGCTGTCCGGGTGACCGTTCGAGTTTCGAAGGTCCTCCCGGAGGGCTGTCCGCGACACCGTCCGGGGGACTGTTCGACCGTCTCCCGGAGGGCTGTCCGAGGAGTGGATGAGGGTATACATCCTCGCGGTTGGGAGGTTGTAAATCCTAGCTGCGGGGGTCTGCACCGCCGATCGTCATCGACTCTACTTCCGCTGCGCTACGAGTCGGTAACGAAAATGATCAAAACCTTGTATGCAGTCTTCATAGTGGTCCTGGGCTGGTGCGTAGGTCGGAAAATTTTTGTTTTCTGCTGCGTTACCCTACATCATGATCATATGCAACATCAATATTAAGTTTCAGAAACCCGAGTGGTGGTCGAGACCATCCACCCTTTTTATGCTCGGCTTCGAAGATATTGCAATCGCATAGTTTGCAGCAAGGACACGGATTGCAAATGCAATTTGAATCGAGGTTTGAGTCCTCTCTTCGTGAACAAACTTGCGACGTTCCCACAAGAGATACCAAGCACCAACAGCTATTGTTTCACCAAAGTTTCGAAATCCCAACACTTCGCAATCTGTATCTTGATAATTAAGCAGGAATTACAGCGTTGCTTCTCCCGCATAGTCTACTGCTCAAGCTCTATCAACCATGTCCTTGACACCCAAGTATTGCCACATTTCCTTAGCTTTTCTACATTCGAACAGCAGATGTTTTACATCCTCCACACCCTGGTCGCAAACTAGGCAGTTGGGTGCAACCTTTATATGCCTATTAGCCAAAGTCGACCGACAAGGTAGTGTACCATGTAAAGTTCCCCACAAAAATATTTTTATCTTTGCTCGATACTGAAGCTCCCATACTAGATCCCAAATGGTGATAGTAATCTATCTGTGTGCATTTCTCGGGTGGCTTTGAGCAAGAAAATGCTCAATTTTTTTAAAGTAAATAAGTATAGATATATGTGGCAAATCTCATTGGATGCTCGCTGTATCCAATAGCGACTAAACGCGCACATGCGAGCGAGGTGATCGATCTGTGTTTGGCGGCCCATTTATACAGCTTAGTGTACGTTTTTCTGTACGTTTTCCTACCAGTTTTGGGACCTTCTACAAAGTTTGTGAAGCCTTTTTTCTATTGTTTTCTTACCTGGTTCTCAGTTTTTCGCTTTTGTTTATTGTTCTTTTTTGTTTTTTCCTCTTTCTATTTTTCTTTTTTATTTCATAAATTAACAAAAAATGTTTTTAAAAAGACCGAACTTCAATCTTTTGTTTATGTTATCATAAATTGTTTGCGTTCCCAAAACAAATCAAAATATGCAAAAAATGTTCAAATATCCAATTTATAGAATTTTTTAAAAATGTCCAAAATTTCAAAAGAAAATGTTCACGCTTTTAAAGTTTATTCGTGTTGTTCGAAAATTGTTCAGAAATTTTAACAACTGTTCCCAAATTTTAAGAAATGTTTGGAAATTTAAAAAAACACATTTTTGAAAATATATCAAAAAATGACCGCGTTCCAGTCAAACTGCCCCGTGTGCCTCGCACCCCCTATGGGGCGCAATGAGCATCCGATAGGAGCTTCTTTTCCCCCTAAAAAAATAGGAGCCCCTTCTAAATGTTTCACTTGCATAAAAGGAAATGTCAAACGTTCTTTACTTATTCAAAATGTTATTGTTATGTTCATCGGCCTTTTTAAAGTTTATCTAATAGAAATGCATCGGCAACTAATCAATTTTTACTATGTACATACAACTTGTTGAGTTTTTTTTTTTTTTTTTTTTTGCGGA